>CM038796.1:40969957-41238258 GCA_021764765.1 Vicia sativa | reverse complement strand
CAGTTAAGGTTGGGAACTTGAAGTGCTTGATCAAGGCGAGAAAAGAGATCAAGATAGGAGCGGGTCTTGAGACGGTGTTAAAGAAAGGTTAGTACGGATGCTACGAGACTATGTTGAGGTTTTGCTTGGTCTTACGAAGACATGCCGAGTTTGGACATTGACATTGTAGTGCGATTCTTGAGCAAAGAAGGTTTTCTCGGTGAAACGAGAAGGTTAAATCGCATGCGTCATGAGATGTCGAGAGAGAAAATCAAAGCGATCATGTAAGCAGTTCTTGGTTTCTTAAATTTGTTACTTCCTACGGTTGGGTGGCTAATGTGGTGCTGTGCCTAAGAAGGATGGCAAAGTCACGAATGTGTGGATTACAGAATCCAGACAAAGCAAGTCAGAAAGGCGATTTTCCACTTCCTCATGATGTTACGGTTGTACTTTCGACATAAGGTTTTCCCCTTCATGGATGGTTTCTCCAGTTTACAATCGGATCAAAATGGCTCCGAAGACAAGAAGACTACTTTTGTTACAAAGTGGGGCACTACGCTACAAAGTTAGCACCGTTTGGGTGAAGAGCATGACGCCACTTATCAGTACTATGGTGACATTATTTCATGACATGATTCATCATGAGATAGAGGTCGTCCCGGCGACATGATGGGTCAGTCCGCGGGAGAAGAAGAACACCTTGATCATTTGTGACTGTTTGATAGGTTGAAAAGCAGGTTGAGACTTGCTTAACAAGTGTACCTTTGGGTCGAGATCAGGAAAACTCCTAGGGTTTATTGTCGATGGTAAAGGTATTGAGTTGACCTTCAAGGTTAAAGCCATTCAAAATACGACTCCTTCGAGAGAGGAAGTCGGGAGAGTTTCTTGGGCCGATTGAACTACATTGCTGATTCATTTCATTTAACTACTACTTGTGAGCAAATCTTGAGTTACTAAAGAAGATCAAGTGGTAGAATGGAGCAGCGATTGCCGGATCGCTTTTGACAAAATCAAGGGTACCTCTGAGAATCCTCCTATCCGATGCACGCCTGCGAAGGAAGACCTCTTATCATGTACTTGGTGTTAGAGAACTCAATGGGGTGTGTGTTGGGGCAACATGGCGAGTTTAGTCGAAAAGAGTATACAATATACTATGCAAAAAGTTTACCATTTGTGAAAGAAGTTACTCACGGCTCGAGAAAACTTACGCGCTTTAATGAAGTGCTTTCATGAAACTAAGGCAGTATATCTTGACTCACACTACCTTGTTGATTTCCAAGATGGATCGGATAAAATACATATTTGAGAAACCAGACTCTCTCGGGAAGAATAGCAAGATGGCAAATGATCTTGACGAATATGATATCAATACACTTCTGAGCGATCAAAGGAAGTGTAGTGGCGATCATTGGCTCATCAAGCCATAGATGACTATCGATCTATCACGGTTCAATTTCGAGATGAAGATGTTTTACTAGTTCTGATTGTGAAGAACCGGGCCAGACGAAGGACACGAACAAGGATCGATGGACCATGGTCTTTGATGGAGCCTCAAGCGCGCTTGCAATGGCATTGGCGCCATCATTACATCTCCTAGGACTAGGACACCCGCCATTCACCGCCGATTATGTTTTAATTTGCACCAACATGGCCGAAATAGGCGTGCATCATGGGTATCAAAATTTGCTATTGACTTAAGAATCAAGTTCTTGCAAGTGTGTATGGAGACTCGACTTTGGTGATCGATCCAGTTAAGGTGGGATCTGAAGCATCAGAATCTCATTCCGTGTCGAGGCATGTTACAGGTTTGATCCCTACTTGAAGAGATCACTTTCAATCACATTCCACGAGAAGAGAATCGGTTGGCGGGCGCATTGGCATACTATGTCGTCTATGTTCAAGGTCGAGATGGGACAACGAGGCTCCCCGGATCATCATTGAAAAGTTTGATGAACGACATCTTGTTATGAGCTTGTCTGAGAAGAGAAACCTTGGTACTACTGACGTGAAGAGGTATCTTGAGACTCGGGAGTATCCATGAGGGCATCATCAACATAAGAAATTTTGAGAAGGTTCGCATCCAAATTCTTCCTCGACAGCGACATCTTATACAAGCGCAATCACGACTTGTGCTTACTCCGCTGTGTAGGCGGAAAACGTGGAACATATCATGGAAGAAGTTTACGAGGCGCATTTGGTACCCTCCGGTGGACATCCGATGGCTAAGAAGATTAGAGAGCAGTTACTATTGGTCCACCATGGAAGGTATTGTCACCACTCATCGATCTTGTCACAAATGCAGTTATCGGACAAAGTGGCACCTCGATTACCTCGAATGTTCTAACCTCCTTGGCCTTTTGCAATGTGGGGCATTGACATGATCCGAATCGAAGCCCACCGCTTCCAATGGACATCGTTTCATCCTTGTGGCAATTGACTATTTCACCAAGTGGGTAGGCGACCTCGTTTGCATCATTACCAAGAATGTTGTGGCTCGATTCATCAAACATAATCTTGTGCATCGATATGGTACTCAGAAAGGATTATCACGGATATGGCTCAATCTCAACAACAAGATGATCCTTAGAGACTCTGCGTTCAAGATCAAACATCACAACTCTTCTCCTTATCGGCCTAAGATGATGGTGCGGTGGACGCCAGCAAGAACATTAAGAAGATTATCTGAAGATGGCGGTGACTTACAAAGATTGGCATGGGATGTTACCATTTTCTCTTCATGGTTATCGCTTTTCTGATCTGACGAACATCAGCAGGGGCAACCCACTTTCTCTTGTATCGGTATGGAGACAGTCCTGCCAATCGAGATTGAGATACCCTCAACGAGTCCTCAGGGCGAGGGGTTAAGCGAAAACGATTGGATCGAGACTCACCTTGACCGGATCAACTTGATTGATGAGAAGAACTTCGCATCCAGCCATGGGCGAGATCTATCGAGCGAATGATGGGCATTTAACAAAAGGTCAAACCATAGGGACTACCAAGTTGGTGATCTAGTAGTCAAGCATCATTCTTCCTGGTGATCCGGGGCAAATGGACTCCCCCACCTGGGGACCATTTGTAGTCAAGGCAGTATTTTTCGGTGGAGCTATGATACTAGCACCATGGATGGTGAAGACTTCCCACACCACAGCAGCGCAAACATAGTCAAAAATACTATGCATAAAGAGACCAGCTAGGTCAGTGGCCTAGGCAAAGTAAAGACATCTGGCGAACCAAAGGGTTCGTTGAAAAAGATTAAGGATATATACAAAACATGTACACGAAGAGTCGAAAACACGAAAGGCGGCTTGGGCAAAAGGTATCCGGTGGGCGAAAACTTAGAAAGGCGGTCTAGGCAAAAGTTAGGGATTTAAGCGTCGACCATGTCTCGTCCGGATCACCTACTTCCGGACTACTATCAGCATTCAATTCAAATGGCGAAGATCGGTCTACTCACTTTCTCTGGGTATCCGGACACGAAACTTGGTCGAGATAGTGCATCGAGGAAACATACACCTTTTATTCCCCGCCGGAGATTACGGACTCCAGATTCTTCTAACGGTCTCCGGCAACAACCAAATACTCGGTGAGTTTACACACAAAATCGGTAGAGTATCTCCAAGATTCTCCCCAACAGGGTCTATACACAAGGTCCTCGACAGCGTATCTCTACCATCCTCAACAATATCTAGGCTCAATACTTGGTCAGATAGTGCACCGGAGGAATCAAGGTTATCTTCCTTCTCAGGATTTCCATCCGTTTCATCCCTAAGCAGAAGTCAGAAATCCTCAAGCAGAACATCCGCATCTTCTTCAAGATGGATATGTTTTGAAATACCACAACATCCATCATTCATATATTATTCATAAAAGTCATGATTTGTGCATATGTCATTCATACACATCGTCATGCAAAAATTCCCAAAAATTCCCAAAAAATTATTTTATCATATTAATGTCATTATTTGCATAAAACCTTTTTCTCATTCAAAAATTCTTCTTTTTACTAACATTTTCATCTTATGTAATTTTCTTCCGTTTTCGATTTCTCATACATTCACAGTTATCCGTTTCGGACAATTTTATCGCTTTTCTTTTCCAATAATGTAACTGTCGATGGGATGTAATAGTTTAATTAGGACTTTTATTTTCCGCACTTTCAATTATGTATCTGCTCCAAAGCCATGTAATAGCGTAGGACATTTATCTTTCCGCACTTTACATTTCCGCCATTTAATTTCCGCACCTTATAAACTGCTAGTAATTAGGCGTGTATGGCAAGATTAAAATCAACATAGACCACTCATAATTCCAAGATAACATATCTGAATTTGACACACTCTTTTCACACATGCACCCCTTAGGGTAATTCTCTCTCGTTGCCTTTACGAATTCAAATGGTCAGGTCCCTCGAACGTAGAGGTATTCTAGCACCGTTGCCTTCAAACAATTCATCATAGTCCCTTCGATACAAAGATCATAAGACCCACGATATAGCCTCCGAATACATGATCTTGACCCTCGATTGATCGCCTACGAAAATGATGATAGTCCTTGATGTGCTAGGATACTTCTCTGAGTTGCTTTCTATGACCATCGATGTCCCTTAATGTCCCGCTTACATCCAGCGAATAGGGTTACCTACCAACTAATGGTATGGATAGCGCTCTTCAAAGGCGTAAAACAACAGCGACCAATTCAGGTAGGTAATAAGACTTTTAGTTGCTTGCTCTATCAAAACACTTTTCACACCTCACACTTTTGTCAAAGTTCAAACTCTTTTCAAAGCGAAACATTTCCAAACACTTTGTATACATTCCTACATGAATCATTACAAAGTCAAGCAATGCCTTTTCAAAATATTTTGTCAAACACACAGGCACAATTTTAAAGTGATCTAAGAGCAACTAGAGACCCGTAGATAACTACGGATGGAAAGGGTGCTAATACCTTCCCTTTTCATAACCTTCTCCCTTACTCGAGAATCTAACGAAGGTCTTTTTTATCTACCTTCCCATAATTGGATAAAAGAAAAGTCGATGGCGACTCTTGCTATCCGCACATTTGTGATACAAAAATCTCAAAGTCGGTTCACGTATTCAGGCGCGACTACTGTTGAGGAGACACCTAAAGAAGAACCTTAAGGATTTCTAAATCACCTTTATTGCTTTCATTTGACTTTCTTGCTTTATCTTTAAGGGTTGATTATATTTGTGGGGGATCCTACACGGATCCGGTTTCCTTTAGGTAAGTAACAATAAATATTCGCGTGAATTAGGCGTATGTCGAAGCAGTCAACATGATGGCTTCGTTAGTGTGACACTTTGGGGTGCTAATACCTTCCCTTTTCATAACCTTCTCCCTTACTCGAGAATCTAAAAGGTCTTTTACGTACTTTTTACCTTCCCTTAATTGGATAAAAGAAAAGTCGGTGGCGACTCTTGCTATCCGCACATTTGCGATACAAAAATCTCAAAGTCAGTTCACCGTATTACGATGGGCGGTGGACACTTACACCTGGAGGATCCGAAACTAGAGTTTGGGCGTGATTCTGGTAATCTGGAACACAAGGAAAAAGGAAAATATTTGCAAAAGGTGGGGTTTGAACCCTCGACCTGACAGAGAGAGTGACATAGTGCGCGCAAGGTGAACCGCTGGGGCGGTGATACATCCATTCATTCTTCTGGACCCATAAATAAGTAAGGGTTAGAAGTCTCTGAGTCGGAAGCACTGGAGCGATGCTCCGGTCGTCTTCTCCGGTTGGCTCCAATACTAAAACCCTAAAAAATCAATGAAAACGCAATCCAAAACAATCCTGATCCAATAAATAGGATGCTACGAATCTAATGGTGGTGTTAGTTTGTTTTGAATCGGCCTAGAACTACAGATACAAAGTTCTTCCAATTTCTGCCCTAACAATGACAACTAGTGATTAAGCCATGGAAAACCTCAAACGATTGCCAGACCTGTTCTATATCATGCCATGAACACATTAAAAGCATTAGTTGGAAGCAAAACACACTCAAATGTAAAACACGATTTCAAGAAAAAATGCAAATTGGAGCAACTCATATGGCATGTTTCAACGTGTTATGATCATGTATCATGATGTATACTTACTCAAACTTACCTCAGGATCACAATGGAATGCTCAAAAGTGATTGAAAGTGGCTAGAAAGTAGAATACGAATTTGCCAACTTTGAGAGGTATTTTAAAAATTAGGGTTTGTGTTAGGCTGGGAATCCGTGTAAGAGATCTCTCCAAAGTCTTCTGAACTTGTAAGAAAGCCATGTATTTATAGATGAATGGAATTAGGTTAAGACTTTGAGAGAAAATATTCTCCATAAATGGAGAATATTTGATTTGAAAAATTTCACAAAATCTTTCCAAATATGTTCAATCTTCCTTCAATCTTCTTGAAAATTGTGACGCAATGAGCTATCTTGGACCCTAAGCCTTGTAAATATCTAGCCTATCTTGCCTTATCTTTTATTTTTTTAATTAAATTTGAATTTAAGCTATTAAATTCAAAATAAATAAATAAATGGAATGAAAACGTAACACTTTGCATAGTGATCATGGATTATCTTATGATCAAGTTTAAAGCACAAAATCTTAGGTCCATTTGGAATTTTTGGCTCTTACAATGTATTTCTCTTTATGCACCTCCTCAAAATGCTCAACTACAATTTGTATCTTGCTCAATTTTAACTTTTGGGTGTTCTTAGACTTTTAAAAGCTCAAGATGTCTTCTATGACTCTTTTGGTTTCATCTTCATTGAAGTTTCCATGCTCTTGGACACTTCTTTGCAAAAAGATGACCATTGACTTTCTAGAAGGACCTATAATATCTTGATTCATAACTTCCAAATGAAGCACTTTACTGCCCAAGCTTGTGAGACATGAAGGCATGTAGAAATTGAATTATCTTTAAAATAGTTGTGGTGGGAAAATTTACGATAAAGTATGTGAAAGTTATGCGGTCAAAGTTACATTGACTTTTATACGAGAAAGCCTAATTTTGAAACTTTGACTTGATCAAATCTTGACTTTTCTTGAGGAATCATGATCAACCTTCGATCAAATGATGAATTTTACTTCAAAATATTGATGTTGACCAAAAATTGTGAAGTTTGTTGTATGTTGACCACAATTGACTTTTGTCAATCTGACTAATTTTCATCCATCGAGCAATTGTCATGAGCAAACTTGACATAAGGCTTGAAACTTGACATGGAGATTCTTTGAAGCATATAATGAGGCATGATGATCACTTGAAATGTTGGATGTCCATCTTAACTTGAGAATGGCAAAACCCTAGTTTGGGTTAATTTCTTAGGAGAGGGTTTATCTGGTCAACCCTTGTGGAATCCTTGAGTATGGACATGGGAAATGTCTTGAGAAGTGGGAGGGAAAATTTTAGGGTATAACAGTCCCGCTAATAGGATCTCAATGCTGTATTAATTACAACCCTAGGTTGGCTTTAAGAAAGTTGGGTTATCCTTTGGGCGGGCCCGATGATTCGATGAGGAGCTCCTCTTGGAAGACTTTAGGAAAGGAAATCCTCAATTGTTGAGACAAATCAGAAGTGCTTGGACTCGAATCCATAGGAAGGTAAGAGAGTTAGGGAAAAGAGATTGTGTAGCAAAAGAACCCTATAAGCAGTGGGTAATTGGTAGGGTCAAAGAGTTCAAACTTCTGTACACTTCGGTGGTCCCCGTTAAGGTTCCAGAGCTTGGAGTCACTCATGTTCCTATTGAAGAAATGACCAAGCTTAGAGCTACTATCTTGGAAATGCAGGAAGAGGATATGCGGCTTCAATCCACACTTAGTCGTGTTTCCCATGAAAGGGACAATCTGAAATTTAGTCTTCAAGAAAGGGGTGCTAAGATTTTGAAAAGTCAAGAGCAAGAGGAAAACGAAAGAAAAGCGAAGTTTCGAGTGAAGGAGGATTTGGACGTAGTTAATTTTGAACTAAGTGAGTTTCACCGTAGGTTGGCTGAAGTTGAGCAACAAAGAGGACAAGCCTATGCAGATGAAGAGCGGGCTACCAAAGCAAAAGTGGACTTAAGGGAAACTCTTACCACTCAAATCCGAGAGTTACAGGCTGCATTGAGAAATATTGAAGCTAGTTTGGCGCGTGAAACTCGCCTGAAGGAAGAAGCTCGTATGGCATGCAATGTGGACCCCGAGGAATTGGCCTAGAAGATTCAAGAGTTGAATACTGCGAGACATCTTGTAAGCCAATGGGAAACAACATATGGAGAATTGGAGGTCCAGTGTGAGGAATGGCAGGAAGAAGCTCGGCGTCAAAATGAACTTTGGGTAGGTCGGGAGGCGGCCGCGTTAAGGTGGCAGCTAGAGGTTTGAACATGAATTGATTCTGAAACAAAACGATTTACTCTTTTGATTTGTTTATAAAGATGCCCATGAGCATCGAGCTTTATTATTTTCAACACAAGAAAGATGATTTAATGATTATGAAAAGGGAAAATTTGAAATACCCTCGATTGATATTGATATGCGTAATGACTAAGCGCAAACTAGACACAAGCGCATTGGGGAGATCAGTAAGGGGATTGTTATATAAAGGGAAAGATGGAGCACCCTAAATATATATAGTTATCTATAGCTTTATATATGAATATATTTGATATGTTTGTGTGTTTTAATTGCTATTTCTATGATTGGGAAAGTTTCTCCTTTGGGATTTTAAGAAAAAATAGATTATGTGGGATTCTAGTGTTTGTTATTATTGTGCGTAAAGATCGTGGATCTGCATACATATCTAGTGGGAATGGAGCATTTGTAGCTCGGATCTAAAGGGATCTATGGTTTGTTTGGTGCGGGAGAAAGAAATTTGCTCGGCAAGGATGAGACCTTGTGCCTCACGTGTTCTCAAAGGATGTTGAGAAAGTCGGAGCAATCGTAGTTCCACTTATGCTAGTGGAAAGCAGCGGGATGTTAGTAAGAGGCAGGACAAATGTCATCTTAATGAAAAATGTATCTAATCTATTTCATCACATACATTTTGAAAAGTTTGGTGATTAAAATCTTTCTTCGTAAGTATTAGGTGTTTTGCTTGAGTGTACAAGCGTTACCACTTACATGTTTAAGAAAGATGTTTGAAAAGATTGAATCTTTTAGCGTAAGCATTGGGTGTTTTGCTTGAGTATACAAGCGTTACCATTCTGATTAAGAGATGTCTTTGTTTGAAAAGAGTTTGAAAAGTTTTGTTGTATGTGATGTGATGAGCGAGATACTTCTTCCATAGAGATGATAGATGTCTAAATCTCAAGGAGAAATTGATTGGATTAGAGGATGCTTTTAAAAGCCCATGGGTCCTTGTGTTGGCCCAAGGAGGCATTCAGGGTCATCGAGGGTCATCGAGGTCCTTGTATGAAGCTCGAGGAAGGTATAGGGTATGGGCGGCTTTGTGTTAAAAGGATTTCACGAAACCATCCTTTTGGAATTAAGAGCAATTTCAGAAATTTTACTCTCTGAGGGATTTGAAAGTGATTTCAGGAAACCATCCTTTGAGGTTCTATCTTAAGCGCGGTGATTCTTTGTATTGGAAGCCCAATAGGAGGCATTAAGAGATTTTATGGTCTCTTTCATTGTATGATGCCAAGAAGGCTAAACTCAATGAGGAGTTCTTTTGAGCGAAGCCAGAGGAGGGCGACTCCAGCGAAGTGTTGTCTTATATGAAGCCTAGCGGAGGCTAAACTTCGAGATGAATGAGTTTTCTTATATGAAGCCTAAGAGGAGGCTAAACTACGTAGGGAGAGTTATCTTGTATGAAGCCCAAGCGGAGGCTAAACTCATCTTTGATGATGAATTATCTTGTATAAAGCCCAGCGGAGGTTACAAGCGTGGGAACCTATTGGTTGACTAATTGTTATGTTATAATTGGACGAGTTGTATAAACAAGTGTGTGTGTGTGATATGTATTCACGGGAGTTTATGAAGGAAATATAAACAATGCATGATGTTTATTTCTGATTTATGAAATATAAACAAGTGTACGTGAGCGAGCGTTTAACTTGATTATTTACAAGTTTGAATTGTACAAGGAAGTGAATATGTACCTGACAGTATTTATGTACGAGAGAAGATGGATGTACATAGGGGGTGGGACTTACACCATAAGGAGGCCCATTGGTTTGAAAAGCATTTCACAGGGAATAATGCTTCTTTCAATACCAATGGTATTCAGCGGATGAAATAAAAGCGAGCGATCGAATTTTATCTGTGAAAGTATCGTATTATGTACAGATAAAAGTTTGTATGAGTATAAAAATAATTTGATATGTACAAGGAAAATATGTATGTACATAAAAGAATGTTGGTTTGTGTATGCACAAGTGAAGTGAAAACAAACGATCGAAGTTTATGCGTACTTGAGTATAAAAGTATACGTGTTATGTACGAATAAAAATTCGTATGTATTTGAAGAGAGTTTGATATGTACAAAGAAATATTATGTACATAAAAGAATGTTATGGGACTTACACCATGAGGAGGCCCATTGGTTTGGCAGTTCCACGAGAATAATGCTCCTTTCAATACCAATGGTATCGGTATAAACAAGCGAATGAAAAAAAGCAAGAAAGAAATTTGTTTATGTTTGAATATTGACAATGATAATTTAGTATGTACAAGAAAAACTAAATATTTACAAAAAGGATTGGGACTTACAGTAAGGGTGGCCATGATCGATTGAGAAATTCGAGAAAGCAATTTGGTTTTATCGTTTAAATCGGATCGATCATGGTAAAAGATGTAAGTTTGATGAAATGTTTTGAAAAATGATTTTTGAAAATGTTTTGAAATGTGAGGTTCATTTATGAAAAGTTTTGAAAAGAATCGGAAGTCGAAAACTTGAAAATTTCACCTTGAAAGGAGGTTTGAAAAAGTGTTCAGAACGTCGTTTTCGGCTCGATTAAAAAATAATCAGATGAAAGTTTTTTTCTGAAAATTTTTGCACTATCATAAAATAGATGTATTTATTGACAAGTGTCCAAAAAATCACCTTAAAATAAGGAGTTTTGATTTGTCAAAAAAATTGTGAAAGTTTTGTGAAAAAAACATGAAAATATGGAAAAGTTTGAAAAAGAAATGGTCCTGATGGGAGTTGAACCCATGACCATTGGGTAGCACACGTGTGAAAGGCAACTAAAGGCAAACAAGCTACCACGAATAGCCAACATCGTGTTTAGTGGATCAAAACAAAACATGATATTGGAAAGTTTAAAAATTTAAACTCAAGAACACTTGTATAGCTATGTTCTTTTTGATCTTGATTCATCAATTCCGGCTACAATCTTCGTTTCTCAGCGAAATTGAATGAAGTAAAAATGAAACTTACTCGATTTTGAACAACGAACACGATGGTACTTGTTAATTGTATTTATTTTAAGCCTAGAATGTTTTAAGTTTTGAAGAACACTATGAACCCTAAACTGAAAATTTCAAATTAAATGATGCATAGTTGATGATTCTTTGATTTTCTTGAGGGCTTATGATCGTGTTAGGTGCGAGAAAGAGATCGGCCAAGAGGTTTTGTTTAAGTTCAAAGGGTATGATATCCATTAGTGTTCTAACTTGTAAGTGGGATCGAATTCAATGCAGAGTGTTTCGAACTGTTTCTTGATCATTTGAGCATCATCGGCATGTATGGAAGCTAAATGGATGATCTGCACTTCTTGAATCAAGCTGGATCGTGCTACACAAGTCCACCTGCACAGTTCAAAAATGGAAGCTCGAAATCGATGTTAAACCTGTTACAGTTGCTTGCCAATGATCTGGATCATGTACATGGTATGGAAGGTGTTAGGATGCTCACAACACAATTTAATCAAACCAAACTTCAAATTCGAATTCTATGGCAGTTTTGGAAAGTTTGAAAAATGGAAAGTGAAATCTGATTTTCAGTGGTTCTTGTGTTGATTTTATGATTCAAACATGTTCCATATTGATTATATGTTATGTTAGACACCAAATTTCAACATGGTTTTAACTTAATTTCAAAAATGCAATGTTTCTCAATTTTGCACTATGTTGCTTGATTTTCAAGAAAGTAGAGAAAGCATGGATTTGCATTGCTTTGGTGTCGTTTAGACTTGAAATGTGATATATTTATAGGCCAAAGATTACGAAATGTTAGGCAAGAGTACATGGCAATTGGTGAATCAAGGATGCCTTAAGGGTAAGAATGACATTTGTAAAGGAAGGAAGTTTCCTTTTTAACCATGTGCTATTTTACTTTGATCCTATCTCATCTCAATTATTACTTCAAGCTGATATTTATCAGTTCAACAATCCATTTGGCATGGTTGCAAGTGGTCTAAATGAAAATCACAAAATGACCTATAATTTGATGTTTTGGATTTTGAAAATCAAGTTCATGAAGCCTTATGTTTCAATTTCAAAAGTATAGCTAGACTCCATGGATTTGAGAGTTCTTGAAATTTTGGAAAGCTTGTTTCACAAGCTACAACTCATGTTTTGAGTTTTTTCAATTCAAATTGGAACTAGGTGAAAAAATGGCATGAAGTTTGAAAAAATAAGAAATTTCAACATTTAGAAAATTTTCTAAGTGTTAGAACTTTTGACTCTTTGTTGACTTTTTCAAATTCTTTGATTTTTTATGATCATGATGGATCATTTGAAGTATTTTGATGATTGAAAAATTTTTGTTTTGAAAAATTTGACCAAAAGTCAAAGTTTGACTTTTACATGCGGATGAATTTTCATCGAGATGTTTACGAAATGTTGATGACTGTGAACTTAGTGATGTTTTGAATCGAGATTAGGTCAAGATGTTGTATCTAAGATATAATGACCAATATCCATCAAAAAAATCATTTCTTGCTCAAAAAGTGGAGAGAATCTCATGCTCGATCAAAACCTAATTGATGGATCCTTGATTGATCTCGAGAAAAATGGACATCGATGATGGAGGTTGATGATTTGATCAAGATAGATCAAATGAGGTGAAAACTCAAACCTAATTGGTTTCCTTTTGAATAATGAAGTGAAACCCTAATTTGACTGTGAAATCCACCGATTAATGCTATGCAGTGTTAGTGATGCAATGATACAAATGTGAGATGGTATATTAGGTCAAAATTTGGGGTATGACGATACTTATTTAAGTTTCTTTAACAGAGATATGAAGATGAATATATTTGTTTTGATGGGTGTAAAAGACTTAAATGTCGAATCATAAATTTTGGACCTAAGATACCAAAATACGGATGATGCAAAATGATTGAAAAAGTTCCACCAGAGAAACATCAAAGAAATGACATAGTGGGGGATTTGTGGATACGTCCTATTTGAAGAAAGATTCACAAACATGTGAATGGTTTTGGGAAACAGTTATACATCGACCTCGTGACAATGTTTAAGGTAAGTGGAAATGATATTACCAATTATCGACTTTGTGATAGTTCATGGTAATGAATTAAAGATGTTACCAATTATCGTAAGTGATAACTTTAAGGCAAATCTTGAGAAAATTTTTTCTTTGTGTATTCGACTTTGTGAATAGCGGACGGTGAGAAAGAAGCAGTTTCAAATGGCTTTAAAGATATTACCAATTATCGTTTGTGATAACTATAACAAGGTGTTCACGTTAAAGGTGGCCTTTGAGGATCTGAACATGAGTTCGGATCTTATAGTGCCTGCGATTTAAATCTTTTGATTTGTTTATAAAGATCAGCGAGCATCAAGCTTTATTATTTCAACACAGAAAGATGATTTAATGATTATGAAAATACCTCAATTGATATTGGTATTCGTGCGACTAGCGCAAACTAGACATAGCATTGGGTGATTAAAGGTAAGGAGTTGTTATATAAAGGGAATAGATGGAGCACCCTAAATATATGTAGTTATCTGACTTTATATATGAATCGTTTGATATGTTTGTGTGTTTTAATTGTTATTTCTATGATTGAGAAAGTTTCTCCTTTGGATTTTAAAACAGTTATTGTGTGGGATTCTAGCGTTTATTATTATTGTTATGAATCTGGATCTTGCATACATATCCTAGTGGAATCGAGCATTTGTAGCTCGGATCTACAAGGTTCTATGGTTTGTTTGGTGGAGATAGAAATTTGCTCGGCAAGGATGAGACCTTGTTACTCAAAAGGATGTTGAGAAAGTCGAGCAATCGTTAGTTCCCACTTATGCTGTGGAGAGCAACGGGATGTTAGTAAGAGGCAGGACAAATGTCATCTTAATGAAAATGTATCTAATCTATTTCATCACATACATTTTTGAAAAGTTTGATTGATTAAAATCTTTAATCATAAGTATTGGTGTTTTGCTTGGTGTACAAGCGTTACCACTTACATGTTTAAGAAAGATGTTTGAAAGATGATTGAATCTTTTAGCGTAAGTATTGGGTGTTTTGCTTGAGTGTACAAGCGTTACCACTTACAATTAAGAGATGTTTTGTTTGAAAATAGTTTGAAAAGAGTTTGAAAAGTTTTTATTTGTAAGTGTGATGATAGATGAGATACTTCTTCCATAGAGATGATAAATGTCTAAATCTCAGGAGAATTGATTGGATTAAGGGATGCTTTTAAGAAGCCCGTGGGTCCTGTATTATTAGCAGAGGAGGCATTCGAGGGTCATCAGTCATCGGTCCTTGTATGAAGCTCGAGAGCTATAGGGGTATGGTGGCTTTGGCTTGAAAGGATTTCACAGAAATCATCCTTTTAGAATAAGAGCAATTTCACGGGAAATTTTACTAAGAATTTGAAAGTGATTTCATAGAAACCATCCTTCGGGGTTCTATCTTAGCGCGGTGATTCTTTGTATTGGAAGCCCAATAGGAGGCTGTTAAAGAGATTTCCTGTCTCTTTCATTGTATGATGCCCAAAGGCTAAACTCGATGAGGAGTTCTTTTGAATGAAGCCCAAGAGAGCTGACTCACAGGGTGTTGTCTTATATGAAGCCTAGCGGAGGCTAACTTCTGTGGGAGAGTTTCTTTGTACAAAGCCAAGAAGGCTAAACTACATTGGAGATAAAATATCTTGTGAAGCCAATGAGCTGAGGCTACATGCTGGTGATGGATTGTCTTGTATGAAATAGCGGAGGCTAAACTCAATTGAGGATGAGTTGTCTTGTATGAAGCCCAAGCGGAGGCTAAACTCTGGAACCTATTGATTAGTCTAATTGTTATGTTATAACTAGGCAGTTTGTATAAGCAGTGTGTGTGTGATATGTATTCACAGAGTTTATGAAGGAAATATAAACAATGCATGATGTTTATTCACAGTTTATGAAATATAAACAAGTGTTTGTGAGCGAGCGTTTAAAGCAGCGCAACTTGATTATTTACAAGTTTGTCACGTGTACAAGGAAATGAATATATACTGCGAGCAGTTTTATGTACAAAGAAAGATGGATGTACATAGGAGGGTTGGGACTTACACCATAAGGAGGCCCGTTGATTTGAAAATAGTTTCACGGGGAATAATGCTCCTTTCAATACCAATGGTATTCGATGTAAAATGTACGGATGAAGCGAAAATGATTGATTGAAGTTTTATCTGTAAAAGGTATCTATTATGTACAGATAAAAGTTTGATATGTACAAAGGAAAAGATTGCGTATGTACATAAAGAATGTTTGGTTTGTGTATACACAGTGAAGTGAAAACAAGCGATCGAAGTTTATGTACTTGAGTATAAAAGAAATATACATGTTATGTACGAGATAAAATTTGTATGTGTTTGGAAAGTTTTGATATGTACAAAATAATATGTACATAAAAGAATGTTATGGGACTTACACGTGATGGAGGCCCATTGGTCAAAAAATTTAGCTCGGAAGAAACCTTCCTTTAGAACCAATGGATTCGGTATAAACAAGCGAATGACGAAAGAAATTTGTTTACGTTTGAATATTAACAATGATGATTTGAGTATGTACAAGTAAAACTAAATATGTACATAAAGGATTGGGACTTACACCATAAGGGTGGCCCATGATCGTCGAGAAATTCGAGAGAGGCGAAATCGAGTTTATCGTTTTAAATCGGATTGATCATGGTAAAAGATGCAAGTTTGATGAAATGTTTTGAAAATTGATTTGAAAATGTTTTGAAATGTGAGGTTCATTTATGAAAAGTTTTGAAAAAATCGGAAGTCGAAAACTTGAAAAATTCACCTTTTAAGGAGGTTTGAAAAATGTTCAGAACATCGTTTTCGGCTCGATTAAAAATTAATCAGATGAAAGTTTTTTCTGAAAATTTTTGCACTATCATAAAATAGATGTATTTATTGACAAGTGTCCAAAAAATCATCTCAAAATGAGAAGTTTTGATTGGTCAAAGAAAATGTGAAAGTTTGATGAAAAACATGAAAGAAATGGAAAAAAGAAGAATACCTTTGGGCCAAGCGGCTGAGAGTTGTTTAGTGGATTAAAACAGCGTTGAAATAAGATTGGATAATTTGAAAATTTAAAATGAAGAACAATGAAGAACAACGGCAATTTACAGGCTTGCATTTTGATTTTGAAATTCCAATTTCAACCTAAAATCTTCGTTTCTCCATGAAATCCAACGATGTAAACATCAAAGTTGATCGATTTTGCACCACGAACATGATTATGGTTGTTAATTTCATTTATATTCAGTCTAGAATGATTTAGGTTTGAAGAACATGATGAACCCTAAGCGAAAATCTTAAATTAAATGATTGTATGTTGGATGATTGTTTGATTTTATTGAGTTAAGGATCGCTATGAGTCAGAAAACAATTGGCCAAGAGTTTTTGTCAAAGAATCAATGAATCATGATATCACGGTTCATATGCTTACGAAAAATGAGAATCGAGGAAGCTTAAATCGTGTTTCAGGCTGGTTTGAGTTGCTACACCTTCATCGGCATGTATGGAAGCTTTGTGGATGGCACAGCTTGCTCACGAACTTGCTCAATCTCTCAACCAAGTCAACCTACAGTCAGCTTAAAACAAAACTCGAAATCGAGGTTAATGGTATTCTGATTCGGGACTAGTGGTTTGGATCATTCCTATGATGCCTACTGATGATGTTTGGATGATCAAAACATAGGCTCAAGTCGAACCAAAATTCGAATGCTTAGGTAGATTTGCAAGTTTGAAAACATGAAAAGTGAAAACTGTTCTTAGCTTGATTTCAGTTTGATTTTAAGTTATGGACAAGTTTGATTATGATCATGAAACATGTTGGACACAAAATTTCATCATGTTTCCATTGAATTTTAAAAGTTGCAAGTTTTCTCAAAAATGGTTATGTTACTTGATT
Source organism: Vicia sativa (assembly GCA_021764765.1). Lineage (NCBI taxonomy): Eukaryota > Viridiplantae > Streptophyta > Magnoliopsida > Fabales > Fabaceae > Vicia > Vicia sativa. Next base: position 41,220,977 of record CM038796.1, on the reverse strand, counting down.
TTGAAGAAAGAAGTGAGAAGCATGACTTTGCAATGTTTTTGGTGTCCATTGAATGGCAAAGACATCCATTTATAGGCAAACAAGTTATGAAAATGTTAGGCAAGGTTTGGCCATTGGTAAATTTGACTTGCCTTAGAGGGCAAGGTAGTCATTTTGGCATTAAATGCAAAATGAACCTTCCTTTTAACCATGGTTAAAAATTCAACTTGATCCAATCTTATCATAATTACATCCAACTGATTTTTATCAGCCCTATCCTCTCTTGGCAAGGTGGCAAAGGTTCTAGAAGAGAAAAATGCAAAATGACCTATAATTTTGATGTTTTGACTTTGAAAATCAAGTGTCATGGAGCCTTATGTTTCAATTTCAAACGTGTATCTAGACTCCATGGATTTGAGAGTTCTTGGACATTTTGGAAAGATTTTTCCATGATCTACAACTTTCATGTTTTGAGTTTTTTCAAATTCCAATTGGAACTTGGTGAAAAAATGGCATGAAGTTTGGAAAAAGTAAGAAATTTCAACACTTAGAAAAATTTCTAAGTATAAAACTTTTGACTTTTTGTTGACTTTTCCAAATTCTTTGATTTTTTTATGATCATGATGGATCATGTGAAGTATTTTGATGATGGAAAAAGTTTTGTTTTGAAAAATTTGACCAAAAGTCAAAGTTTGACTTTTACGCGGATGAAATTTCATGGATGTTTACAGCTTGGTGATGAATTGTGAACCTCTGTGATGTTTTGAATCAGAATTAGGTCAAGATGTTGTATCTAAGATATAATGACCAATCTCTATCCAAAAAGTTATTTCTTGTTCAAAAGTCGAGAATGCTATGCAAACCAAAACCTAATTGGTCGATCCTCGATTGATCGTGAGAAAATTTGATATCGAGGATTGAAGGTTGATGATTTGATCAAGATAGATCAAATAAGATGAGAAAATCTCAAACCCTAATTGGTTAGCTCTTGAATTAGATGAAAATCGAGTGAAACCCTAATTTGACACGTGAGTGTTATACAGATTGTCTTTATCTGAGCTAAGTCATGCAACAATGCAAATGTAAGGTGGTATATTAGGTCAAAATTTGGGGTATGACACAAGGAAAATCTTTAGAAAATTGCTGTATATTCAACTTTGTGAATAACAGACAGTAAAAGAAACAGATTTCAAATGAGTTTTAAAGATATTACCAATTATCAGGAAAGTGATAACTATAACAAGGTAAATCTTTTAGAACATTGTTGTGTATTCAGCTTTGTGAATAACAGACAGTGAAAGAAACAGAACTCAAATGAGTTTCTATTTTCTTGGATAAAGTCTTGCCAAGGATCTCTCTTTTGAGAAGATCACGAGCATTTTGATTAGAGGAACGCGGGTTTTCTTGAACGAGAAAGACAAGCTTTGGGGATTTTGAATTGTCATGATTTGGCCTTGTTTGATAAGAACAAAACTTTTTGTGACAACTTTAGGAATGATAATAAGCGGCTCAGACAATGAGGCTATTGCTTATTGCTTTGTTGATTATAGACAGGGTTCTATCCAGGAACGAACTGGAAAGAAAAAGTCAAATCAAGACAATATTCCCAATGAGGAATGATCTCAACTGGGGAATGTGGTGGAGAGAAGAAAATGTACTTCTCTGTTTGGGAATACTCCGTTGGGGAAAAAGATGTATTTTTTTCTGTTTGGAGATATTCTACTGGGGACAGACTTGTACTTACATGAGTAAGCGTGATTTACACCAGTGATATGAGAGCAGACATTTCAAGGAATGCAAAAATGCACGAATGATGCTATTATGTATGAATGTCATGAATGTTATATGTGATCATGCATAAAATCCTTAGCCGAGATGAATGTATGAGAGGGAAGATTGTGAAGATCCGGGATAGGTCTCGGCCTTAGGGAGGAGTTCCTTAACCGACATGGGTCTCGGGGAAGGAGATGAAGTCGGCCCAGTTCCGAGGAGAAGTCCGGCAGCTATTCCAGTATGATGGATTGAGCAGACGTTATGAAGATGAAGAGTTCCTAGAGTCTTTATGAGACGTTACTAGTGAATGATTACAAGCTATAACAGCTAACTCCCTGCCTTAAAGCCATGGTTAATGTCTTTGGGCGATTCTGAAGGAAGAAATAGCTTCATGGAAGGGCCGTATAAATAGGGCTCACTTGATAAATAAGCAAGACAATCATAAGCTTGGAACTTGAGTTCACGACACTTGAGCTTCCAAATCCTAAAATATCTTTAATAAGGTTTTCTGCAAGAACATTGGCGCCCACCGTGGGGCCTCGGTGAAATCAATCCGAGCCGCACAAACACACTAACACACCTGACGACAATGTCTCAAGCTTCACCATCTGCGGATCCACGGATCTCACCCAGTCTTGGCCATGATCGATGACACGCACCGGCATGAAACACTTGGGACAACGTTCAAGCCCTTCAAGCGAAAAGCTTGGGCGATCACGAGAATCGAGAGGTAGAGCCTTTGGAGCCACGGCCTTTATCTCGGAAATGCAGGAGGGCCTTCGTCCGGATAATTTCAAACCCGTATTGGCATCATATGATGGCAAGCGGACCCAGGCACATCATTGCGGTTAACAATACAATGGCGCTCATTGGAGCAACCTACTCCCTTAAGTGCAGGCGATGGCGGTACCTTTAGAGTCGACCTTGCTTGTTTGGTATATGGGACTTCCCGGTTATGCATAGTGGGCTATCAAGATTTCAGCGAAAGATCATTCGGCGATTTTCGTGAATCGACACAAGGTGGCAATACCTCCTCTTTAACGTAAAACAACGCTCTTCCGAGTCGCTCCGGGATTTCATGGCTAGATTCAGCGAGGAGACTATCGAGGTCTCACATCCTAATCGGGAGATATTTGTAGCAGCGTTCGGCATGGCCTTAAAGCGGTCGGTTCAATGAATCTTTGGCCAAAAGCCGCCAAGAGCATGGATGAGATCATTACTCGGGCGAGTGCTACGTAAAGGGAGAAAGTAACATGGAGGCGTGCTCGAGATTCTAAGGCGGGGTGGGCGTGGCGAGCGAACCGACCTCCGGATGCTGCTACCACCCGTGAGCGAGCCCGGGACAGGCGGCTGCCTTCGCGCCCGCGGTCGGCTTTCGGCTCCAAGGAGACGTTCACCCCCCTCAACACCAGAAGGGAAGACATCCTCTGGGACATCAATCATTTGAAGCGCTTACTCCACCTTACAGCGAAGTGGGTTGCTTACTGGTTCTAGGAAGTGATCCGGGAGCATGGTGTGAGTTTCATCGTTTGAAGGGACACACCACGAAATCATGCATACAGTTGCGGAGAGAGATTGAAAAATTAATTCAAAGAGGAAAGCTATCAACATACGTAAAGGAAGATCTGGACCAGCCAGCGAGATTCATCCGGCGGGACTCGCTTCGATTCCCGATCAAGAAAAAGGGTAAAATTTGTGGAAGAAGTGAAGGAGGCAAGATCAACTGACACTCTCAACACTACCTCAGGGGGCTTTGCAGGAGGCGGCTCCACTAGTTCATCTAGAAAAAGGTATGCTCGTGGCTCCGGGCAGGTACTTCGCATCGGAACTTCAAGGTTTGATCCCGGGGTGATAACCTTCTCGGGGGAAGATGCCAAAGAGGTTCTGCCACATGAGAATGATCCTATGGTGATTGAGGTACAAATCCGGGATTGGGGCGTTAAACGGGTGTTGATCGATCCGGGAAGTTCCGCAGACGTCCTCTACTGGGAGGCTTTCAAGGGAATGGGTTTCGAGCCAAATGAGTTGTTACCTTTCAGCGGGACTCTTGTCGGATTCTCTGGCGAACAGGTGCAGGTTCTGGGGTATCTCCCCGTGTTAACTACCTTCGGAGAAGGAGAAAGTGCCAAAACTGTTCAGGTTAGGTACTTGGTGGTTAATGCGTCGTCACCCTACAACATTATCATCGGGCGACCTTCATTTAATGCCCTTGAGGCGGTATTGTCAATGCTGTTCTTGACCATGAAGTTCCCCCTTGGTAACGGGCGTGTCGGGGTTATCCGTGGAGATCAGGGGCTGGCCCGGAAATGTTATAAGGACAGTTTGAAGACCATGAAAAAGTCGGGGCCATCAGAAGCCTCTCTGAAACACGAAGTCGGTATGGTCGATATCGATCCGAGAGAAGGGTCGGGCGAGGACGGACTTACCCCTCAGGAGGAGGTCAAAGACATCCAGATCGGCCCGTTACCCTCGCAAGTCACTCATCTCGGAACTCGATTGTGAGAAGGAGGAAGAGGCCGAGATAGTCCAGTGTTAAGGCAAAATCTAGATCTTTTTGCCTGGAAGCCATCAGATATGCCGGGCATAGACCCAGAGATCATGTGCCATCACTTGTCAATTGATCCGGTCAAGCGGTGTCCGAGAGAAGCGGAAGATGGGGGAAGAAAGGGGACAAGCTATCTTAGAAGAAGTGGGAAAGTTGTTAAAAGCTGGTTTCGTTAAAGAGGTACAATACCCAACTTGGCTATCAAACGTTGTTATGGTAAAGAAGAAGAATGGCAAGTGGAGGATGTGTGTAGACTTCAGACTGAACAAAGCATGCCCAAAGGATCCTTATACCTCCCCATTGATCGGTGATCGTGACTCCTCCGGATTTCGCCTCCTAAGTTTCTTGGATGTGTACTCGGGGTACAACCAAATCCGGATGAACCCGGCTGATGCGTCCAAAACCGCCTTCATGGCGGACGGAAGAATTTCTATACGAGTCATGCCGTTTGGCTTGAAGAGCAGGTGCGACCTACGAGTGATGGATATGGTGTTTGCCCCTCAGTTAGTCGGAATATTGAGGTGTATGTAGGCGACATGGTGATCAAAACAGCGTCGAGCGGATCATGTGATAGACATTAGAGACCTTGGCGGTCAGAAGTTCAATATGCGCTAAACCGGACAAGTGTACATTGGATACAAGCGGCAAGTTCACAGGTTTCATGCTCACAAATCGTGGTATCGAGGCCAATCTAGATAAGTGCGAGGCGATCATTGACATCTGCCCGACCTCGTCTGAGAAGTGCCTAGCGGCGTTTGGCGCGTTGTCTCGTTTTATCTTGTGCGGTGACAAGTCCATTCATTTCTTCTCGGCAATTAAGAAGAGCTACATTCGGTGGGCGGAAGCATGTGAGGAAGCATTCAATGGGATAAAGCAATTCTTGTCGGCACCTCCGATCTTGGTCGAGACCAAAGAGGGCTCTCGGTTGAGACTTTACAGCGATGGCGAGGGCAATCGACTCCGTCTTTGGTCAAGACACGGATGAAGGAGAGCGTCCGGTTTACTTTGTAAGCAAGGTGTTAAAGGGCGGAGATCGAGATACGGAAGATAGAAGTTGGCTTGGCGCTTGTGCGGCTGCAGCTTCGAATATTATTTCCTTGGGCATCCCGTCCGGTGAAGACTAATTTTCCTTTGAAGCAGGTGTTCAAGCGAGACTTGGCCGGAAGGATGGTGTCCTGGGCCGTGGAACTATCGAAATATGAGATCAGTTTCAGCCCTCGTACCAGTATCAAATCCCAATCTCTAGCTGACTTCATGGTAGAACTTGTTTCCCCGCCGGGAAAGGACTCTACTCAAGGTGGATTACATACATCGGCTCCTCTAATCTCAAAAGCGTTAGGCGGGGTAGTTCACGGAAGGTCCAGGGAAGATGGTGCTTGAATACTCCTTGCGTTTTGGATTCTCTGCAAGTAATAACCAGGCAGAATACGAAGCTTTGTTGGCCGGTCTAAGGCTAGCTTTGGAGGTCGGAGTGGCCTTTTCTTTGGTTCGTCTGGATTCACAATTGGTGGCCGGACAAGTGGACGGGTCATTTCAGGTAAAGGACCCTATTCTGGAGAAATATTTGCAACAAGCCATTACATTGAGTCGACAGTTCGAAGTGTTTGAAATATGTCATGTGGCCCGGGAAGAAAATACCCGAGCCGATATTCTATCTCGGTTGGCCAGTTCTAAGGATTCTGGGATAAACAAATCGGTCATCCGTGAGGTGCTTCTCGTGCCCAGCGTGGAAAAGGAAGAGTCCCTGACGATTCGTGAGGGGGACGATGGGTGGATGAGTCCGATCGTTCGTTATCTACAACAAGACATGTTACCTGAAGATGGAGAGAAATCTAAACGAATCAAGAAGATTTCATCCCGGTTTGTAGTAGAATCCGGGAAACTATACCGGCTGGGACGTGCAGCTCCCATGCTACGTTGTGTGTCAGAGGAGGATATGTCAACGGTGATGAAAGAGGTTCATGAGGGAGCTTGTGGGAATCATGGAGGAGGAAGGGCTTTGGCCAGTCGGATATTAAGGGCCGGGTATTACTGGCCTACTTTAACAAAAGATTGTCAAGAATACGTGGCTCAGTGCTCAAAATGCCAAATGTTCGCTCCAACCATTCACACTCCATCCGAGTTCTTGCACACCGTTAAGTGCCGTGGCCTTTTATCGATGGGGGCGACATCACAGGGCCGTTCGGTGGCTCGGGGCGATTAAAGTTCTTGATCGTAGCAGTGGATTACTTTACTAAGTGGGTGGAAGGAGAAGCTGTATCTCGGATCTCGGCGGATCGGATTCGGCGTTTTTATTGGAGAAGTATCATTTTCCGGTTTGGACTACCTCGGGTCATTGTCTCGGATGACGGGGCACAATTCGCAAGTACCTCGGTAGTGGAATTCTGTAAGGATCTCGGAATTCAAAACAGGTTTATATCAGTGGAGCATCCCGCGGTGATAGCCGGGCAGATCGGCCAACAAGGTCATATTGAATGCAATAAAGAAGAAGTTGGATTCGACCAAGGGGTTGTGGGCGCGATGCTTACACGAAGTTTTATGGGCATACCATACCGATCCATTCCACAACTCGAGAGACTCCTTCGGGATGGTTTTGGGCGATGCCATGATTCCGGTGGAGGTAGTTTTACCCTCTTGGCGTCGAGAAAACTTTGAAGAAGAGGCCAATAACCAGGCCTTGAATGAAGAAGCGGACTTGTTGGATGAGATGAGGGATGCGGCTCATGTCAGGAAAACGACAGCAAAACAGAGAATGACCAGACGTTTCAACTTACGGGTGAGCGGCGAGGGTTCAGGTCGAATTTGGTACTTAAGAAGGTGACCGATCCCACCAAGAAGGTAAGTTAGATCCCAGGAGGGACGTTCGGGGTCTCGGAAGAATTGAAGAACGGAGCCTACAAATTGGAGACATTAGACGGATCAAATTTACCAAGGACTTGGAATGTTGCAAATCTTAAATTTTATTTTAGTTAAATATGTTTATGTAAAAATATTTGGTGCACTCTTTTCCCTAGGCAAGGGCCAGGGTTTTTAATGAGGCATCTTTATAATGAAATTGTATTGCAGCATCTGATCTATGGCGACAAATGGCGGCGTCTTCTTGAGCTCGGTCTAGGATCGACTCTCAGTCACGGAAAGGCTCTGTTTCCATTGGGAATACTCCTTGGTCAACCTCGGCAGAGGCTCTGAACCCTTGGCGACGTACTGCTGAGCTCGGTCTAGGATCGACTCTCAGTCACGGAAAGGCTCTGTTTCCATTGGTAATACTCCTTGGTCAACCTCGGTAGAGGCTCTGAACCCTTGGCGACGTACTGTTGAGCTCGGTCTAGGATCGACTCTCAGTCACGGAAAGGCTCTGTTTCCATTGGGAATACTCCTTGGTCAACCTCGGAAGGGCTCTGAACCTCGGTCAACCTCGGAAGGGCTCACGAACCCTCTGGTCAACCTCGGAAGAGGCTCTGAACCCTTGGCGGCGTACTGCTAAGCTCGGTCTAGGATCGTCTTTCAGTCACGGAAAGGCCCTGTTCCTCCTCGGAGCAATTTTCAAAACGTATAAAATGAAACATCTTAAACCGAAGTTTCATCAAACGTTCCCTTAACACTCTCTCCAGTCTCGGCAAGCCGGGATTACCTAGAGATGTTTGTGGGAGTTACGAACAATTGTTATGTGTTTATCTCTAAACCACTAGGATTTCCTGTTGCATCCTATGGCTTGGGGGGCTCGTAAATACTACATAAAAGTTCATAACTAGGCAAAAACTGGGAAATTAATAGCGAAAACTCATAAAGCAATTAAAGTAGCCCAGTAGGGCGAATATTCAAAGTACAAATTGCATAGCCCGGCAGGGCGAACATTCAAAATACAAAATGCATCCGCCAAAAGGGATGACTAACTATGGAAACAAAAGAAGAAATCAAGGTTTTGGTTGGGTAGAGTTGGCATCCACCTTAGCGTTTTCTTCGCTAATAGCGGTCTCGCTGTCATCTTTATCAATCTCCACCAGCTTCCCATCTACAATGGTCTTGAAGTAATCAACCTCCGAGATATCTATGTCGGGGTATAAGCAATTGACTTGAGCTTTAGGCGCGGTCAAAAGCTAAGTCAGCGTCCGGCACACCATACGGGACTTCTTTAGTGCTTCTTTCAGCTCAGAGCATGATTTTTCAGAATCCTGGAACTCGGTGGACATACGGGCAAGCTCATCTTCCAAGGTCTTTATCCGTTTGCTTGTACGAATTCTTCTCTTCAAGACTTGTGATGTTGTCGGACCGGAGGTTTATTTTTGAATACATTGTTGGCGTTGAGAAGGAATTGCTGGTTGTCGACCAACCTCTTGACTTGACCTCTAACTCGGTCTTCTTCTTCTCCACATGATCACACGATTCAAACAGACTTCGGGTGAGCACAACACACCTCATCAAGTATGAACTCAGCTGTTTGGTGATCTGCTGCGAACCCAGGTGGGTCAACTTGTTCACATCGGTGGTGGCGTTGAGATGATCATACAAAAACTTGAGGCCGTCGAAGTCGGCGGCCAGGCGATTCTCGGAAGAAGCTCGACGAGCTATCACCGATTTCCTTGACAAATTGGAGATAGCCCGGTCTGCAGTTGGTCTCATTCCCCATAACGGTCTTCAGCTTTTTTGGGATAGGCTCGGGGGCTGGTTCAGGCTCGGCTGAGCGCTTCAGAGGAGAAGCTGTGATGATGTTTGTTTCTGCAGCAGGGTCACGGGTCGTGGCGTTCTTCTTCTTTTTCGGAACGCGCACTTCCAGCCCGACCAAGTTGGACTTGGTCTCGGAGGGACCGCCGTTACCCATTCGGGCAGCACGAGCTTCGGCCATTAGCTTCCTCTGTTCCTTTACGGACATATCAGTCATTTTGTCTGTGGAAAATAAAATGAGGAGAGGAAGTTAAGTATACAAATAAAGCATAGGAAAATAAAGATAGTCGAGAAGTTCTTACCTAGGAAGTCGGGGACTTCCTCGGGAGACAGGGCAAGTAAATCCTTGACCCGAATCGGCCTGAAGGAGTCGAGTATTTCTAAAGAAAGGATTTCGGTATCACTCGGGGCTATCGTAATCAAAGCAGGAGATTGGGAGTGGGTCACAAGTCGGTACAAAGGGAACTTATGATGCCCATCAGAGCCATAAATAACATGAGGGCACCGAGACCCACATCTTACTCGGATGAAGTGCTCTTTGTAGCCTTTAAAGTTGGAGGTATAGGCTTGGAGGAAACTTCTTTTGGGATGCCTTGATGGCAGCAGTTTTGAGCTCCGTGCTTTTTATTTGAAAAAGAAGAACAAACCAGCGGTGGGGTTATGGACGAGGGCTCGGCAAATTACTTGGCTTGGGATGAAGCCCATTGTTGGGAGCGGAGTTGGGAAGGAGCCAGGTTAATAGTACGGAGGATATCAATCTCGAAATCGGAAAGTGGGAATTGAATGCCAAATTCCTCGATCACTCGATATAAAAGTAAAACCATTCCGTCTCGACTCCACGAGGCGGATCATCTGAACACTCTCTCGATTCACGAGTTCTAAAATCACATCATCTTAGTCTCACAGTGGACGAGATACTCCATAGAGAGCGAAGTGCGTGATTTCTTCATCTTGTATCGAGGCTTAAGCTTAAAACCAGCTTCCCCTTTGATCGGTCGGTTGGTTTCCATTATTAGCTCCACGAACACGAAGAGTCGGTCGAGAATCACTTCGAGTAAAACTTGGCTGAAACCCATGCTGTAACTCTCTTTAGGTCGATTACCCTTTGGATACCTCTCATCTAGCACATGCATTCCTCAAAGCAGGTTTTTCGTTCCTCGTCTCCTAAATGGATTTTGCGACCAAAGTCATCGCATTCCCTAATGACAACCATGTTTGGATTGAAACAAAAATAGTGTAAAGAAAAGAGGATACGAGTTGATGCTTGGTGATTGGTATGAAAGGTTTTGAAGCGTCGGCGGCAAAGATTGCGATGGGTTGAGAATATGTAGAGGAGGAATTAGGTGGAGGGCAAATAAATGAAATATAATGAGTTGGAGGGAAAGGAGGCGTGAAATCGGGTTTTCCTATTTATAGGCAATCATGCAAAAACACGGTGACCGTTGAAATTTGGAGTCACGTGGGTCACGTGCTACACTTTTAAGAAAGTTGAAGCGCACATCTCGCTAAGGGATTAAGGGTTAAAAGCATTTGGTGAACACAGTTCAAGGAGCTTAAAGCCGGCGACCAGGGGCTATGATCATGCATAAAATCCTTAGCGAGATGAATGTCGAGAGGAAGGAGTGAAGATCGGGATAGGTCTCGGCCTTGGGAGGAGCTCCTTAACAGGCGTGGGTCTCGGGGAAGGAGATGAAGTCGGCCCGTTCAGGAGTAGTCCGGCAGCTATTCAGTATGAAGGATTGAGCGGGGCGTTATGAAGATGAAGAGTTCCTAGAGTCTTTATGAGGCGTTACTAGTGAATGATTACAAGTACATGTGACTAACTCCACCTTAAAGCCATGGTTAATGTCTTTGGGGCGATTCTGGAAGGAAGAAATAGCTTCATGGAAGGGCCCGATATAAATAGGGCTCCCTTGGTAATAAACAAGACAATCATAAGCTTGGAACTTGAGTTACGACACTTGAGCTTCAAAATCCCTAAAATATCTTTAATAAGGTTTTTCCTGCAAGAACAATATGCATGCTAACAATACTTGACAAAGACACTAAAAAGATATTTGGGAAAAGGACCACGTCACGATTCGAACAAATATTGGTGAAAGTTGCAACAATGGTGCGGCGTTCGCGATGAAGAGTGAGTTGCATGCTTTAAACTTTCGAGAAAGGCACTTCATTGGCAACTGGTGGGGATTCTTTTTGGGATAAGAATACCGTCCTTGATGATTCTGCGAGGATAAGACTTACTAGCAATTGTTTTTTATCCTTGATTGAAACACTACGGAGAAAGCATTGAAGTTCTTTCTGTGTCCATAGTTCAAAGGAACATTTTTTTACTTTTCGTTTCAAAATTTTGAAGTAAAATTCATTTAAAAACTTTTTAGTTTCAAAAAGTGATTTTCACAATAAAAAGCGTTATTTTGCAAAACAGAATAAAGTAGGAATTGCAAACAAAAAGTACAAGGCTCAAATTTTATTGAATAGAATGGTAATCAGCCAAATGCGTGATTCCATGAGCTATTTACAAAAGTTGGAAATGATAATTTATGGAGAAAAGGCTACATTGAAAGCAAATAACGCTATTATCCTAACAACTTTGAATTCCAAGCGTGCTTGTTGCTTGAAGAGTTGATTGAAGATCCGTTGATGGAAAATTCTTGGTGTGGTCTGATGCTATGATTACTTTGTCATTTTGTGTATCCTTGTTTTGCCTAGATTGCCTTTTAGGTTTTCAATCTATCGAGGATATTTTCATTTATTGTCTCTAATTTTGCACTGGATTGCCTTTTAGGTTTTCAATCCACGAGGCATCTTTTTGCCCAAGCCGCCCTTTTGGGTTTCGACTTACCGGTTGTTCTTTTTTTTTTTTAGACAAAGTATTTCTTAGCGCATCAGCATTCACAGGATGTGGGAGTTCATCACCGTCCATGGTTGTGAGAGTCATAGCACCGCCAGAAAAGCTTCTTTTGACGATGTATGGGCCTTCGTAATTAGGAGTCCATTTGCCCCTAGAATCTGGTTGAAAAGACATAATCTTTTTAAGCACGAGGTCGCCTTCTCGGAATTCACGAGGTCGGACCTTCTTGTCGAAAGCTTTCTTCATTCTTCTTTGATAGAGTTGTCCATGACACAGAGCGGTCAGACGCTTTTCTTCAATTAAGTTCAGTTGGTCGTATCTGCTTTGACACCATTCGGCCTCAGATAACTTAGTTTCCATGAGAACCCTCATTGATGGAATCTCAACTTCTACGGGGAGCACTGCTTCCATGCCGTATGCTAGAGAAAAGGGAGTTGCTCCTGTTGAAGTGCGTGCTGAAGTACGATACCCATGCAGAGCAAATGGCAGCATTTCGTGCCAGTCTTTGTAAGTGATGACCATCTTTTGGACGATCTTTTTGATGTTCTTGTTGGCTGCTTCAACGGCGCCGTTCATCTTTGGCCGGTAAGGAGATGAGTTATGATGCTCGATCTTGAATTCCTCACACAGTTCTTTCATCATTTTGTTGTTCAAGTTTGATCCATTGTCAGTAATGATCTTGCTTGGAATTCCGTATCGGCATATGAGGTTGTTCTTGATGAACCTCACAACCACTTGTCTGGTGACGTTGGCATAAGACGCTGCTTCGACCCATTTGGTGAAGTAATCAATGGCCACCAGAATGAAGCGATGTCCGTTGGACGCTTTTGGTTCAATCATTCCAATCATGTCGATGCCCCACATGGAGAAAGGCCACGGAGAGGAGAGAACGTTGAGTAGAGTCGGTGGCACATGGATCTTATCTGCGTAGATTTGACACTTGTGACATCTTTTGACGTATTTTAGCAGTCTAGAAATTTCATCTGGGATCTTTTCTTCAACTTCCTCCTCGGCGACTTCACAGGGGATTTCAAAGTTGGGAGAGAGCATAGAGTTATTGCTTTCAATGGATTTGTCCATCTGTTAATCTGCATATTTGATTTATGTTTGATTAATTAACTCTTTGTCATCATTTTTTTTTTGAAGAAAGTTAAGGTGAAAGTGTATGCAGATTAATTTTATTTTTTTGAAGTTCTTTTTTATTTTTGTTGTGTTTTTTAGGATTATCATTTCCAAGAAAGGGTAAAAATGAAAATAAACACACAGTGTAGAAACAAAACAACGCGTTTTATTTATAATTCACACTATGAAACAGAGCCCTAAAACACAAACTCATTCGCCTTGGGCAAGACGAAGAGAAATTATTTAAAAGCTAAAACCCTATAAAACATCTCTACACTTTGGGCGAAGTGAAAGTTCAAAACAAAAGCAAAGATAAACTACTTAGAGCTATGAACATTAGTCTGAACTTCAACGGGTTTCCAGTAGTGACGAACTCCTTGGAAGTCGAGGTACTCGGGTAATTTTCTGCTTGGTTTAACCCTTGAGTAGACTTTGGTTGCTGGCTGAGCAGGCTTTGAAGACTCTGGACGATAGCTCTTACCCTTTGTGCTGCTGAAGCAATCTTCTTGACTAACAGATCGGGAAGTATGAGATGTAGCATATGTGCTTCCTGTTGATCTTTGTGTTGAATTTTGGGGATGTATCCTCCAATCTTCTGAGTGAAGAGACTCGTTGTCGACGACACTTTCCAAATCGTATCCCGAATCGTGCTCTTGATCTTCAGTGATCATGTTGATGTAGTGGTAACCAGGATCTAGTTCAGTGAATTCCACAGGCGTGTTGAAGCAGAGATCTTCATTTGGAATCTCGATCGGCTGATTAGACTGAGAAGATGAGTATACCTCTTCTGTTTGACTAGGATAATCAAAAGAATCACCCCATCCTGTGGGTTGGATATCTTCGATCCGGATTTTCGAGCTTTCTGGCACAGTGTATTTCACCATGTAGTCGAATTTGCCACTTGGTTCTCCCAAGGTATCCCAAACTTCAGTAGGGACAGGTGGATTTTCATATTGCTGCAGGGACATGTCTTTGAATTGATCAGTCGGCGCATATGACTCCTCTTGAGACACATACTCAGGGCTGTTTAAATAAGTGCTCCATTCTTCAGATTCAGATGGATCGTCTTCATCCTCTTCAATGGTTACAACGCTAACCTCTTGGAGAACAGGACTTAGGAAACCCCCACTATGAAATACTTCCTTGATCGGGGGAAGTGCTTCATCCTTTTGCTTGTCTTTGGAGAATATGGGTGTGAACCCGAGTCCGGCTTTTGTTTCATTCTTGACAGGTTTGATAACTTGTCCCCATCCTTTAGTATTTCCATCTTTCACCATTTGTGCAGCTTCTTTATATGAAGAGATAGATGATCTGTTTTTGCTGGCAGATTCATCTTCTAACAGATGCTCTGGGAGATGTGTCCCTTCGACGTCATTAGCAGTGATGAAAGAGAAACTGGACAAATGGCTCACAAGCAAAGCTTGTTCACCGCTGATGGTCACCAACTTTCCATTTACTGTGAATTTTAATTTCTGATGGAGAGTAGAAGTTACTGCTCCTGCATCGTGGATCCAAGGTCTTCCTAATAGACAACTGTAAGCAACTGGTACGTCCATGACTTGGAAAGTAATTTGGAAAGTGTGCGGGCCAATTGTCTTCGGGAGATCAACTTCCCCAATAACTGACTTCCTTGATCCATCGAAAGCTCTTACTATTATGTCGTTGAACTTCATTGGCGTCCCTTTGTAAGCCAAACGAGCGAGTGTCGTTTTCGGCATTACGTTCAAAGATGAACCTGTATCTACCAATACATTGAACAGGGAATCTGATTGGCAGATCATCAAGATGTGGAGGGCCAAGTTGTGATCTTTCCCTTCTTCTGGAAGTTCCTCGTCACTGAAGCTTAGATTATTGCAAGCTTTTATGTTGGAGACGATCCCTCCAAACTGGTCTGTATTCACATCGTGATCCACATAAGCCTGGTCTAGTACTCTCATCAAAGCTTCTCGGTGAGCTTCGTTGTATGTAGACATTTTCCTGGCATACATCGTGAGATGACTTTGCGGACAGGAGTTTCCTTTGTACTTTTCAAAATCAGGGACTTTGAATTTTACGGGTATTCTTACACGAGGAACTAAGCACAGATCCTGGGCGTTTTTCCCAAACAATTCTTTCCCACGAATTGTTTTTATCTCAAGCTGCATTTTGAGGAGTTGTTCCTGGAGATTTTCCATTGAACCACGTGGATTTGCGTTACTGCCTGGAGTATGGTAAACTTCTTCGTCTATGGTAGCGTGCACTACGGAAGCTGAGTTTGTCATGATCGGTTGGGAAACCGGTATTGTTACTTGTGGAAGAGTTACTCCACGTTGCGGAGTAAATGTAGAGTTTTGCTGCAAAGTAGGTATTTCAAGCGAGGTTGTTTGAGAAGTCGGTTGGCGAATTCCGATGCCAAAGTTGAAAGGCATGCCCCATGGATAGCCTTCTGGCATACTGAAGAGTGAGCTACTAGCTGCGGCAGTTGAAACTGGAGTAGTAGTATCCTCTGAAATTGCTGGTTGATTTTGACTGCTCGATGCTGCATGTTGACTTTGCGCTGTGGCCAATGAGTTGACCAGAGATGTGAGCCTCTCCACTTCTTCTTGTAGTGTTGTTACTGTACTACGAAGTTCAACGTTCTCTTGCTCAAATCCTTCCATTACTTTTCTTCTTTTTGATCTTGTATCGTATGTTCGAGTCGGCTGTGGACATGGTCGAGAAACTCTAAGACGTGACAGCTTGACAATCTTTTCCTATCTGTTCAATCTATGCAAGCTGTTCAAGTTGTTCAAGCTGTTCAAGCTGTGTAAGCTGTGTAAGTATCAGACTCTAGACAATAGACTTAAATGCAAAGTATGATGCATGATTATGATTGTAAAGAAAAGAAATTTTCAAAGAATTTAATGCTAAAAGAGATATTTCTGGCAAATATTTGGATGGGAAAAAAACACACATTTATTGATTATTGAAAGAAGATTACAACAATTTTTTTTTGTTGGAGCATTGCTCACACAAATGATAAATTAAATGATAAAATTACAAACTAAATTTGAACTAATTAAACGTCTTCGTCGGATGAAGATCCAAAGGCTTGATGCAGCTTCAACTTCAGGATTTCCTTTCCATAGCGAGCTTTTAGTTCAGTTTTCTCGGCTTTTAGCTTGCTGATGACTCTCTTCCACTCGTTGGGAGTAAGATTGTTATTCATCAAATCTTCAAGCGTTCCTTTTCTTTCTTTGACGAAATTCTTGATCGAGTCATATTTTTGATGAATCTCCTCATCTTTCTCCATGAGCTATTGATCCTGGAAGTAGAGCGTCTTTTCATGATCTTTGACTTGCTTCTTGAGCTTCTCATTCTCAAGATTAGTCTTAAGGAATTTGTTTTCCAAAGCTTCTTTCTCAAACCTTATTTTGGTCAAGGCTTCTTGGTATTCTCCCACAGTTTCGACGGGAAAATTTGTTGATTTGGAAGCGATTGTGAACATGGGATCCTCATAAGCGTAGGGCATTCAAAACTCCTTCGCTCTTTTCTTTAGCCAAGAAGTGTAGGTTTCCATGGCTACACAATTCTTTGCTTTCCCTTTTTCTTTCCTTCGGATGTGATGCCAAGCTTTGATCATTTTGGCTTTCAAACCCTGGGAATCCTCTCCTTCATGATAGAAGTAGCTTTCTACTATAAACCCAAGAGGTTTACTAGAGTTTGCGTATCCGAGTTGACGTCTCGCCAGGAATGGGTTGTAGTTGATTCCTCCTTTTGTACCGATGAGAGGTACGTTGGCAAATTCTCCACAGCTCTCAATGATTTCCATCTCATTGTCTGCTAAGGTATACCAATGGGTATCGTCGTTTGTAAGAGACATGAGTCTTCTTGACCAATGCCACTCGTCTTTGTTCTCGCGGAAGATAGGAGATTTAGGCAAGTGTGAGGTAATCCATTTGAAAAACAGAGGTACACAATACACGATAGTTTCGTCTCCTTGACGATTCCTATGATGAATAGAGATGTATGTGTCACCAAGCAGGGTAGGAACGGGATTTCCAATCAGAAAGATCCTTATGGCGTTGATATCAACGAAATTTGGGACGTTGGGAAACAACACCAATCCATAGAGGAGTAAAGCTAAAATAGCTTCAAAGGCTACCATACTATCGGCTTCAAAGAATTTGAGAGCCTTCTCCCTTACGAACTTTGAAGTCAGTCCTAAGAGTTTTCCTCTGGTAGTTAGGTTTTTGTCTATCTCAGATTTCTTTATGTGAGTCATCGTTGCGATGGTGGTGACTTAGAATGGCTTCAAACCATTGAAAGGCACTTTGTCGATCTTGAGATACCTAGGATATCGCGTACTCTTCCAAAGTAGGCATCAGCGATAATCGAGGAAAGTGAAGCAATGATAGGCTGGATCGTAGAACTGAGCGAAAGTTTTGAGAAGTCCTTCATCGACGTTAGCGTTCGGAAGAGTTAAAAGAGTTCCATAGCGTTTTCGAAATCCGAGGGATCTTCTACCAAGGATGCTAACTCTTTAATTTCCCTACATCGAGAATTCTAAAGCGTATCTCTTGGTGAATCTTCCTCGGCGTCCATCCTCTAACCTAAAATATTTTACAAAGAAAAATCTCTAAATTCTTTGGAAATGGAAAGAAAATGAAGTTTTTTTGAATGAATGAATGCATGCATGAATCGACAAACATGGTTAGTAGTTATACACACGGGCAGCGTTCGAAATCACGAGCATGAGGCCAGCGATAAGAATCAGCGTGGTTAAGTTCTATGGGCTTATTCATACGTGAGCGGGTTCTCACGATATCTGGCTCAACACTCCTCTTTGAAATATTATCGGTTGTTGAATACTCGATGGTCCAATAATATTTTTCAAGAGAAACTCTTTGATCGTAGTCTCGCATGACAATTACTCTAGGCTTACACCGAATAATCTACACTACATCCTAAATGGCGGGATGGGTTATGTGTTCTACACCCACTCGACTTCTCGAGTTCCTTGGAAGCAAAATGTCTTCATAAATACTTGCTAAACACAATACCCCCAAGACAACCTCCACTGAGCGGGAGATATTAACTTCGTAAGCATTGAACTTCTCACGTATTAATACCTCCACCTAGATCTTAAAAATGTTTCTTGAATCTGGGTTAGGATTCCTTTCCATCAGATGAAATCGTGGAAACACACAATAAAGAAAAACAGATATATGCAAAACATGAAAGCTTATCCCCTTTCTTTTCTTTTTGAAAACAAAAAAAAAAGAAGCTTGGTGCTCTTGAGCAGAGTCACATTTTTTTTGAAAATCAAAGTTTCAGTACTCCCGGTAGTCGCCATTTTCTGTTCGCGTTAAAGGTGGCGCTAGAGGATTTGAGCGTGAATTGATTCTGCGGCTCGAAACGATTTACTCTTTTGATTTGTTTATAAAGATGCATGAACATCAAGCTTTATTATTTTCAACACAAGAAAGATGATTTAATGATTATGAAAAGGGAAAGTGAAATACCCTCAATTGATATTGATATGCGTAATGACTAGCGCAAACTAGACACAACGCATTGGGGAGATTCGAGTAAGGGGATTGTTATATAAAGGGAAAAGATGGAGCACCTAAATATATAAAGTTATCTATAGCTTTATATATGAATATATTGATATGTTTGTGTGTTTTAATTGCTATTTCTATGATTGGGAAAGTTTCTCCTTTGGGATTTTAAGAAAAATAGATTATGTGGGATTCTAGTGTTTGTTATTATTGTGCTCGCAAAGATCTGGATCTTACGCATACATATCCCTAGTGGGAATCGAGCATTTGTAGCTCGGATCTAAAGGGATCTATGGTTTGTTTGGTGGGGAGAAAGAAATTTGCTCGGCAAGGATGAGACCTTGTGCCTACGTATTCTCAAAAGGATGTTGAGAAAGTTAGAGCAATCGTAGTTCCCACTTATGCTAGTGGAAAGCAATGGTATGTTAGTAAGAGACAGACAAATGTCATCATAATGAAAAATGTATCTAATCTATTTCATCACACACATTTTTGAAAAGTTTGGCTGATTAAAATCTTTCGTCGTAAGTATTAGGTGTTTTGCTTGAGTGTACAAGCGTTACCACTTACATGTTTAAGAAAGATGTTTGAAAAAGATTGAATCTTTTAACTGTAAGCATTGGGTGTTTTGCTCGAGTATACAAGCGTTACCATTTACAGATTAAGAGATGTCTTTGTTTGAAAAGAGTTTGAAAAGTTTTGACTGTATGTGATGTGATAGACGAGATACTTCTTCCATAGAGATGATAGATGTCTAAATCTCAAGGAGAAATTGATTGGATTAGAGGGATGCTTTTAAGAAGCCCATGGGTCCTTGTATTGTAAGCCCAAGAGGAGGCATTCCGAGGGTCATCGAGGGTCATCGAGGGTCCTTGTATGAAGCTCAAGAGGAAGCTATAGGGTATGGCTGGCTTTGTTAAAAGGGATTTCACGAAACCATCCTTTTGGAATTAAGAGCAATTTCAAGGAAATTTTACTCTCTGGGATTTGAAAGTGATTTCAGGAAACCATCCTTCGGGTTCTATCTTAAGCGGGTGATTCTTTGTATTGGAAGCCCAATAGGAGGTGTTAAGAGATTTTATGGTCTCTTTCATTGTATGATGCCCAAGAGAAGGCTAAACTCAATGAGGAGTTCTTTTGAACAAAGCCCAAGAGGAGGCTGACTCAACAGGGGAGTGTTGTCTTATATGAAGCCTAAGCGGAGGCTAAACTCAGATGAATGAGTTTTCTTATATGAAGCCTAAGAGGAGGCTAAACTACGTGGGAGAGTTATCTTGTATGAAGCCCAAGCGGAGGCTAAACTCATCTTGGTGATGAATTATCTTGAATAAAGCCAGCGGAGGCTACAACTGTGGGGAACCTATTGGTTAGACTAATTGTTATGTTATAATTGGACAGTTGTATAAACAAGTGTTTGTGTGTGATATGTATTCACAGGAGTTTATGAAGGAAATATAAACAATGCATGATGTTTATTTACAGAAGTTTATGAAATATAAACAAGTGTCTGTGAAACGAATGTTTAAAACGAGCGTAACTTGATTATTTACAAGTTTGAACTGTGTACAAGGAAGTGAATATGTACACGAACGAGTATTTATGTACAGAGAAAGATGGATGTACATAGGGGGGTTGGGACTTACACCATAAGGGAGGCCCATTGGTTTGAAAGCAGTTTCACAGGGAATAATGCTCCTTTCAATACCAATGGTATTCAGCGTATATACAGATGAAATAAAAACGAACGATCGAATTTTATCTGTGAAAAGTATCTGTATTATGTACAGATAAAAGTTTGTATGAGTATAAAAAGAATTTGATATGTACAAGGAAAATATGTATGTACATAAAAGAATGTTGGTTTGTGTATACACAAGTGAAGTGAAAACAAACGATCGAAGTTTGTCTATACTTGAGTATAAAAGGTATCTGTGTTATGTACAGATAAAAATTCGTATGTATTTGAAGAGAGTTTGATATGTACAAAGAAATATTATGTACATAAAAGAATGTTATGGGACTTACACCATGAGGGAGGCCCATTGGTTTGAAAGCAGTTTCACAGGGAATAATGCTCCTTTCAATACCAATGGTATCGGCGTATAAACAAACGAATGAAAAAAAATGAAAGAAATTTGTTTATGTTTGAATATTGACAATGATAATTTGAGTATGTACAAGAAAAACTAAATATGTACAAAAAAGGATTAGGACTTAGACCGTAAGGGTGACCCATGATCGATTGAGAAATTCGAGAGAAAACGAATTTGGTTTTATCGTTTAAATCGGATCGATCATGGTAAAAGATGTAAGTTTGATGAAATGTTTTGAAAAATGACTTTTGAAAATGTTTTGAAATGTGAGGTTCATTTATGAAAAGTTTTGAAAAGAATCGGAAGTCGAAAACTTGAAAATTTCACCTTGAATGGAGGTTTGAAAAAGTGTTCAGAACGTCGTTTTCGGCTCGATTAAAAAATAATCAGATGAAAGTTTATTTCTGATAAAATTTTGCACTATCATAAAATAGATGTATTTATTGACAAGTGTCCAAAAAATCACCTTAAAATAAGGAGTTTTGATTGGTCAAAAAAATTGTGAAAGTTTTGTGAAAAAAACATGAAAATATGGAAAAGTTTGAAAAAGAAATGGTCCTGATGGGAGTTGAACCCATGACCATTGGGTAGCACACGTGGCAGAAAACCTTTAAAGGCAAGCAAGCTACCACTGAGCCAAATGCGCATCTGTGTTTAGTGGATCAAAACACGTGTAAACATGATATTGGAAAGTTTTAAAAATTTAAACTCAAGAACACGCGCGCAAGCTATGTTCTTCGTTTTGATCTTCAGATTCATTAATTCCAGCTACAATCTTCATTTCTCAACGAAATTGGACGAAGTAAAAATGAAACTTACTCGATTTTGAACAACGAACACGATGGTACTTGTTAATTGTATTTATTTTAAGCCTAGAATTTTTTAAGTTTTGAAGAACACTATGAACCCTAAACTGAAAATTTTAAATTAAATGATGCATAGTTGATGATTCTTTGATTTTCTTGAGGGCTTATGATCGTGTTAGGTGCAGAAAGAGATCGGCCAAGAGTTTTTTTGTTTAAGTTCAAAGAATTGTGATATCCCAGTTCGTGTTCTAACCTGTGTAAGTGGAGATCGAATTCAATGCAAGAGTGTTTCTAGAGCCTGTTTCTTGATCATTTGAGCATCATCGGCATGTATGGAAGCTAAATGGATGATCTGCACTTCTTGAATCAAGCTGGATCGTGCTACACAAGTCCACCTGCACAGTTCAAAAATGGAAGCTCGAAATTGATGTTAAACCTGTTACAGTTGCTTGCCAATTATCTGGATCATGTACATGAGGTACATGGAAGGTGTTAGGATGCTCACAACACAATTTAATCAAACCAAACTTCAAATTCGAATTCTATGGCAGTTTTGGAAAGTTTGAAAAATGGAAAGTGAAATCGATTTTCGATGGTTCTTGTGTTGATTTTATGATTCAAACATGTTCCATATTGATTATATGTTATGTTAGACACCAAATTTCAACATGGTTTTAACTTAATTTCAAAAATGCAATGTTTCTCAATTTTGCACTATGTTGCTTGATTTTCAAGAAAGTAGAGAGAAAGCATGGATTTGCATTGCTTTGGTGTCGTTTTAGACTTGAAATGTGATCTATTTATAGGCCAAAAGATTCTGAAATGTTAGGCAAGAGTACATGGCAATTGGTGAATCAAGGATGCCTTAAGGGGTAAGAATGACATTTGTAAAGGAAAAGGAAGTTTCCTTTTTTAACCATGTGCTATTTTTACTTTGATCCTATCTAATCTCAATTATTACTTCCAAGCTGATATTTATCAGTTCAACAATCCATTTGGCATGGTTGCAAGTGGTCTAAATGAGAAAATCACAAAATGACCTATAATTTGATGTTTTGGATTTTGAAAATCAAGTTCATGAAGCCTTATGTTTCAATTTCAAAAGTATAGCTAGACTCCATGGATTTGAGAGTTCTTGGACATTTTGGAAAGCTTGTTTCACAAGCTACAACTTTCATGTTTTGAGTTTTTTCCAATTCAAATTGGAACTAGGTGAAAAAATGGCATGAAGTTTGAAAAAATAAGAAATTTCAACATTTAGAAAATTTTCTAAGTGTTAGAACTTTTGACTCTTTGTTGACTTTTTCAAATTCTTTGATTTTTTATGATCATGATGGATCATTTGAATTATTTTGATGATTGAAAAAGTTTTGTTTTGAAAAATTTGAACAAAAGTCAAAGTTTGACTTTTCTGTGCAGATGAATTTTCATCAGATGTTTCTGAAATTGACTGATGAAGCCTGTGAACTTCTGTGATGTTTTGAATCCAGAGATTAGGTCAAGATGTTGTATCTAAGATATAATGACCAATCTCCATCCAAAAAAATCATTTCTTGCTCAAAAAGTCAGAGAATTCTCATGCTCGATCAAAACCCTAATTGGTCGATCCTTGATTGATCTATGAGAAAATGGACATCTGATGATCAGAGGTTGATGATTTGATCAAGATAGATCAAATGAGGTGAGAAAAACTCAAACCCTAAGTGGTTGCCTTTTGAATCAGATGAAAATCTGATGAAACCCTAATTTTGACCTGTGAAATCCACACTCGATTAATGCTATCTGAACTGTTAATGATGCAATGATGCAAATGTGAGATGGTATATTAGGTCAAAATTTGGGGTATGACAGAAACCATCTTCAACCTAGAAGAGAAAAACAAGTATTTGTATGACAATTACTCAGGTTTGGTAGAATTATGTAGGTAGTTAATGGTGGAAGTCCCATGGAGGCTTCAATCAGCTATCGAAGACCTAGAGGAAGACCAGGTGCCCCCGGCAGTGGAGTACTTCATTTTTCTCTGCAAAAGTATGGTGGAGCAATTTAAAGAGGGAGATAAGAGAGTTCCGGCCTAGAAGAGGACAATATTTCTGAAATGTTCCTTGTGTACTTTTTTTCAACTTCATGTATCTATTGAACTAAAAGCAGACATGCGAGTCTTGCTCTTTATTTTTCCCGCAAAGAATGATGTTTGTACCCAACTTATTTGATGTTTTGAATGAAGGAGTTGATTATCCATTTGTTGTGCTGTTTGCTTACGAGCAAATGAGTCTGATAAAAATCCTTGGAAATGGGAACATGATCATAAGCATTATGCATTAACCATACATAATCATGCATTTTTGTTTTAAACGAAAGAACACCAAGCTCATTATGTTTCCTCTCGTCCAGATTCAAGCTGACTACTCAACACCCATACGGCACGAGGGCTAACGCAAAGAAAGCAATGGATTAGTATGAAACCAAACAAGCTGCCATGCAAGGTGACATCGACAGTTTGAATTCCAAGATGGACCAGCTGATCGAGATGATGACTACTCAACATAGGAGAGAAGAGGAACGAGCTGCTAATGAAGCCGCTGTTGCTGCTATTACTACTGCTGCAGCAAATAATGCGACTACTACCATTCCTCCCATTGTTACAGGAAATGTGAGAACCCATCGAGGTGCCAACAATGCCCCATTGGCAGGTGTGCAAGTACCTAATTTGTTACTCTATGGGATGCCTTCTGACTTCTTCAACAGAGTCGACGATCATGGTACTACTGATGCAGCGCATGTTGCTACACAAGCTGTGGGAAATAATGAGCAAGAGCAGGGTGAAGATGAACAAGATAATCATTGGTCTGTGACTCCCCAAGCTGATGAGGACATACAGGACGATTACATGAGACAATTTTACCAGAACGCTGCCCCTATGGGTAATCCATCTCCTTTTCAAGACATGGTGTAATACGGTGAACTGACTTTGAGATTTTGTTTTGCTTTTTATCGCAAATGTGCGGATAGCAAGAGTCGCCACCGACTTTTCTTTTATCCAATTAAGGTAAGGTGAAAAGAACAGGAAAAAACCTTCGTTAGATTCTGAGTAAGGGAGAAGGTTATGAAAAGGGAACGTATTAGCACCCCCTTTCATCCGTAGTTATCTACGGGCTCTTAGTTGCTTCTAGCTCATTTTTAAAAGTGCTTTCTGTGTGTTTGACAAAAATGTTTTGAAAAGGCATTTCGCTTTGACTTTGTAATGATTCATGTAGGAAAGTATACAAAGTGTTCGAAAATGTTTCGTTTTTGAAAAGAGTTTGAACTTTGACAAAAGTGTGTGGTGTGAAAAGTATTTTGATAGAGCAAGCAACTAAAAGTCTTATTACCTACTCAGAATTGTTTGTTTTTGTGTTGTTTTATGTTTCTTTAGAATAGTGCTATCCATACCATTATTTAGTAGGTAACCCTATTCGTTGGATGTAGAAGGGACATTCGAAGGGACATCGGATGGTCATAGAAGGCAACTTTTATGAAGTATCCTAGCACATTCGAAGGGACGATCATCACTTTTCGTAGGCAACAATCGAGGGACGAGATCATGTTTTCGTAGGCGACATCGTGGGTCTATGATCTTTGTATCGAAGGGGCTATGATGATATGTTTGTAGGCAACGGTGCTAGGGTACCTCTACGTTCGAGGGACTTGACCATTTAATCGAAAGGCAACGAGAGAGAATTACCCTAAGGGGTGCACGTGTGAAAAGAGTGTGTCAAATTCAGATATGTTATCTTGGAATTAGAAGTGATCTATGTTCGTTTTTATCTTGCCATACACGCCTAGTTACTAGTAGTTTATAGGGTGCAGAAAATAAATTGCGGAAAGTAAAGTGCGGAAAATAAAGTCCTACGCTATTACATGGCTTTGGGGCAGTTACATAATAGGAGCGCAGAAAGTAAAAGTCCTAATTAAACTATTACATCCCATAGGCAGTTACATAATATTGAAAAGAAAAACGAGAAAAATAGTCCGAAACGTTACAACCTGTGAACAGATACATAATCGGAAAATATAAGAAAACTCGCATAAGAGAAAAATGTTAGCAAAAATAAGATTTTTGAATGAGGAAAAAGATTTTAGGTTAGTAATGCTGATTAGATGATGAGATAATTTTTTGGTAATTTTCTAGATCGATTTTGATAATTAAAAGCAATTAAAAGTCAATTTAATGGTTAATTAACTATTAATTAAAATATGCATGCAAAAATATTAATTTTAATGTCGAAAATAAAGTAAACATTTTTCTGATTAAAATGCAAAAGGAAAATATTTTTTGGTGATTTTTAAATGCATGAAAAAAATGTTTAAAGATTAATTAAATTGAATGAAAATATTAAGAAAAATAAGAAAATAGAAAAAGTCAGTTTGCAAAGTGGTAAAAAGAAATTGCCAGGGCCAAGGATCGAACTCGTGCCCTTTGGAGAAATCAACCAACACGTTGCCAACTGAGCCAAGTGTACTTGGTGTTTGTAATCTGCAATCAATGGTTTATAAGTGAAAAACGTGGCATATTTTGAATTTCAAACACAGTCAAACGCGTGGGATCCAGGTGTTACGTGAGAGCGAATCAGAGAGAGCCATAACGCCACGCACGCAGCCCACCGGTCAACTGAGTCAGCGACGCCGGAGCCCTACCTCCGATCGTCTTCTCCGGCGAGCAAAAATCCCAATCTTGCAAAATACTAAAAATTAAAGCTTAGGGTTAAGGCTACCCCTCCTAAATCGGGGTCTGCGAATCCAATGGTGACCTCCGTTTGTCCTGAAACGACCTGTAAATTGGGTTTCGAAGCAAGCAGTTTAAAAAACCCTAAACATGGCAGATCACGATTTGGACGTTCAAGCTCATGAACGATGACCCAGATCCTGTCTATGATAACTCATGATCATGTTAGAATGGCTAGTTTCGATTAAAACACGCAGAATAATAAAACACGAATTCAAGAAAAATATGAATATGTATGTTCATGTATAGCCCGATTCAGGCGTGTTTAACCATGGTTTTTGATGTGTACTTACTCAATCTTACCTCAAGAACACAATGGAATGGTTGAAAGTGGCGGGAAAAGCAAATTCGAATTTTCCAACTTTGAGAAATTTTTTGAGAAAATAGGGTTGCTTCAAGAGGCTAGAGTTTCGTCCTTGGTCTTTGTGAATGCAATAGGTATTTATAGAGAAAGAGGTTGGAGCAAAAAGAATGAAAAAAGATATGCTTTTGAATGCAAAATATTTTCTCTTTCAATTTTGATCAAATATTTCCAAAATTTGATTTTCTCTTCCTTGCATGATCTAGCACGAATTTGGCATGTTTTGTGGGCTTCCTTGGTCCTCAAGCTTGATAAAAATCCAACCCAACTTAAATTATACCTTGTTTTCATATTTTATTTAATTTAAATTTGAATTAAATGCTTTTAAATTCAAAAATAAATATAAAAAAATAGAAATAGGTCGTGGCAAGGAATCAAGGGGTCACAAATAATATTATGATCAAGTTTGGATCATAAAATTATAGGCCCATTTGGAAAAAATTGGATTTTGTCAGATATTTTCCTTTGTGCAATTCTTCAAAAATGCCCAACTTGTGCAAGGTGTAATTTGCTCAATTTTTAACATTTTTGAGTGTTCTTGGACTTTTTGGAAAGCCCTAGGTGTCCTCTAAACAACCTCTTTTGTTTCATCTCAATTGGAGTTTCCATGCTCAATAACACTTCTTTACAAAAAGTTGACTTTTTGTTGACTTTGAAAAGGACCTGTAATGTCTTGATCCATTTCTTCAAAATGAAGCATTTTCTGACCATGCTTGTGAGACATGAAGTTGTAGAGAATTGAATTCTCTTCAAAATGATAGGTGGTGGGAAATTTTTTGATAAAGTATGAGAAAGTTATGCTCAGTCAAAGTTTAGTTGACTTTTCCTCAAAAAACCCTAATTTGGAAAGTTTGACTTTTGATCAAATCTTGAGTTTTCTTGATGAATCATGATCAACCGTTGATCAAATGATGAATGTCACTTCAAAATATGGATGTTGACCAATAATCATGAAGTTTGACTGTATGTTGACCACAGTTGACTTTTTGTCCAATACAACTGATTTTCAACCATCTGAGCAATTGTTTGAGGAAACTTGACTTGTAAGGCTTGAAACTTGACATGGAGATTCTTTGAAGCATATGAGGAGGCATGATGACCATTGGAGATGTTGGAAACCACCTTGATCTGAGATTTGTCAAAACCCTAATTTGGGTTGATTACCTAGGAGAGGGTTTGTCTGATCAACCCTTGAGGAATCCTTGAGTATGGGTGTATGGAATGTCTTGAGAAGTAGGAGGGAAAATTTTGGGGTATGACAGCTGCCCCTGTTCAATCTTCTTGTACTGGAAGGGTTAGATTGGCATGCTTGCCTTTCGTGACCTGGAGGTGGAAGATGATTGAACACTCGAGTACACCTAAAAATTTGCACTCGCCGTTGATTGATAATGCGGGAATGGGCTTACAGATGCCATTTGGAGGAGCCGGAGGCTTTACTGGGGGATAAGTCGTACGTTAGACTCAAGAATGTCGCCTGAATAGGAGAATCGTCGAAGATGGGCTTAAGATGCCATCCGGAGAAACTGATGTCGGGGAACGAACCGTACGCTAGGCTCTGTAGATATTCCAGGAAGTAGAAAGGAGCACGGAGATGGGCTTAAGATGCCATTCAGAGAGAGTCGTATGTTAGACTTCACGCTCGTCTTTGAATGGAGTTATTGGTTTGTATTGGTTTTTAACCAAATATGCAGCATTCTGAAAGTGGAGAGATGTCGACAAATAGTCGGGGATGGGCTTAAGATGCCATCCAGGGCAACTGAGTCGTACGCCAAACTCTTTAGTTGCTATTGATAATAAGAGGGAGTCAAAATAAATCTTCGTCTTGATTACTCTGAGGGGATAATAGTCGGGAGAAATGTGGATAGCTTCCCTGTTGTGCTTCGGGTGTTGATCCAATCCCTGTTGTCGGAGGACAACCTGGGTGATCGTTTGGATAGGGTTTCCCGTCTGGCTTCGGGTGTTAATCCTGGATCTGTTGTCGGAGGACAACTTGGGTGGTCGTTCAGATAGTTCTTCTGTCTTGCTTCGGGTATTAATCCTGGACCTGTTGCTTAGAAGTGATTTTCACCTGTTTGGGAAAAACAAAAGAAACTTTGACAGGGTATAGTTAGCTTCATGCAGATTATGATGCATGACAATGTGTATGAATGATATATGCACAAGTTATGACTTTTATGAATAATGTATGAATGATAGATGTTGTGGTATTTCAAAACATATCCATCTTGAAGAAGCTGTGAATGTCTTGTTGGAGATTTCAAACTTCTGCTTGGGGGCGAGACGGATGAAAATCCTGCTTTTGAAAGAGAAGAAAGATATCCTTGATTCCTCCAATGCACTATCTGACCAAGTTTCGAGCCTAGATATCTATGCTGCTGAGGATGGTAGAAACCGAGAGGTACACTACTGAGGATCTTGTGCGAAAACCCTGCTGGGAAAAATGGAGATTTAGAGGTGCTCCGTTGGGGAACCTTATGTATAGATTTCGCTGGGAAGTATTTGATTGTTGCTGGGAGACAGGGCTAGAGGGATCTGGAGCCCGTTGAAACCACTGGCTGGGGGATAAAAGAAGCAGGTTTCCTCCGATGCACTATCTGACCAAGTTTCGAGTCTGGATATTGCTGATGTCGGGGGAATAATAACTGTTGGAGAGATATTCCACTAGGGATAAATACCTCTGCTGGAGATGAACTGTTAATGACGTAGCAAGGTCAAGTTGGTTGAAATCGTTGCTCAGGTGCTAATGTGATGAAGCTTGGAATGTTGGAACTAGTGGAAGAAAACTTTGTATTCCGCTGAGGGAAGGTTTGCAGTGAGCGATGCTTCTGTGGGGATTGTGCTCTGCAAGGGAACGTTTTGGTGATTTCTTCGTCATCTCAATTCCTAGAGCCTGTAGTAATTATCCTTGTTCGTTCGCTTTTTGTATGTTTGTAAATAGAAATTTATTGTCAGATGCATATAATCATTCAAAGCAAACGTTGGACTTTATGCAAACAACAATAGTGAAAATTGTAAAAAGAAAGAACTTGTATTAATTTGAAAGGTGGCGTATGGCCAAGTAGTTTGTACACAAGAAAAGTAAAAGCTATGCGGAAACAATCTCGTTAAGTTTCAACTATGCTAGTACTCATATATTTCGACTATCTCATCTCCTTGCTGTCAGTAGAAAATGAGTGGATTGATTTTCGCCATTTGAATCTTGAATGCTGATAGTAGTAGTCTATAGATAGGTGATCTGGACGAGACATAGTCGTACGCTTAAATCCCTAACTTTTGCCTAGACCGCCCTTTCGGGTTTTCAGTCTACCGGGATACCCTTTTTTGCCCAAGCCGCCTTTGCAGGTTTTCGACTTGCCGGGTGTACATGTTTTGTATATATCCTTAACTTTTTCCCGAACCCTTTTGGTTCGCCAGGATGCCCTTATTTTTGCCTAGGTCAATCGACCTAGCGGGTCTCGTTTATGCGTAGTATTTTTTGACTATGTCTGCGTTCACAGGGTGTGGGAAGTCTTCGCCATCCATGGTGCTAAGTATCATAGCCCCGCCTGAAAATACTATCTTGACTACAAATGGTCCCTCGTAGGTGGGAGTCCACTTCCCCCTGGGATCACCATGTGGAAAAATGATGCGCTTGACTACTAGATCACCGACTTGGTAGACTCGGTGCTTGACTTTCTTGTTAAATGCTCTGATCATTCGTTTGTGATAGATCTGTCCATGGCAGATGGACGCGAGTCGTTTCTCATCAATCAAGTTAATCTGGTCAAGGCGAGTCCGGATCCAATCATCTTCGCCTAGCTCTGCGTCCTGGAGGACTCTGGTTGAGGGTATCTGAACCTCGATTGGCAGGACCACTTCCATACCATATACAAGAGAGAAGGGGGTTTCCCCTATGGATGTTCGTACTATAGTGCGATAACCATGAAGAGAAAATGGCAACATCTCATGCCAATCTTTGTAAGTCACTGTCATCTTCTGTATAATCTTCTTGATATTCTTGTTGGCGGCTTCCACTACTCCATTCATCTTAGGCTGATAAGGAGAAGAGTTGTGATGCTTGATCTTGAACTGCGTGCAGAGTTCGGCGATCATTTTGTTGTTGGGATTAGAGCCGTTATCTGTGATGATCCTTTCGGGAGTGCCATACCGACAGATAAGATTATGCTTGATGAATCGAGCCACAACATTCTTGGTAATAGATGCAAACGAGGCTGCTTCTACCCACTTGGTGAAATAGTCAATTGCCACAAGAATGAAACGATGTCCGTTGGAAGCGGTGGGCTTGATTTCTCCAATCATGTCAATGCCCCACATTGCGAAAGGCCAAGGAGCGGTAAGAACATTCAATGGTACCGGGGGTATGTGCACTTTGTCTGCATAAATCTGGAATTTGTGACAAGATCGAGCATAGCGGTGACAATCAGCTTCCATGGTGGACCAATAGTAACCCGTTATCAGAATATTCTTAGCCATGGCATGTCCACTGGAATGGGTACCAAAGGTGCCTTTGTGAAACTCTTCCATGATTCGCTCTGTAGTTTTCTGATCTACACAGCGGAGTAAGCACAAGTCGTGGTTGCGCTTATATAAGATGTCGTTGCTGAGAAAGAACTTGGTTGCAAATCTTCTCAAGAACTTCTTATCATTGACAGATGCCCCTGCGGGATATTCCTGAGCCTCAAGATACCCCTTCACTTCGTAGAACCAAGGTTTCTCTTCCGTATCAAGCTCACAACAGTATGTCGGTTCATCAAATTTCTCAATGATGATTTGGGGAGCCTCGTTGTCCCATCCAACCTTGATAATAGATGACATAGTAGCCAATGCGTCTGCCGACTGATTCTCTTCTCGTGGGATGTGATCGAAAGTAATCTCTTTGAAGTAGGGGATCAAACTCAGAACATGCTATCGATATGGGATGAGATTCGGATGCTTCGTATCCCATTCGCCTTTAACCTGACTGATCACTAAAGCTGAGTCTCCATACACTTGCAAGAACTTGATTCTTAAGTCAATAGCAGCTTTAATACCCATGATGCACGCTTCGTATTCGACCATGTTGTTCGTACAGCTGAAACATAATCTAGCGGTCAAAGGCGTGTGTTCGTCTGTATGAGATGTAATGATGGCGCCAATGCCATTTCCAAGTGCGTTTGAGTCTCCATCAAAGACCATAGTCCATCGGGATCCTTGTTCAGGTCCTTCCTCTGGTCCTGGTTCTTCGTAATCAGTAACTAACAAAACATCTTCATCCGGGAATTCGAACTGCATAGACTGATAGTCATCTACGGCTTGATGAGCCAAATGATCGGCTACTATACTTCCTTTGATCGCTTTCTGAAAAGTATACTGGATGTCGTATTCGGTCAAGATCATTTGCCATCTTGCTATTCTTCCGGAGAGAGCTGGTTTCTCAAATATGTATTTTATCGAATCCATCTTGGAGATCAACAAGGTAGTGTGAGTCAACATATACTGTCTTAGTCGGCGAGCAGCCCAAGCCAAAGCGATGCAAGTTTTCTCGAGCTGTGAGTATCTTGTTTCACAGTCGGTAAACT
This sequence comes from Vicia sativa, assembly GCA_021764765.1. Taxonomy (NCBI): domain Eukaryota; kingdom Viridiplantae; phylum Streptophyta; class Magnoliopsida; order Fabales; family Fabaceae; genus Vicia; species Vicia sativa. Next base: position 41,188,940 of record CM038796.1, on the reverse strand, counting down.
TTTTGCTAAGGTAGTATATTGCATACTCTTTTCGACCATACTCGTCATGTTGCCCCAACACGCACCCCATTGAGTCTTAGTCTGTACTTTTAAAGGTGCACTTGTTGGGATTAAGTCTTAGTCTGTACTTCTTCAACCTATCAAACAATTTCCACAAATGATTAAGATATTCTTCTTCATTCTGTGATCGAGCTATCATGTCGTCAACGTAGACCTCTATCTCGTGATGAATCATGTCATGAAATAATGCCACCATGGCACGCTGATAAGTGGCGCCAGCGTTCTTCAGTCCGAACGGCATGACCTTGTAGCAGAAAGTGCCCCACTGTGTAACTAAAGTAGTCTTCTCCATGTCTTCGGGAGCCATTTTGATCTGATTGTAACCGGAGAAACCATCCATGAAGGAGAAAACCTTATGTTGAGCGGTGTTGTCGACCAGAACATCAATATGAAGTAGTGGAAAATCGTCTTTCGGACTTGCTTTGTTCAGGTCTCTATAATCCACACACATTCGTACTTTACCATCCTTTTTAGGTATGGGTACCATGTTTGCAACCCACTGTGGATAAGAAGTAACAGCTAGGAAACTGGCATTGAACTGTTTCATAACTTCAGCTTTGATTTTCTCTGACATCTCAGGGCGCATGCAAAGAACCTTCTATTTCACTGGGAGAAAACCTTCTTTTGTCGATAACCGGTGTACCACAATGTCGATGTCTAAACCTAGCCTATCTTCGTATGACCAAGAAAAAACCTTGATATAGTCTCGTAGCATCTGAACCAATCTCTCTTTGACACTGTTCTCAAGACCTGCTCCTATCTTGATCTCTGTTCTGTCTTCATCAGTACCCAAATTCACAACCTCAACTGACTCTTTATGCGGCTGTATAACTCGCTCTTCTTGCTGTAGCAGTCTGGTAAGCTCTCCTGGCACTTCACAATCTTCCTCACCTTCGTCTTCGGCTTGGTAGATCGGATTATCGAAGTCATATTTAGCAATAGCATAGCTGTTATCAACAAGATTCGGAGTGATTCTGCAGTGTATCACGTGGGTGTGTGTAAGAACACATAGCTTTTGAAGGGGTAGTAAAGTAAAAGAAAGAAACAACATTTAAATGCAAAAGTCCAACGATTTTATTGAATGAAAATATGCAAATGACAGATAATAACCCTCACAAACGAGCCATGATGCCCCGGGCAAGGCACTAGGCTTTAGAGTTTTATTGTTCAAAGCATAGAAAACGAAAAGCAAAACAGAAAACAAAAGCAATTACTCCTGTCTAAAGGAGATTAGTATCACGTCTTCAGCCTTCCAATTACTGAGTCCGTTGTTGGGAGTTGGGAATATCCACTTGCTGATGTCGAAGTCGTTGTCGTCATCTTCTATAGCATGGACTCCATTCTGGCTGATGCGAAAGGGAAGTTGGTCGGTACATTCGTGGCGTATCATCTTCTGTCCCTTGATGGTGAAGCCTAAACCAGTCTTATCAGATTTGAAAGGGAGCTCAAGGAGCTGACCCCAAATAGCACTACCTCTTTCTTCAACTGCAGCTTGAGCATCCTTCAGCGAGGCCATCCTAGGCGGAACTTGTGTAACTTCAGGAGTAACAGGAGAGTCAACAGACACGACTCTTGGAACTGTTTCGAAAGCTTGACAGGGAGTCTCGAAGAATTCACCTTCCATCTCAAGGTATCAAAATGACGGCAGATGACTGACCATATATTCCTCTTCACCGCATACTGTAACAACCTTCCCCTTCACTGGGTACTTCAACTTCGGATGCAAGGTGGAGGTGACAGTGCCTGCCCCATGTATCCAAGGGCGTCCAAGTAGGCAAGAGTAAGCTGGACGGATGTCCATGACAAAGAAAGTGGAATCGAAAGTCTGGGAACCAACTTTAACAGGAAGGATGAGCTCTCCAAGTACTTTTCGTTAAGAACCATCAAAAGCTCTCACAATTATGTCACTGGGCTTCAGGATCAATCCTTCAACATCAAGTCGGTCGAAAGCGCTCTTCGGTAGGATATTCATAGCAGAACCGGTATCTACCAAAATATGAGACAATGTAATGCCCTTGCATTCAACAGAGATGTGCAAGGCTTTGTTGTGTTTCCTTCTGGCAGGAGTCAAATCAGCATCAGAGAAGCCTAGGCCGTTGTTGGCAGCCAGGCTTGCAATACAAACTTCAAATTGATCAGTAGTAGTGTCTTGCGGTACGTGAGCGTTCTTCAGAAACTTCACCAAGGCTTTAGCATGAGCCTCAGAGCACAAAAGCAGAGCAAGCATGGAGGTCTTGGACGGAGTTTGTCCCAACTGTTCCACAACATTGTAGTCACTCTTCTTGATGATCTTCAGAATTTCCTCCATTTCTCGTTTGGAGGTATCTTCAACAACTTCCTTTGGTACTTCTGTCTGAGCAGGATGAGTTACTGGTTCTTTCCCTCTAGCTTCGGGAACTGGTTCGATAGCTGGAATGCGAGCTAGAGTCGCAGTGTCTTTTGTGGAGAGATCTCTGGAGAAAACACTCTTCTGGTTCTGGTCACCTTACTTGATCCGGTGATGTTGTCAATGTCAAGAATAGAAGCTTCAACTGTAAGATCCTCAACGGTCAGAGGGTCTTGCTTGACACTATGATAGTAAACCTCAGCTCCATAGTTCCAAGGTATAGCTTTGTCAGAGGAGTATGGAACAGGTCCGGGAGAAGTAATGATGAGAGGTGCCACTCTAGGCACAGGATCAGCAGAGAAAATCCTTATGGTGTTAACATCAGCATAGTCTTCTGGGAAATTGTCCCCCCATTCGGTTGCTTTAACATCTTCAATAGGAATTTTGTAGCATTCAGGAACAGTATACTTCACCATGTAATCGAACTTTCCACTTGGCTGCCCCAAGGTATCCCATACTTTTGGTACAGCTTCGCTCACGTCTTCGATCTTCAACTTCTTAGACATGTCTCCACACAGATCCTCCACAGGTGATGGCTTCAGAAATAGCACTTCGCGGTTATCCATCATGCACTGAATATGTCTTCTCAACCAAGCACAACCGTCAGGCGCAGATGGGCACCAACGACAGTTCTCTGGGCATCCTGGATTGACACCGGCTTGCAGCAAATTCTTCTTAACAGTCATTAGAGGAATAGTCAAGTCATCTATATTAAAAACATAAGAGTTCTTGTCAATAGCATTGGAACTTTTGTCGTGGTTAGGCATTGGCGCGTTGATCACATTCGGAGTCTCAACAAGAGGGTCAAACTCAATCTCTTTAGCTTCAATCATGTCTTGAATCTTGTTCTTCAGAGCCCAACAATCATCAGTATTATGTCCAGGGCTGTTGGAGTGGTAAGCACACTTAGCATTAGGATTGTATCTCGGAGAGGAAGTGTTGATGTTTTGAGGAGGATCCCTCAAGGTAATCAGCTCTGCTTTCAACATGTGTTGCAAGGCTTGCGACAATGGCATGTTGATCTTTGTAAACTGTCTTGGTGGCGCGTTCTGGTTACGCGTGTTGTCTCGCTGAGGTTGTGCTGATGTAGGATTAGAGATCACAACTGCCCCTACAGATTGAGCATGGTCGGTCTTAGCTCGGCTTTTCTGACCATACACAGCATTAGCTTCTCTCTTACCACCAAAATATTTCTTCGCAGCATTTGGTGATGATCTACATGAATCTTTCCGCTCTTAATTCCAGCCTCAATGCGTTCTCCTGTCAGTATCAACTCGGTGAATCCGGCTGAAGAACTCTCAATCAGATGATTGAAGAATGGGCATGTCAGTGTTCCCATAAACATATCAACCAACTCCCTATTGGACAAGGGTGGTTGAACTCTGCCTGCTAGATCTCTCTATTTCTGAGCATACTCTTTGAACTTCTCATCACGACCCATAGACATGCTCTGTAGTTGCATGCGAGTGGGTGCCAGTTGTAATACGGTGAACTGACTTTGAGATTTTTGTATCGCAAATGTGCAGATAGCAAGAGTCGCCACCGACTTTTCTTTTATCCAATTAAGGGAAGGTGAAAAGAATAGAAAAAGACCTTCGTTAGATTCTAAGTAAGGGAGAAGGTTATGAAAAGGGAAGGTATTAGAACCTCTTTCCATCCGTAGTTATCTACGGGCTCTTAGTTGCTTCTAGCTCATCTTTAAAAAATTGCTTTCTGTGTGTTTGACAAAAATGTTTTTGAAAAGACATTTCGCTTTGACTTTGTAATGATTCATGTAGGAATGTATACAAAGTGTTCGGAAATGTTTCGTTTTGAAAAGAGTTTGAATTTTGACAAAAAGTGTGAGGTGTGAAAATTATTTTGATAGAGCAAGCAACTAAAAGTCTTATTACCTACTCAGAATTGGTCGTTTTCGTGTTATTTTACGTTCCTTTAGAATAGTGCTATCCATACCATTAGTTGGTAGGTAACCCTATTCGTTGGATGTAGAAGGGACATATGAAGGGACATCGGATGGTCATAGAAGGAAACTTGTAGGAAGTATTCTAGCACATTCGAAGGGACTATCATCATTTTTCGTAGGCGACAATCGAGGGTCAAGATCATGTATTCGTAGGCGACATCGTGCGTCTATGATCTTTGTATCGAAGGGACTATGATGATTTGTTTTGAAGGCAACGGTGCTAGAATACCTCTACGTTCGAGGGACTTGACCATTTGTAATCGTAAGGCAACGAGAGAGAATTACCCTAAGGGGTGCATGTGTGAAAAGAGTGTGTCAATTCAGATATTTTTATCTTGGAGTTATGAGTGATCTATGTCCAATTTTATCTTGCCATACACGCCTAATTACTAGCAGTTTATAGGGTGCGGAAATTAAATTGCGGAAAGATAAAGTCCTACGCTATTACATGGCTTTGGGGCAGATACATAATTGAAAGTGCGGAAAATAAAAGTCCTAATTAAACTATTACATCCCATAGGCAGTTACATAATTGGAAAAGAAAAGCAATAAAAATCGTCCGAAACGGTATAACCTGTGAACAGATGCAAAATCGGAAAACGGAAGAAAATTGCATAAGAGGAAAATGTTAGTAAAAATAAGTATTTTTGAATGAGAAAAAGTTTTTGTGTCAATGATGACATTAGTATGATAAAATAAATTTTTGGGAATTTTTGGAGTTAATTTGATAATTTAAAAACAATTAAAAGCCATTTAAATGATTAATTATCAATTAAATTAAATATGCATGCAAAAATAATAATTTTAATTTTAAAAATTAAATAAGCATTTTTCTGATGATTATGCAAAAAATAAATATTTTTGGTGTTTTTTAAATGCATGAGAAAATTATTTGAAGATAAATTAAATTAGATGAAAATATTAAAGAAAAAAAAAAGAAAATATGAAAAAAAAAACATGTTAGTTTGTAAAAGAGAAAAAAGAATTGGTCCTGTCCAGGCTCGAACCTGTGACCTTTAAGGGAATCTCCTCATACCAACGCCTTAACCACTGAGCCATTGTGCATTTGGTGTTTGAAATCTGGAAAGACTGGTTTAAATATGTAAACGTGTCCTGATTATAATTCCAAGCCCAGTCAACACGTGTGGACCCCAGTTGGCATGAGTGGACGAATCAGAACGCTGGGAACTGCCACGCTAGCCTTCGTCAGTCAACCCACGTCAACGACGCCGGAGCCCTAGCTCCGGTCGTCTTCTCCGACCACATGATTTTTAAACCTGCAAAAATAAGCCAAATAAACAGGAAAGAAGGACCCTACCCCCCTAAATCGACCCTTGCGAATCCAATGGTGGCATTAGTTTCGATTGAAAACGCCTGTATCGATCAGTTCGAATCAAACAGTTCTTTAAACCCTAATAATGGCAATATGTGATTTCTACGTGGAAACTTGCATGTAAGGCATCAAACACATTCTAATGAACACCCTGAACTCAAACAAACACATGAAAACAGTTAACAATGCATGATTAATGAAATTCGAATTTCAAAGAAATACCAAATCAGAGCAAGTTCTTGAGCACGATCTGGGCAGTTCTGGCTTCGTGTAAGGGATGGTTTTGAATCTTGGGAACCTCAGGAACACGTTTGGATGGTTGGCTTGCCTTGAAACTGACTGGAACTTCAAAATCGATTTTCACAACTTTGAGAAATATTTGAGCAAAGTGAGGGTTATTGTAAGGGCTAGGGTTTCGTCCTTTGTGATGTGCAATAGGCTTGGTATTTATAGAGTGTAATATGAGGGCAAAGAGAGTGAAAAAAGATTTGGTTTTCAATGTGAAATAAATTCCTTTCAAATAAAATCAAATTTTGGAGAAAATTTGAATTTCTCTTCCATATGCAAGCTATCACGAAATTGGCAAGTATTGTGGGCTATCTTGGACCTCAAGTTTGATAAAAATCCACTCCTTTTGAAAATATATCTTATTTTCATATTTTATATAATTTAAATTTGAATTGAATGGTTTTAAATTCAAAAATAAATCAATAAAATAGAATGTGGTCATGGCAAGGCATCAATAGGTCAAAAATAATATTATGATCAAGTTTGGATCATAAAATTATAGGCCCATTTGGAGAAAATTGGATTTTGACAAATATCTCCTTTTGTGCAATTGTTCAAAAATGTCCAACTTGTACAATGTGTATTTTGCACAATTTTCCACATTTTTGAGTGTTCTTGGACTTTTTAGAAAGCTCTAAGTGTCCTCTAACCAACCTCTTTGGTTTCATCTCAATTGTAGTTTCCATACTCAATAAATATTCAAAACAAAAAATTGACTTTTTGTTGACTTTGAAAAGGACCTGTAATGTTTTGATCCATACTTTCCAAATGAAACATTTTTTGAACATTCTTGTGAGACATGAAGTTGTAGAGAATTGGATTTCCTTCAAAATGAGAGGTGGTGGAAAACTTTCTGAGAGAGTATGAAGAAGTTATGCTCAGTCAAAGTTCAGTTGACTTTTCACTAAAAAACCCTAATTTAGAAAGTTTGACTTTTGAGCAAATCTTGAGTTTTCTTGATGAATCATGATCAACCCTTGATCAAATGATGAATGTAACTTCAAAATGAGGATGTTGACCAAAAATCATGAAGTTTGACTGTATGTTGACCACAGTTGACTTTTTGTCCAATACAACTGATTTTCAACCATCTGAGCAATTGTCTGAGGAAACTTGAATTGTGAGGCTTGAAACTTGACATGGAGAATCTTTGAAGCATATGAGGAGGCATGATGACCATTGGGGAGGTTGGAAGTCCATCTGGATCTGAGAAATGCCAAACCCAAGTTTGGGTTGATTGTCTAGGAGAGGGTTTGTCTGATCAACCCTTGAGGAATCCTTGAGTATGGATGTATGAAATGTCTTGAGAAGTAGGAGGGAAAATTTTGGGGTATGACACCAGTTCAGCATTGTACTCATATTGCTTGTAAAAAGCATCTGCTAAGTCACTCCAGGTACGGATGTGGTCACTTTCTAGCTGATAATACCACTCCAATTGAGTTCCGGACAAACTCTCTTGGAAATAATGAATCCACAACTTTCTGTCATCAGTGTGGGGGTTGATCTTCTGAACATAGGACTTCAAATGCAGCTTCGGACAAGAAATGCCATCATACTTGGCGAAAGTAGGAACCTTGAACTTGCGGGGAATCACCACACCAGGAACAAGACTCAGATCATCAAAATTCAGCCCTGACATCTTCAGATTTTCCACAGCATTCAGACGATCTTCAAGTTGCTTGTATTTGTCATCCTCATAAGAGTACTGATCATTCTCATAGTCTTCTTCCTTCTTCTTAGGCTCACGGTGGTCTTCTTTGTTGCCTTTGACACTTCCCTCAGATTTGACACTTCCTTCTGAGAACTCTATCCGGATGACCACTTTAGGACCCCCTTTGTGACGTCTGCCCATGTTGAGAACACCAATGACCTTCTTCTTCTTGTTGATGATCTTCTTCAGATCTTCTTGGCCTTGGACCAAGATGGTGAACATCTCTTGGAACTGAGCATTTTGAGCCTGAAGATCTTTGACAGTCTGTTCAAGAGCCATTTCTCTGCTAAAATAAATAGTGAGAAAATGAGAAAACCAATCTTCAATGTACCTGTTATGAAATGTTATGCTATGACTTGCGATGTTTATGCAATGCAATGCAATGTTTTCAAGGACCTTAGGAATTTAAATTTGTTAAACAAGCATGAACAAACTTTATTAGTTTCTTTTTATTCTTTTTCTTTTATTTAAGTACAAAAGATAGTTCGGAAAAATAAAAGAACAAAATCCTAAAGCTGTAAGTCTCCCATGGGCGCTTCCTCTTGGTGCCGAGGTAGGTGTTGATGTTCCGCTCCTCGTGAAATAGCTTTGTCAACTCTAGTACCTTCTTCTCGCTTGCATAGCACTGAGCTTTGAATGTATCCCTTTCTTCTTTTAGTTGAATCCAGGATCTCTTCAAGTCTTCAAAATTAGTAGGCATGTCGGGGTGGAGAACAATATAGGGTACGTCACCTATAGCAACAGGTTCCATAATTACTGGTAGAACAAGCGTGAATGGCATCATGAGGTTTTGAGCTCGAGCTCGCACCCACTTGAGGTAAGGTTCCCAAGGAATGGAGTTTTGGTGCCCCAAAGTCTTGGTATCAGTCTTCTTTACCATGCCCCAAGCGTGTATGAACCTTCGTCGGTAATTCTGGAGATCATGGTTGTAGTCGAACACAATATCTTGGAGAAGCATATCATGAGGACCATCTCTTCGAGCATAACCAAACTGACGTAGAGCTAGAGAAGGGTTGTAAGTAATACCTCCCCTTATGCCAAGGAGTGGTACATTATGGAATTCTCCACAACACTCAATGAATGTGAAGTCCTTTTGAGAGAAAAGGCACCATCGGATATCTGAATGGAAGATTGACATTAGTCTTTGAAACCATTTCAATCTTTGTTCATTCTTCAAAACTGATGGAGAAAGGTGCGAAATAAACCACCTGGAAAGTAACGGTATGCAACACATGAGAGTTCCTTGTCTTTTGATAGTACGAGTGTCGAGAGAATGTAGAATATCTCCAAGTAAAGTAGGCACAGGATTGCGAGTAAGGAATATCTTGATGGTGTTCACGTCTATGAATTGATCCGAGTTAGGAAATAGAACCAAACCATAGATTAGAAAAGCCAAGATGTCTTCGAACGCTTGGAAACTCATAGCTTTGAGGAATTCTTGGGCTTTCTTTATTACGAATTTGGAAAGTAAACCCTTAACTCCACTTCTTGTTTCCCAATTGGCTTCAATGTCTGAGTGCTTTAGATGTAATGCTGATGCGATGTCTTCGTACTTAGGAGTCTTTTCTAAACCGGTGAATGACACTTGGTCAAGAATAGGTATCCTAAGTAGCTTAGAGAACTCTTCCAAGGTAGGAACTAACTGATAATCTGGGAATGTAAAGAAATGGTGTTTCGGATCGAAGAACTGGAATAGGACGTGCATCATATCTTCTTCAAAACCGGAGATAACCAAGTCAAGTAGATAACAATGTCTTTTGATGAACTGAGCATGGTCGGGAATTTCTGAAACCAATTCTTTGAGTTGAGAAGGTATACCCATGAAGTTGATTCGGATAGTCTTTCTAGAAGCCATAATCCCTACAAAATTGAGTAAAGATAAATCCCTAGGTCCTTGAAATAGTTAGAAATGATATGCAATGCGATGATGTCATGATGTCATGTTTAGCAAGCACAAACAATTCACACAATAGCCCTAGGTTTAAGGCTTGCATGAGGTATAGGTGTTTACCCTACCAAAAATTTGATTTGGTTCATCCTGTCCTATAATAGTAATCGGGTTCTAGGAATCTCATATCATTGATCTTTCTCGTAGGCGTTTATTTCAATACGACTACCAAGTGGTCGACCGAAAATATCCCAAAAGTCTGATCTTAATGAGCGTAGCATCGAGTATCAGCCAACCTTAGTCTGCACCAAAGCCGACCATCTCACTACTTTCTAATGGCCAAGATGGGTCAATTAAGGTTCTAAAAATTGAGTTAGTGCTGATGACACCACGCAGAAGCCAAGTACTACCCTCAACTTGGAAATGAAGAGTATCAAGACATCCAAAGTGTCACACTAACGTAGCCATCATGTTGACCGTTTCGGTATACGCCTAACGGTCGCGATGATCTATTGCTACTTACCTAAACGAAACCTGGATCCGGGTGTAGGATCCCCCACAAGTATAATACCCAAGCAACCCTTAAAAGTAATGCATACAAATCAAACAGAAAACAATAAAAATGATCCAAAAAATCCCAAAGGTATTCTCTCTTTTAGGGTGTCTCCCCGGTAGAGTCGGCAGTTCTGTAATACGGTGAACTGACTTTGAGATTTTGTTTTGCTTTTTATCGCAAATGTGCGCATAGCAAGAGTCACCACCGACATTTCTTTTATCCAATTAAGGGAAGGTGAAAATAACAATAAAAGACCTTCGTTAGATTCTGAGTAAGGGAGAAGGTTATGAAAAGGGAAGGTATTAGCACCCCATTTCATCCGTAGTTATCTACGGGCTCTTAGTTGCTTCTAGCTTATTTTTAAAAGTGCTTTCTATGTATTTGACAAAAATGTTTTGAAAAGGAATTTCGCTTTGACTTTGTAATGATTCATGTAGGAATGTATAAAAAGTGTTCGGAAATGTTTCGTTTTTGAAAAGAGTTTGAACTTTGACAAAAGTGTGTGGTGTGAAAAGTATTTTGATAGAGCAAGCAACTAAAAGTCTTATTACCTACTCAGAATTGGTCGTTTTCGTGTTGTTTTACGTTCCTTTAGAATAGTTCTATCCATACCATTATTTGGTAGGTAACCCTATTCGTTGGATGTAGAAGGGACATTCGAAGGGACATCGGATGGTCATAAAAGGCAACTTGTAGGAAGTATCCTAGCACATTCGAAGGGACGATCATCACTTTTCGTAGGCAACAATCGAGGGACGAGATCATGTTTTTGTAGGCGACATCGTGGGTCTATGATCTTTGTATCGAAGGGGCTATGATGATATATTTGTAGGCAACGGTGATAGGGTACCTCTACGTTCGAGGGACTTGACCATTTAATCGAAAGGCAACGAGAGAGAATTACCCTAAGGGGTGCACGTGTGAAAAGAGTGTGTCAAATTCAGATATGTTATCTTGGAATTAGAAGTGATCTATGTTCGTTTTTATCTTGCCATACACGCCTAGTTACTAGCAGTTTATAGGGTGCGGAAAATAAATTGCAGAAAGTAAAGTGCGTAAAATAAAGTCCTACGCTATTACATGGCTTTGGGGCAGTTATATAATAGGAGTGCAGAAAGTAAAAGTCCTAATTAAACTATTTCATCCCATAGGCAGTTACATAATATTGAAAAGAAAAACGAGAAAAATAGTCCGAAACGTTACAACCTGTGAACAGATACATAATCGGAAAATATAAGAAAACTCGCATAAATCGGGGTCTGCGAATCCAATGGTGACCTCCGTTTGTCCTGAAACGACCTGTAAACTAGGTTTCAAAGCAAGCAGTTTAAAAAACCCTAAACATGGCAGATCACGATTTGGACGTTCAAGCTCATGAATGATGACCCAGATCCTGTCTATGATACCTCATGATCATGTTAGAATGGCTAGTTTCGATTAAAACACGCAGAATAATAAAACACGAATTCAAGAAAAATATGAATACGTATGTTCATGTATATCCCGATTCAGGCTTGTTTAACCATGGTTTTTGATGTGTACTTACTCAATCTTACCTCAAGAACACAATGGAATGGTTGAAAGTGGCTAGAAATGGCTGGAAAAGCAAATTCGAATTTTCCAACTTTGAGAATTTTTTTGAGAAAATAGGGTTGCTTCAAGAGGCTAGGGTTTCGTCCTTGGTCTTTGTGAATGCAATAGGTATTTATAGAGCAAGAGGTTGGAGCAAAAAGAATGAAAAAAGATATGCTTTTGAATGCAAAATATTTTCTCTTTCAATTTTGATCAAATCTTTCCAAAATTTGATTTTCTCTTCCTTGCATGAGCTAGCACGAATTTGGCATGTTTTGTGGGCTTCCTTGGTCCTCAAGCTTGATAAAAATCCAACCCAACTTAAATTATACCTTGTTTTCATATTTTATTTAATTTAAATTTGAATTAAATGCTTTTAAATTCAAAAATAAATCAAAAAAAATAGAAAGAGGTCGTGGCAAGGCATCAAGGTGTCACAAATAATATTATGATCAAGTTTGGATCATAAAATTATAGGCCCATTTGGAAAAAATTGGATTTTGTCAGATATTTTCCTTTGTGCAATTCTTCAAAAATGCCCAACTTGTGCAAGGTGTATTTTGCTCAATTTTTAAAATTTTTGAGTGTTCTTGGACTTTTTGGAAAGCCGTAGGTGTCATATAAACAACCTCTTTGGTTTCATCTCAATTGGAGTTTCCATGCTCAATAACACTTCTTTACAAAAAGTTGACTTTTTGTTGACTTTGAAAAGGACCTGTAATATCTTGATCCATTTCTTCAAAATGAAGCATTTTTTGACCATGCTTGTGAGACATGAAGTTGTAGAGAATTGAATTATCTTCAAAATGACAGGTGGTGGAAAAATTTCTGATTATGTAAGAGAAAGTTATGCTCAGTCAAAGTTCAGTTGACTTTTCCTCAAAAAACCCTAATTTGGAAAGTTTGACTTTTGATCAAATCTTGAGTTTTCTTGATGAATCATGATCAACCCTTGATCAAATGATGAATGTCACTTCAAAATATGGATGTTGACCAATAATCATGAAGTTTGACTGTATGTTGACCATAATTGACTTTTTGTCCAATACAACTGATTTTCAACCATCTGAGCAATTGTTTGAGGAAACTTGACTTGTAAGGCTTGAAACTTGACATGGAGATTCTTTGAAGCATATGAGGAGGCATGATGACCATTGGAGATGTTGGAAACCACCTTGATCTGAGATTTTTCAAAACCCTAATTTGGGTTGATTACCTAGGAGAGGGTTAGTCTGATCAACCCTTGAGGAATCCTTGAGTATGGGTGTATGGAATGTCTTGAGAAGTAGGAGGGACAATTTTGGGGTATGACACATGGTTGCACAGAAGATGTGCAAAGAACTGGCTAAGCAAGTGAAGGAATTGAGAGGAAAGAACACTTTTGGTATGAGTGTGTTGGATATGTGTCTTGTCCCTGATGTTATCATTCCACCAAAATTCAAAGTACCTGACTTTGAAAAATATAAGGGAGTGAGTTGTCTAGATACTCATTTAAGGATGTACTATCGCAAGATGGTGGCACATGTTAAAAATAGTAAGTTGATGATTCATTGTTTTCAAGATAGCCTCTCGGGGGCATCTCTTGATTGGTATATGCAATTGGAGAAGTCGAATATCCGTTCTTGGGATGATTTGTCTGCTGCTTTCTTTAAGAAATATCACTACAACACCAGCATGGCTACCAATCGTGTGCATCTCCAAAATATGTCTCAGAAGGAAAGGGAATCTTTTAAAGAATATGCTCAAAGGTGGAGGGAGGTAGCCTCGAGGGTTTAACCGGCTTTAGCAGAAATAGAATTAAATGATTTGTTCATGGGAACGTTGCCGGCGCAATATTATGAAAGGTTGATTGGAAGTATTTTTCTGATTTCTCTAATCTAGTGATGATGGGTGAGAAGATAGAGGAAGGTTTGAAGACTGGTAAGATATCAGGAGGAAATGCGGGGTTGTCTGCAGCGAAGAAGCTGTTTAATGGTTTTAAGAGAAAAGAAGCTGAAGCCAACACCGTGTATGAATCAAGGGGCAGAGGAAGAGGAAGACAGCCAGCTAGACATACTCCTGTTCAAGTCCCATATATGCCATATCCTTATGTTGTTGCTATGCAATTTCCTGGCATGTCGTATCAGCAACCCATGCAAATGCAGATGCCTTATTCAGCTCAGGTCCCTCAGAGTCAAGCCTCCCAACAACAACAAGCTAAAGGTCCCAATAAAGGTCTAGGTCCACAAAAGAGCCCGCATTATCATAAGTACAATAAAGAAGAGATCCATCCGATTCCAATGACTTACACTAGCCTTTTGCCATATTTGATTCAAGATGGAAGGGTAATACCAAGGGAGTTGAAGCCTGTTCCTGGGCCACCCAAGCCATAGTTTAATGAGAATGCTAGATGCGTTTTCCACGCCAATTCTCCTAGTCATACTACAGAGGATTGTTTCGCTTTTAAATGCAAGGTTCAGGAGCTTATTGATAGAAAACTGTTGACTTTCGCTGACGTCCCCAACATTGCTAATAATCTGTTGTTGGGGCATGGGTCGTCATCAGCGAATGCTTTGGTTGAAGAAGGAAGAAGTCTGGTTATGGATGTAGATCAATTGGAAATGTCATTGAAGAGGGTCTTTAAAGAATTGAAGAGGGTATTTAAATAATTAAAGAGGGTTGATTTATTGAAAGGAGTTCATGATAATTGTTTGATTTGTCAAGTCAATCCAGAATACTGTGCAAAATTCAAGAAGTATCTACAAGGGTTAATGTGTCAGCATATGATTCAGTTTAACCGAGCTCAGACTGAAATTGAAGTAGATGTGGTGGTTCCACTCATCAACAACAAGAGACTTCATATATCTCCAACGGTCCCTATCAAAGAAGAAGAACCTGTTACGACAGTAGAGCCAATGATGATTTACCCACCCATCCGTATTCCTTATGAAGATACTAAAGTTATACCACGGAATTACGAACCTGAAGTTATTGTGGGTGGTAAGCCAATGGTATTAGGAGAGCCTACTGTTGAAAACATCGCCGGTATGAGTGGCATGACCCGTAGTGGTCGTATTTATCACCAGGATTTGACAAAGAGTATGGTTGTAGAGAAAGCGCCAGATGTTCCTCCGAAGAAGGATGAAGTTATTGTTTTAAGTGCAGAAGAATTAAAGGATATTTTTAAACCAAGTGATGAGAGTTTGAAAATCATCAAAAGGAGTGACTACAAAGTGGTTGATCAGCTTAGTCAGACTCCTACAAAGATTTCGATCTTATCCTTATTGAAAAGTTCTGAAGCTCACAAGATGGCCCTGTTGAAATTCCTTGACAATGCGTATGTAGCTGAGGATATTACAATTAATCAGTTGGATGTTGCTATTTCAGGTTTAAATAATGGCAGTTGTTTATTTTTTACCAATGTGGATCTCCCTCCGAATGGAGTTAATCATAACATCTTTCCAGCTTATAGCTGCTTATTGGGAAGGCCATGGATACACGACACTAAAGCTGTTACTTCAACACTCCATCAGAAGTTGAAGTTTTTATTGAACAACCAGGTGGTAGAGGTTAGTGGTGAAGAAGAATATTTAGTTAGTCATTTGTCTAAGTTCAAGTATGTGGATGTTGGAGACGAGGTGCATGAAACTCTCTTTCAAGCTTTGGAAATCGTGGGTACTATCCAGAAAGAAGTCAAGACTACGGAGAAGCCCAAAAGTAATATGGCATGCTGGCAGAATGTTAAGGCTTTCATTGAGGCTGGAAATCCAGAAGGATGGGGAACATTGATAGATGTGGCAGAAAAGAAAGACAAGGGTGGACTTGGGTATCAACCTTCCTTCAAGATCGGTGAAGAGTCGGAGACGGGAAAAGGGAAGCTCCCTCGTCTCGAGGATATTTTTGTTGCGAAAGGTTTCCGTTCTGGAGAGGCTATCAATGCCATTGATGATGATGAGTACGCGGCAGAGTCTTCCAAGATGGTGTTGCGTACTACCCCTGGTGCCGCTCCTAAGAACTGGATTGTCAAAGATATTACCCCGATCATTTCTTTTTCAAAGTAATTTCTTGTTTTAAAACAAAATCTTGTTCTCTACCCAAGGCACAAAGGATCGCTTTGTAGGGCTTATCTCGTTTAATGAATGAATTTTTATGTTCAATAAAAGCGCATTTTATTATTCAGTTCGAGATCCTTTTTTATCGTTTTTATTTTGTTTTCTACTTTACAGTGCATACTAATAAAAACAACAATGTTTTCATTTTTATTTTTTGTTAAAATATACATACATAGCTAAATAAGGAAAATCAATCATTTATGCAGATCACCTGAAACTGAGCTCATTAAACATAGCCATGCTGTAATTCCTTTTAACTCCGATTTCCCGATCAACCAAGCTGAAGACGATGGTGAGGAAGACTGTGAACTCCCTAAAGAGTTAACGCGTCTAGTTGAGCATGAAGAGAAGACGATCCAGCCTCATCAAGAACCAGTGGATGTGATCAATCTGGGGACTGAAGAGGATCGTAAGGAGGTCAAAGTTGGAGCTGCTTTGGAGCAAGGGATAAAGAATGAGTTGGTCCGTTTGTTGCAAGAGTTTGTGGATGTGTTCGCATGGTCGTACCAAGATATGCCCGGACTTGACACTGATATTGTTATGCACAAGCTGCCATTAAAGCCTGAATGTTCGCCTGTAAAACAAAGACCGAGGAGAACACATCCAGAGATGGCCAAGAACATTCGAGATGAAGTCAAGAAACAATTTGAAGCCAGTTTCCTTGTTGTGTCAGTATATCCAGATTGGATTGCCAACATTGTGCCTGTCCCCAAGAGGGATGGAAAAGTGCGGATGTGTGTGGACTATAGAGATTTGAACAGATCTAGCCTGAAGGATGATTTTCCTCTACCTCACATTGATGTTTTAGTTGATAGCACAACTCAGTCTTCTGTGTTTTCTTTCATGGATGGTTTCTCAAGATATAATCAGATTAAGATGGATCATGCAGATATGTTGAAGATGACGTTTACCACCCCTTGCGGCACCTTCTGTTACAAGGTTATGCCATTCGGATTAAAGAATGCAGGGGCAACATATCAAAGAGCCATGGTAACCCTTTTCCATGACATGATGCATAAAGAAATAGAAGTATATGTAGATGATATGATTGCTAAATCTCAGACTGAAAGGGAGCACATTGTTCATCTAAGAAAGTTGTTTGACAAATTGAGGAGGTATAGACTTCGTTTGAATCCCAACAAGTGCACTTTTGGAGTTTAATCTGGGAAGTTACTTGGTTTCATAGTGAGCCAGCAAGGTATCGAAGTGGACCCTGATAAAGTGAAGGCTATTCAGGATATGCCTGCACCAAGAACAGAGAAGGAGATTCGTGGTTTCTTGGGACGTTTGAACTACATTTCCCGGTTTATCTCGCACTTGACAGCTACTTGCGAACCTTTGTTCAAGTTATTAAAGAAAGATCAGACCATTGTATGGAATGATGATTGTCGGCGGGCATTTAACAAGATTAAGGAGTACTTGCAAGAACCACCAATTTTAATACCACCTGTGCCAGGAAGACGTTTTATAATGTACCTAACTGTGCTTGAAGGATCCATGGGTTGTGTCCTGGGAAAATGTGATGAAACGGGAAGAAAGGAGCATGCAATCTATTACTTGAGTAAGAAGTTCATGGAGTGTGAAAGTCGATACTCTTTGTTAGAAAAAAACTTGTTGTGCTTTGGCATGGGCTGCCCGCCGTTTGAGGCAGTATATGGTGTGTCATACCACGATGCTAATATCCAAGATGGATCCCATTAAGTATATCTTTGAGAAACCAGCTTTGGTAGGCAGGATTGCACATTGGCAAATGTTACTATCTGAATATGATATTCAATATGTAACCCAAAAAGCTATCAAGGGAAGTGTGGTGTCGGATTATCATGCTCACCAGCCCTTGGAGGATTACCAGCCAATGAAATTTGATTTCCTAGATGAAGATGTTATGTTCATCAGAGATTGTAACATTCCTGGTCCAGAAGAAGGACCTAAACCAGGATCCCGTTGGACGCTTGTGTTTGATGGTTCATCTAATGCAGTAGGTCATAGAATCGAGGCAATCATTACTTCTCCAACAGGATTTCATATTCCCTTCACCGCCAGAATTTGCTTCGACTGCACCAACAACATGGCAGAGTATGAAGCTTGTATCTTTGGGATTGAGGCAGCCATTGATTTAAGGATCAAAATCCTTGAAGTTTATGGAGATTCAGCACTCGTCATTTTCCAGGTCAAAGGAGAATAGGGAACTCGTAATGAAAAGTTGATTCTGCATAGGGATCATATTTTGAAATTGATACTGTATTTTGATGAGATCACTTTCCACCATATTCCTTGAGAGGAAAATCAGATAGCTGATGCCTTGGCCACTTTGTCTTCAATGTTCAAGGTCAAGTGGGCTAATGAAGCGCCTTCTATCATTATTGAGCGTCTAGACGAACCTGGTTATTGTATGGAGGTTGATGGGGAGACTGATGGTAAACCTTGGTTTTATGATATCAAACAATACATAGAGAAAAACGAATACCCAGAAGGGACATCTATCACTGATAAGAAGACTTTGAGGAAGTTGTCTGCTAACTTTTTCTTAAGTGGTGGGGTGCTGTACAAGCGGAATTTTGATTTGGTCTTGCTCAGATGCATGGATAGACAAGAGGCAGATCAACTTATCAAAGAAATTCATGAAGGTTCTTTAGGCATTCATGCAAACAGGCATGCAATGGAGAAAAAGATTCTTAGGGCTGGTTATTACTGGATGACTATGGAAACAGATTGTGTTGTCTATGCAATGAGATGTCATAAATGTCAAATTCATGCTGATAAAGTGCACATGCCACCCTCACCTCTGAATGTTATGACTTCACCATGGTCGTTCGCTATGTGGGGAATAGATATGATTGGAATGATTGAGCCGAAAGCTTCTAATGGACATCGTTTCATTTTGGTTGCCATAGACTATTTCACCAAGTGGGTTGAGACTGCTTCATATGCGAATGTGATACAACAAGTAGTTACCCGATTTATCAAGAATAATATAATTTGTCGCTATCGTACTCCTAGCAAGATTATTACTGACAGTGGGACAAATCTGAATAACAAGTTGATGAAGGAGTTGTGCGATACCTTCAAGATAGAGCATCATAACTCGTCGCCTTATAGACCGAAGATGAATGGCGCTGTTGAAGTAGCTAACAAGAATATTAAGAAGATCCTTCAGAAGATGGTAAAAACGTATAAGAATTGGCATGAGATGTTGCCTTTTGCTTTGCACGGGTACAGAACATCTATTCGCACTTCGACAGGGGCAACACCCTATTCTCTCATCTACGGTATGGAGGCAGTACTTCCCATAGAAGTTGAAATTCCTTCCCTCAGAGTTCTTATGGAAACTGAATTAGAAGAAGCAGAATGGGTTAGAAATAGGTACGACCAGCTCAATCTGATTGAAGAAAAGAGGTTGACAGCGCTTTGTCATGGCCAACTTTACCAAAAGAGAATCAAGAGAGCTTTTGACAAGAAGGTACACCCCCGGGTGTTCAAAGTGGGCGATTTGGTGCTGAAAAGGATAATCTCTCCACACAAGGACCCTCGCGGAAAATGGGTGTCGAACTATGGAGGACCATATATGGTAAAGAAGGTTTTCTTGGGAGGAGCTCTTATTTTCACCAACATGGACGGAGAAGATTTGGCACATGCTGTCAACTCAGACGCGGTCAAGAAATATTATGTCTAAAAAAGAAGAGGAAAAATTTTTAATCCCGGTAAGCTAAAAACCTGAAAGGGCGGCTTAAGCAAAAGAGGGTAAGTATCCCGGTGAACCAAAATCTGAAGAGAAGGTGGTTCACGCAAAAGTTAGGGAATGTATAAAGACATAATGTTTCAGTTTACGTTTCCACGTCACGACAAAAGCCTAGATGGAAAGGATCAGTTTAATCACCATCTTCAGAAGTGAAGGGATGAAGAATAGCAGTCAGGAGGGAGAATAACATGTTTATGGTTCAATGAAGTTCAGTTTCAATTTCGTTGTTGTTTTAAGAAAAAATGTGTATAGACTTACTCTCTCATGTATGTTCCTCCTAAAGGAATGTGCATCTTTATGTACAAATTCCTTATGTATGAGTTATTCTTCTCATATTTTAAATAAAAGAATTGCTCAGTTGAACATTGTTCTTTCGCCTATCTTTTATCTTTTCTGCCTGTTTAGCTTAATGTCGCTGCTGTTTTAGATAAAAATTAATATCATTAAAAAAAATGGTGAAACAATAAAACTTTTTTTTAAAAAAAAACTTGAAATCCTTTTGATTTACGGAGTGTCGGGGAATGATCGACTTTCTAAATATTGCGGTTGTTTCTCTGAATTAGAAGTACATCTGTACTCATCATGGTAATTATAAAGAATTAGACATTATCTCTTCTTCGAGGAACGCATGTATCTTCCCAATAGCATTTGTGGTTTGGTTATGGTCATCACTCTTCATTCGATCTCCAGTGGTGTCGGGAATTCAGTTTGATATCCAATGCATTACTTAGTATATTCATACATTCATGCATTCATGCATGCTTATCCATCCAATACATTCATTCATAAACCCCAACCAAGACTTGGGATGTTTCAAGATCAGCTAGTTGTTCTCCTCAGCAGGATCAGACTTTGAAGATTATTTCTCAAATAACAGACTTAGTCCTTCTTGCCGCCAATTTGAAGGTTTGTTCATAAATCGATCTACAACGATGATGATTCTCAAATCAAACCTCTTCCAAGGTGTTTGAGCTTCGCCAAGTGAACTCTTGTATCAACGAAATTTCTTACTCGGGTTTTCCCCAGTGATTTTTCTTTATAGAGTTTCTTTTGAAGTACCCCAATGCAAGCTTCGAATACTACTTCTCAAATGACAATTTAGTTCTTCTCACTAGTGCAAGTTGAATGCTTATTCAAAATAAGTTGGAAGTGGTGTCAACTCTCAAGCTAAATTTCTTCCCTAGGGAGGTGATTAATCATCCCCAATGAACTCTTGTGTCAACGGAATTTTCCACTTGGAATTCCCCAATGATGTTCCCCACAGAGTTTGTTAGTGTTTTAAGTTGGCATCAATTTTGGTAAAACTAGGCTTTAGAAATGTCTTGATAGATGTCATGACATTCAGAGATTGAAGATAAATCCTATTGGACAAGGATGGTAAAAGTACCACCGGAAGCTAAAGTCTTGGAAATTTCGAAAATCGATGTCATAACAGATGTTATGACATTCAGTGTGACATTCTGTTCTGCAGAATCAGTTTTTTCCTGAGATTTTTCAGGAAGTTTGTTGAGCATTTTATTTATGTTTTTCAGTTATTAGAAAGCATGCTCACGTGGCTGCTAGGTTAATCTTAATTAAACCTAAATTGGTTGTTGAACAAACCATGTTTTAGGAGAGAATTAAGTAAACCCTAGCTATCTTTATGGAAGCCCAAAACTGAAGAT
Organism: Vicia sativa; assembly: GCA_021764765.1. Lineage (NCBI taxonomy): Eukaryota > Viridiplantae > Streptophyta > Magnoliopsida > Fabales > Fabaceae > Vicia > Vicia sativa. The sequence continues at coordinate 41,167,689 of CM038796.1, read as the reverse complement.
TCAGGACTGCTTCTATATAAAGAATTCAACCCTTACTCTACAGCCACGCCTCTGGATTTCATTGAAGACATTGAAGGCTTTTGTTTGTGTACTGTTAAGGTTAGTAACAGTTGGTATTGTGTAATTCTAGTTTCTCTTGTGAGCCAAGCAACTATCAATTGATAAGTGCATTGGACTAGGATTTGTTGTAAGGGTAGTTTATCACTCAAAGCTTTAAAGCACGAGTGTTTGTCTCTTGATTAAAGCTTTGAAGCAAGATCAAGATATTTTATTGAAGTGTGTCTTCACAATTCAATTAGTCAATAGGTTGATATCACTGCGGTGATTGAGGGAGTGGTAGGAACTCAGATCTAAGTAGGACTTAGGTTGAAGTGTCATTGGGTAGGGATTAAGTGAGGAGTTGTAAACGGGTGAGTTTAACTCTGAATTGATACTACTAATAGTGAATTTCCTCCCTGGCTTGGTAGCCTCCACGAGGTTTGTTAGAACCGAACGGGTGAACAACTTATTGTGTTATTTACGCTTTCTATATTTATGTGTGAATTGTCAAATCGTGTCGAATCTGTGTCATAACATTCTCTGTGACATTATGCCGTGAATTTCAATTGGCATCAAAGCAGGCACCCTGCTTGTTATTTCAGGTGAGATCTAGGGATAATAGTTTCTGGCGTAATGGATAAAGAAGGAGGATTTGGAGGAAGACCACCTATTCTGGATGGGTCTAATTATGATTACTGGAAGCCTCGTATGGTTGCCTTCTTAAGATCAGTGGATATCAAGGCTTGGAGAGCTGCTGATAAAGGATGGAAACATCCAACCAAGGTTGAGAAAGATGGGACTACTGTCTTGAAACCTGAGGAGGAATGGAGCAAAGAGGAAGAAGAGTTAGCTCTAGGAAACTCTAAGGCATTGAATGCTCTGTTCAATGGCATTGACAGAAACATATTCAGACTGGTCCATCAATGTGAGCTGGCCAAGGATGTTTGGGACACTCTCAGAACTACTCATGAGGGGACATCCAAGGTGAAGATGTCAAGACTGCAGATGCTCACTACCAAATTTGAGAATTTGAAGATGAAGGAAGATGAGACCATTCATGAATTTCACATGAATATTCTGGAAATTGCCAATGCCTCAGGAGCACTTGGTGAAAAGATGTCAGAGGAGAAATTGGTGAGGAAGATTCTCAGATCCCTGCCTAAAAGATTTGCAATGAAAGTAACTGCAATAGAAGAGGCACAGGACATCAGCACCCTGAAAGTTGAAGAACTTATTGGATCCCTTATGACTTTTGAGATGGGAATCAGTGAAACTGTTGACAGGAAGAATAAAAGCATAGCTCTTGTATCAAATTCTGAAGAAGGATGCAAGGTAGAAGATGAGGAGAAGATATCTGAATCTATAGCTATGCTTGGAAGACAGTTCAACAAGCTTATCAAGAGGATTGATCCAAAGTCAAGGTCAAATGTCAAGGACATTGCATCTGACATCAGCAGATCGTATGACTCCAGCAGAAGATCCAAGTCAGAAGACAAAGGAAGTCAAAGCAGAGGAGTCCAATGTCATGAATGTGAAGGATATGGACATATTAGAGCTGAATGTCCCACCTTTCTTAAGAAACAAAAGAAAGGAATGGCTGTCACTTGGTCTGATGGTGATTCAGGAAGTGAATCTGAGGAAGAAGGTGCCAAACTTGTCACTGCACTCACTGGAGTGTACAATTCTGATATGGATTCTAGTGATGAGGAAGTAACCTTTGAAGAGCTTGCTGAGACCTACAGGAAGCTGTGTGTGAAAAATGGTGAAGTGTGTCAGCAGAATGAGGAACAGAAAAAGCTGATTGAGAAGTTGGAAGCTGAGAATGTGAAGCTAGAGGCTGAGAAAAGGAAAACACCACTATAAATCTCCTCAAGTGATATTGTCATGTTGAACTCCAAACTTGATCAGATGTCTAAATCATCAAAATGTTGACATCATCGAAAAGTTGGATGAAATTCACTTGAACAAAATGCGGAAATAAGCATGGTTTAGGATATGTGGTGAAAAGAAACCTTGGTGACATCAAGGAGAAGAGACATGGAGAACAATGTCAAAACAACTGTTACAACACAAAACAGGATATGTGTCTGGAACAGGGTATGTGGCTGCAAAGAGATTTGCTAATAACCAGGAGAGGAACAAACCTGGGAAGTCAAAGGCAAAGAGGATGTCATACCACAAAACAGGAAATAGGTCTGGCTCAGGATATGTGAAGGCTAAGAAATTTGTTGATCACAAAAGGAAAAACAGACCTAATGAACCAATGTCAAAGCAGATGTCACAACATTGGGTTCAACATCAAAATCATAGAAACCTGAACCAAAAGTTTCAAAGATGGAGATGTTATTATTGTGGAAGGTTTGGTCACATAAAGTCCACCTGCTATAGGCTACATGGGTATCCTAATCAAGTTCCATATGTGAAGCCTAAGTCCAACAAGGCATCATACACTCACCAGTGGAAGAAGAAGAAGACTACAGCTCTGATAGCACAGACTTCTCTTAAAGTATCTTCCAAGGAAGATTGGTATTTTGACAGTGGGTGTTCCAAGCATATGACTGGAGACAGAAATCTTCTCAATGATGTTAAGCCTCATTCTACCAGCTTTGTTACCTTTGGGGATGGAGCTAAAGGAGAAATCAAAGGTGTTGGAAACTCAAACTGCTGGTCTGGAGTTCCAAACCTGAATGGAGTACTGCTGGTAAAAGGTTTGACTGCAAATCTCATTAGCATAAGTCAGCTATGTGATATGGGATTCATAGTCAACTTTACTAAGACTGAATGTCTTGTGATTAATGATGAACAAGCAGTGATTATGAGAGGAGTCAGGTCAAAGGACAACTGCTACTTGTGGGAATCTGAGAACCCCACTCTGCCATCTATGTGCTCAACAGACAAAGATGAAGAGAAAGTGAAGTTGGGGCAAAAAGAAACTGATCAGCCACACCTCAGAGGAATGAAAAGGATCAGTTCCATAGAGGGAGTCAAAAGATTACCAAGAATTCACATGGGAAAAGGGAAAATCTGTGGTAATTGTCAGGCTGGACAGGAAATCAGAATGTCACACTCAATGTCCAGACATTTGATCACTCCTGAAGTACTAAAGCAAAGCATTAGGTTCTGGCATGAAAGGTTGACCAAGTGTCTTACTGTCAAATGTTGCAGGAGAAAAGTATTGGATGAAATCCTCATTATCAGAGGAGGAAATAGCATGGTGACTTCAATCCATGGTAATCACTTGGTATCTGAAGAAGTCTCAGACACAATGATGGATGACTCAACACTTCTTTCACAGAACAAGTGTGCAAAGAATTGTGTCAAGAAGCTTGGAATGAAGAATGGCAGCCACACTAGGACTATTACCCTTCCACATTTGAAGGTGTCCAAAAGAACAAGTGGAAAAGGGGTTGATCAAAGCTTGTGTAAAAGGATTTCTGTTGGATGTGTCCCCTTGAGAAGTAATCTCATTCCTTGGATCAGCAAGAAGCAGAACTATGTGGTCCTATACAATGTTGAAGCTGAACTCACAACAGCTGATAGCAATTGTTCTAGGGTGGTCTGGTTGAAGCAGACACTGATTGAGTACAATGTCATACAGGATGTCATGACTTTGTACTGTGACATTGTTACAAAAGTTCTTGAGGTTAGTCAGTTTAAGACTTTAAGGGACAAATTGGGTATTTGTCAATATGAGGAGTTGTAGCAATTAACTGTGCCTACATCAAGGGATAAAATGGATTTGTTATGTCAATTACTCATAAGTGGGCTATTTAGGTACTTTCATCCTCATTTTAAAAAGTCCAAGAATAGGAAGAGACACCCACATATAAGAGTTTCCCCTTCTGAAAGTAGTATCATTCTTTCTTCATCTAAAAGAAACTCTGAAATCCCTTGCCTTTTTCGCTCTCAGTCTCTCAACAACCAACAGCGAAAAATGTCCTCATCCTCGTCTTCATTCCAAAAGACAGGCTCTCCATCTCTCTCCATGGCTAAAGTCAGGGAAAATGTTGAATCCATGCAAGCTGAAGCACTGAAGGTTACTCCATTGCGCGCAATAGCTACTGATCCAGAAAAAGTTAAGAAATTGCGCACAAGAAATGCAAGAAGATCACAAGCATCCCCCTCTGGTAAGACCTCTGTTCCATCATCTTCCGTTCCCCCAGAAAGAGTGAACCCAGAGGAGTCTAGGTCTGCGCATGTAGCAATAGCTAGGATAGTGATGAGTATCCTAAATGAGAATCAATATGTACCCGGAGTTTCAATCCCTCTAAATGAAAAGTCTGCTAGCCCTAGCTTAGCAGTTGATCCAGATGTCACAGAGAATGTCAAGACATCTGGTGATCATGTTGATTCTCCTGTCAAGAATGTTGTTGATCCTTCTGTTAAAAATTCTGAAGTGAGCATGAATGATGCTTGTAATGAAACCCCTGCTGCTAATGAAGATGTGATTTCTGATGATGTTCTTGAGGAATCTCCAGCTAAGTGTATTTCAGATGAAACTCCTGCTGACTATATCTCTGATAGTATCCTAGAAGAGACTCCAGAGAAACCAGTTGATGATAATCTTGAAAAGTCCCCTGTTCAAGATTCTGAGAATTTGGATGAAACCCCTGTCATAGACCTGGATGAAGTATTCTCAGACAATGACCTCATTGCCAATGTTAATCCTAGCATTGCAAAGAGGATGATGAGAAGAAAGGAAAACAGTGCCTCACGAGCCCTTAAAGAAAAGGTTGATGTAAATGTTTCTGAGAAATGCACTAAGGTGAACCTCTACAAAGAAATGTAGAGCAAAAACGTGGTGGTGGCTCCAGACCCAAGAGGACACCAATTGTAAAGAAAAGAAAAATGCCTGAATCTTCAGAGTCAGATCAAGATTCTGAGTTTGATGTTGAAATGAATGTCACTGACATCCATCCAAGGAAGAAGGCAACTCTTGGGAAACTGCCCATGGTGCCCGAAGTGGCTATTGACAACATCTCATTCCATCATCCTGAGAATGCTGAGAGATGGAAGTATGTTTGCCTGAAGAGGATTGCTTTGGAGAGGGAGTTGAATAAGAGTGCTCTGGAGTGTAAAGAGATTGTAAATCTGATTAAGGAGGATCGAAAACAGGAGAAACTCTCAAAGTTATGAAACTTTGGTAAGAGAGTTTATTGTCAATCTCTCAAAGGGTGTGGGGATAGGAATTCGATGATTACAGATGTTTATGAGGGGAGAAAAGTCAAGTTTTCTTCAAATGTGATCAATAGATTCCTAGGTAGATCTGCTAACACTACCGAGTGGAGGAAATGACAACAAGATTTGTCAAACCATCACCGCCAAACAAGTCGACAATGGCCTTTAAAGGAAAACTCTCCTAGCAAATTGAGTGTCAAATTTGCCATCCGCATAAGATTGGTCTGCAAACTGGTCCCAACCAATCACAAATCCACTATTTCTAATGGATTGGGAAGATTCATTTATGCGTAGGAACTCAAGCTACCTTTGACTATGGATCCTACATATTTGATCGACACTCAAGCATGCTAACCTATGCTATCAAAGGACCAATAGCCTTTCCTCCTCGCTGTGTGGAATTATAATTGATCGATCCGGACATTCTTGGTGAGAGATTCATGCAAGAGAGCCCCCTCTTGGCTTCCACTACAAACTGTTCCAAGGAAGCATGTCCGACATTGTCATGACATCTGCTGAGACATCAGCTGTCAAAGAAAATTCTCAGAAGGCCAATGTCATTGATGTGCTAAAAGAAACTTGCAAGGAGCTTGAAGCAAGAAAGCAAAGTCTGGAAGAGCTTATCTTACAACTAGAGCAGGACACAGAGGTTGAGGATGAAGAGAAAGCTGATAGTGATGTTGGTGATGCTGGAGATGATGATATTCGAGGGTCGGTTGAAGAAGGTTCTGAAGATGCTTCCTTTCATAGTGCTTCTTCTGGAGAAGAAAGCACTTGATGTTGTTGCTGCCAATGAAGTTATCTTCCTGTCCTCTGCTGCTGTTTTTTTTTGTCAATTTTCTGTCAATTGTTTTCTGTTTTCTGTTCTGTTTCTTGTTTTTTTTCCCATTTGTGCTCCTTTTGGATGTTTGTCAACATTGTCGATGTGTATCCTATACCAATGCTGGTACTTAATTATTTGCTGGTATATTTGTTTTTGGTACTGTTTGAATTAAAAGTTTGGGGAACTTGTATTGTTTCCTTTGGCCCTTTATGGCTAAAAAGGGGGAGAAGAACTACTGTGTTGACAGTAGTATGGGACTTTGGGAACTTGTATGGCATGTTGGGGATTGTATGGCCTAAAATTTTATGGCCTGTTTGTTTAAATTTTGTTTGTGGGCAATTGTGGGAAATTGTGGATTTTTGTATGGGTAGAATTTATCTTCTCTTAGTTCTAGTTACTTGAAGCTTAGGAAAGCTTAGGAAAACTTAGCACTAGGTTGTTAGTCTTCTACTGCATTTTGTCCTCTGATAGGTCTAGTAGTTTTAGCCAAAAATGTGCCAAAGGGGGAGTTTGTTAGTGTTTTAAGTTGGCATCAATTTTGGTAAAACTAGGCTTTAGAAATGTCTTGATAGATGTCATGACATTCGAGATTGAAGATAAATCCTCCGGACAAGGATGGTAAAAGTACACCGAATGGAAGCTAAAGTCAGTGCTGGAAATTTGCAGAAAAATCGATGTCATAAGTATGTTATGACATTGTGACATTCTGCTCAGAATCGCTTTTTCCCGAGATTTTTCGAAGTTTGTTGAGCATTTTATTTATGTTTTTCATTATTAGAAAGCATGCTCACGTGGCTGCTAGGTTAATCTTAATTAAACCTAAATTGGTTGTTGAACAAACCATGTTTTTAGAGAGAATTAAGTAAACCTAGCTATCTTTATGGAAGCCCAAAACCGAAGATTCGGGATCGCTTCTATATAAAGAATTCAACCTTACTCTACAGCCACGCCTCTGGATTCCATTGAAGACATTGAAGGCTTTTGTTTGTGTCTTGTTAAGGTTAGTAACAGTTGGTATTGTGTAATTCTAGTTTCTCTTGTGAGCCAAGCAACTATCAATTGATAAGTGCATTGGACTAGGATTTGTTGTAAGGTAGTTTATCACTCAAAGCTTTAAAGCACGAGTGTTTGTCTCTTGATTAAAGCTTTGAAGCAAGATCAAGATATTTTATTGAAGTGTGTCTTCACAATTCAATTAGTCAATAGGTTGATATCACGGTGATTGAGGGGAGTGAGTAGGAACTCGATCTAAGTAGGACTTAGGTTGAAGTGTTTAGGGATTAAGTGAGGAGTTGTAAACGGGTGAGTTTAACTCGAATTGATACTACTAATAGTGAATTTCCTCCACGGCTTGGTAGCCCAGACGTAGGTTTGTTAGAACCGAATGGGTGAACAACTTATTGTGTTATTTATCGCTTATATTTATCGTGTGAATTGTCAAGCGTGTCGACATCGTGTCATAACATTCTCTGTGACATTAAGTATCTGCTGCCAGGAATTTCAGAGTTATCTTTAGAATTTTTCTCCATTGAAGATTCATCTGCTCCCCAAGTGAGCCTTCCTCAACTAGGATTACCATTGCGGTATACCCAGTGTTGTTATTCTCAACCAAGATCTGTTCGGAGTCTTGCATATAACAATCTCTCGGTAAGTCTTAAGGTGGCAATAATCCCCTATAGATCTGATTTCGAGCTTCTCGTTAATCCCCTGTGAATCTCTGGTGTGTTTATTTCCCCAGTGCATTCCCCGCTTATTCCACAGAAGTGCGTCTACCAGGTGAGATGTTTAAAGGATTTCGGAAGATCTGTTGCAACATCAATTTGTTTAAACATGTCAGTACATGTTATTGCTATGCGTTGGAAGATTTATCCACGGTGGAAGTGTTTATCCTCCTCAGATGGTGTTGAACTTGATTCCTATCTCCCCAATGGATTTATCTCTTGCTTATTGCAACTCACTGCTAGCTCAACAGCTACGAGACAAAATGATGATTTTTCAACGTTAAGATGGTTCAACATATTTGTATATGCTTGTTACATCCTTCTGTCATCAAGGTGTTAGCTTGTCAACTATTGGGGCATTCATGTCAGGCCTATGCGCTAAACATAAATTAATTTATCCCTGTAGCGGTCCACTTTCGATCTTCGAAGTTACCGACCATGTTCTCTTTGGTCTAACTCATCCAACTTGGGGCACTTTGTTAATGCATTTCAAAAATTGCTATCTTTCCTTATACAAGGATTACCGTGGAGCCTTTCAAGTGGTAGATCGACATTCAGAAATGGGTGCATTATCTGCATGATGCATTTGAATTTTCCTCTTCCCAGATGTGAAATCATATACTCTTTGCATTAAGACATTAAAAAAATAATGCATATCATATTCATGCATTGGCTTCGGCTAGTTTCTTTTTGCAGGATTTTTCCCCAACGGAAACTGTAAATATCCTCGTGAGGATCAAAATTGAAGGATTAGTTCTCAGACGACATAATTATCCTCTTTTCTCCAGCACAAGTTGTATACTTGTATGGATCTTAAAAACTGATGGTTTCTCCAATCGAGATTTCTTCCCCAGCAAAACAATTGTCTTTCAATGGACTCTAATGTCAGCAAACTTATCAACCGGGAATCCCCAGTGAAGTTTTCCACACAGTTTTCTTATGGAGTTTCCCCAGCGAAGCTTCATTAACTCGCAAGTGAGTCTCCTTCAGGAGGGGTTATTACAACATACTTGGTATTTTCAAGAATTCTTTCAGACAAGAATCTTCTCAACAAATTCTAGTGGCAATGACTTCTGCAATTTTGTTTCTCTGAGTTGTTCTCAGAAAACTACATTAAACTTCTGGTGTGTTTATTTCCCAAGTAAGTCCTTAACTACTCAACAGATAAATATCCACCAGGTAGGATGTTTATTCAATCTCAAGATATTTCTCCAACTCAGAAGTTGATCCACGTATCCACTTGCTGCAACGCATTTTCGGTACGATGCTAGCAAATTGAAGCTCATTACCATAGAAGTTTTTCAGTCGCAGATGCTGAATCTGATTCTTCTATCACCGGTAAAGTTATATGCATACAGGTGGAAGATATTGCCAACTCGGAAGTTGTTCAACATGTCTTTACATGTTCCTTAAGATCTCTCATCAGCAGAAATGTCAGAAACAAAGATTTCCCGACTTCATAAACATCTATATCACACCAGTGTGCTAGATATTGTTTTGTTTATCCCCAGAGAAGTGTATTCTCGGGTGCGCTACTGAATTTGTTCTGCTGGTAACTCGGAAGTTACATGGTCAAGACATTCAGCATGTCATGGCTCCTCGCACCTTCGTGCACAACAATTATGATATTGTTCTAGCCATATATCTTCGTTAAGGTCTGCGGGTATTCCTTAACTCTTTGGGACTTTTCTGACAAATTCTCGATCATATCTTCGTTAAAGTCTTCGGGTATTCTTTAACTCTTTGGGATCTTCAAACAATTTCTCAAATATCTTCTTTGGGATCTTCAGGCGAGTTCTCAATCATATCTTCGTTAAAGTCTGCAGGTATTCTTTCACTCTTTGGGTTTTTCTGACAAATCCTCCATCATATCATCGATAGAGTCTTTTGATATGTTATTTTTTCTTTTCGCTCGAGAAGTTCGATTTCCTTCTCATAGAATTTTCGTTAAGACATCCTGAGATGGCTTAATTTATTGCTTTTCTTTTCGCTTGAGAAGTTTGGTTTTTCTTCTCAGTGCATTTTCTATAAAAAAAAAAACTTTTGTTTATTTGCTCGTTTTGGTTACTCGGTTATCCCCAGTGTTGTGTTAAGGCATTCTGTTGATGCTTAACAAGTTTATTCTCCTCAAGCGTTTCTTCCTTGACTCTTTAGTCAAGGTATTTTATCTGGCATCGGTACCCCGCGTAGGGTAAATTTTTGGGGTTCTTTTAGTATTCAATCCTCTTCCACCTTGAACGTTTGAAAGTTGTCACTCTTTCTCACTTATAAGGTTTAAGATGATTGAATAGGGGCAGCTGTCGCACCCCAAAATTTACCCTCTTCTTTTTATTGCACACAAATGCATTCTTGTCAAGGGTGGTATGGTTATGGGTTTGAGGTAACTCACAATGTTTCTTTTACAATCTATAGAAGATGTTTGCGTTTCAATCAATCTAAGAGAGTTAAGATTTACAAAGAATCATCAATCTCCTATGCACCTCTTAAGGTTTAGTATTTTGGGTCATCTAAGTTTTGGTTTAGATAAAAGATTTGATTTGAGTAAACAGTCATGGAAAGTGCAGAATATTTGGAAATTTGGTTCTTCAGGATACTTGTAGTGGATTTTGGTCAAGAGAAAATCAAGGCGAATTAAGGATTGTGAGCATTGGTTTTGTTCAAGAATTTGACTCAAGCAAAATTGGAAGATTTATTTGAGATTTCATGGATTAAAGACAAGTTGAGTTTTGTTAATCGAATTGTTTTTCCCATTATTCCATCATCTTTAGGTATTTAGAAACGTTCGGATGTACTTAACATTTTGAAAATATTTGGAATCAAAGGTTCAAGACAAGTTAATTACATCCAATTTCTATCCAATTATTACCAAGGCTTGTTCATGGCATTAAGCTAATGACATGGGAATTAAGACATGGAATCATCATTTAATTTGGAACATTCAATTGGACGTATTTTTCCAAGGTAACTACAAGTTCAAAATAAGAGTTGAAGTTTGGTATTTTTATTCAAGATTCGATTTGTTGGCAAAATTAAGTTTCAATTACAAAGTTCCAAATTGGATTGACATTTTACAAGCTTATAAGTTTGGTAAAAGACTCTTACAGACTTTTTAAAGCATTGATGCAAATGTAATCCAAGTCCTAAATTTTCTAAACTACAAGTTTGTTACAATGAAAATTCTAGTAGAAATCTTGTGCTAACGAAGTCTTCCTCCTTTGTATTCCTTTATCCTTCATCTTCAAAGTTTCCATTGCATATTCAAGCTGCTCTAGCCTTGCCATCTCCAAAACTCATCATCATTCATGCAAAAGAAAAAATAAGGAAAGTGATTAGAAGTTAGAACAAGAACATGATCAAATTATTTTAGCAAAGGTTTTTCTAAGTAATATCATCATTAGGGAATTCTGGAAAGAATCAGGGGATTAGGGTATGTTTAGATCATGTCCAAGAAACCACAAGCCTCATACGTTTCACTACGTAATCATTGGTCATTCATTTCCATTGCAAATCACAAAGAAATAACCTTTATTTGGTTCACAATGGAGGTACAAGAAGCAATTCACAACCAGTACAAACAACAGCCAGTACCATACAGCCATTACCAATTCAACAAAATGGCCAAAATATCCCAAATAAGCAAAGTCAGAAATCACAGAAACATTGGTTCAGTAACAGAAGCAGAACAAGCATTGTTTTGGCCAAATAACTAAAACATAACAAATTACCATAGTAAATCAGAAATCACCAAGAATCAATAACAATCAGAATTTGCAAAAAGCCCAAAAATAACATTGTTTTTTAGAGTCCAACAAGCAAATTCGTAAGCCCCATTTTTCAGAAAATCAAGAGTCCAGTAACAGTAAGACAGAGGGCAGAACAGCCACTAAACCCTAATTCTGCCAATATATAAGGATTGAATGCACACAAACCAGAGGCAGAGATACTGTTCAAGGAACCCTAAATCGGCCAACCCTAATTTCCAGACCTAAAATCCTAAAAAATTTCTCATCATCTTCCTACATAGAAAACCCTTCAGAAACTGTTTTTTTAGAAATCATAAAAGTTCTGATTACAGAGAAAGAAGAAGAGGAAAGAAGTTCGAAAAAGAAGGATCTCACCAAGTTAAGGTCCCAGATTGAATCCTCAAGGAGATTCAGGCTCCATTCTCTTACTTTTTCCCCCTCACCATCATCAATTGCATGTTAGATCACCATAACCACAGTTCATAAAAAATAGAGAGCTAGGGTTTTCGTTTCCCCTTTTAGATATAGGGTTAATCTGCAAAAAAATCAGAGAGATTAAATGGTAGATTAGAGAATAATAGAAGGTACGAACATAAATCTCTGAAGATTATGTGATTCCGAGATGGGCCACCGCGAGGGCGATTCCCGGCGCCACCATCTTTCTTTCTCCGATGAGGATCGCGAAGGAGACAGAGAGGATGAGATGGAGCAGAAACATCGTTCCTTGTTTCGTTGAGGCATGGCGAGTGAGGACGAAAGAGAGAAGATGAGAGAGGCGTTTCGGTTTTTTTTCACGATTTGAGAGGATGAGAGTATCAGGTTCTAGGAAAATACGAAGGAACACGAAGAGTGTTCAGTTTTTTCTTTCTCTTAATTATTTCCCTAAAAGCTAATTAACACATGTGTTACAATATAATTATGGTTAATGTTGTTTTGTTGCTCCAGGCGGTGACACTTGTCACCGTCTGTTTGGTCTATTCTCAATCTGATGCAGGTACCTCCATGGTAGTAGTTCTGTTCCTCTCCTCTTAACTGTTAGATCTTCATAAGTTCAGATCCAATGCTCCAGATTGAAGGCTCATGCTATCTACCCTTGGAGTCTCCCTCACAGGACCCAGTGAATGGTGGGCTTGGGCCTTACTGTACTTCCAGCACCCCCCAGTTTTCTGCATAGACAGGCCCATTCTAAATTCACTCTTTTAATTATTTAATTATGCAAGTATTTTTTTAACTCGATGTATTAAATAATAATTAGTTTCATGATAGTTTTTATTTGATAATTTATCGATTAAACTATTAGTTGATTTTTTATCAAATAAAAAAATATATTCTAATAATCATTTAAATTTCCGATTGTATTGTGTGATAATTGCTTATTTATCTGCTTATCCAGTATATATTCACTATTGCACACCTCACCCACAATTAATACAAAAAAACAACTTCGATTTTCTTTTGATTGGCTCATAAGCCAATTTCTTAAAGGGTCTCATAGTTGGGGATGAGCATGGCCATCCTCACAAGGTTAATTAAAGCCCTTGTTACTTTGATTAATCATAACCCAAATAAATTATTGGTCCACATACCAATTTTCCATGCACAAGGGTCTCATAGTTGGGGATAGGAGCACCTATCCTCACGAGATTAATTAAGTCCATATACTTAATTAATCATAACCCGATTCCACTCCTTATTTCCTTGCGTACCAAATCTCAAAACCCTTTCATAAATAAAATCATCAAATCTCGACCCAACGTCGAGTTTCTTTTCAAAGCATTTTCATAAATAAATATTCCACTTCTCTCGCTTCCCAAACGTATGGTAGTCAGTCCTGTTTCGACCCTCGAATGTACGTTTGGTTTCTTAAATGAATCTATTAAGCAAACTTTGTCTCACCTCATTTTTCTTAATAAACTTTTTGGTAGAAACAGATGATTAGGATGTTTCTGTCCACTCATCCGAGTAATCAGGGCGTTAGCCATTGAACGCTTATGGTCCGATACTTGTCTCCCATATAAAAATAACTCAACTCACTCAACTCTTTTTTCGCTCATATGCGACTATCAAAACTCATTTCTTACAAAGAGTGTCAATAGCAATTTCAAACACGAACGAGGACTTAAGCTTTTCAAACAAATTAAACAAGTCCAAGTTCTAGCATTTGAAATGTCTAAAGCAAGATTTTTATAAAATCAATACAACCAACTTAAAACATTTTTTAGAGGAACTACGGAGTTTTGACTTTCCCATTGCACGAGGGAATACGTAGGCACAAGGTTTTGAAACCGCAGCAAACTCAAAATAATAATAAACAAACCCCGCTTCTTTTATTTCTCGATTATAACTTAGAAATTGGCGAATATACACACACAATTAGAACTAAACTGGTCTCATCGAGTACGATGGATGTAAGAGGTGCTAATACCTTCCTCTTGCATAATCGACTCCCGATTCCATGTCTTTTGGTCACGTAGACCGCCTTATCCGCATCCGTGGGGTTTTATCTATATTTCCCGTTCTTTTTAGAACAAATAAAATTAGGTGGAGACTTCATTGTTTTAAAATAACCGATAAAACCACCATCACATGAGGATACCATGTTGTACAAGAAAGTAAGCGAGTTGTGTTACTATTTTGTAAGATGTTGTTTCAAGTATTGTTAAAATGGTTGGCAAGATAGTAACGATTATGTTGCAAGAGTAATTGAAAGATTGAAGTATAAGTATTAGATTTTAAATGGGTTTGAGTTGTTGAATCAAGGATTGGATGCGAGTGTGATGTTAAGGTGGTTGTGTCGGATAGATTTTGAGGACGAAAATATCCTAAGTGGGGAAAGTTGTAACATCGGAAATTATTTAATTATGTAACACCGGAAATTATTTAATTATTTAAATAAAATTATATAAGGATTTCTTTATTGGAATTTAGTCGAAGTTGGATTTATCAGTAGAATTATAAGGAGCATTAATAAATTCATAAGTTGATTTATGGTGATTAAGTGAATTATCGGAAGTTGGGATTAATTAGTGATGAATTAATTTTATTACAGAATATTATTGGAAATAATATTATAAATGAGTGTGGATTAATAGAGTTATTTAATTGGTGTTAGAAGTAGTAGAAATGAGGTGTGAAAATTAAGCCAAATAGAAATAATAGCAATATTATTATTATTATTATTATTATTATTATTATTATTATTATTGTTATTATTAGTAGTATTATCATTATTATTAATATTATAAGTTGGATTTATTTATAAGAGATATAAAAGGAGAATTATAATGGTTTAGTGAATATTTTTGGGAAAAAGTTATACGTGGGAGAAAGAAAAGAGGAACAAAGGGTTAGAGAAAACTGCCGCCGGAATAGGAATTGTAGACCGGAAAGCCAAATCGGAATTCGATCAGAAATTATAGAGAGACCGTCAATCCAAGGTAAGGGTGGGGTTCTAACTCTATAACTGGGTTTAAGATAATGATATGTGGGGTTTGATTGTACGGTTGTCTTGTGTGGATGTGTCGATTTGTAAATTGATTATTGTGTATGATGATTTGGTGTGGAAGCCTTGATAAATGATGATATAGAATGTTAGGTTTTGGTGTAGATTGTTTTGATTTAAATCCGTTGAAATTATGTATAATTGATGAAATTGATGATGTGAATTGAGTTAGAATGTAGTAGATGAAGTATGACAAGGTGATAATTAGATTATGTATTTGGATTTAGAAAAATTGGGGTTTTGGGATGGAAAAGGATTTCCGTAGCATAAAAATCGGTTTTTTTATTCGGTAGGGAACCGGTTACCATATATGGGAACCCGGTTACCACTCAAAAAATGGAGTTTTTGCTCATTTAGGAACTGGGTAACCGGTTACCCAGTAGGGGGAACCGGGTTCTCTGCTGAAGTTGACAACATTTTCTCAAAACTTGTAAAAATCATAACTTTGTGCTCGGGTGTCCGTTTGATGCACTGTTCGAATCGTTGGAAAGATAAAAACATGATCTTTACTATAAAAATACTTTCAAACCCAGTAACTCAATAATTTTGGGATTTTTATTTATTTTGGTGTCATATATTGTATGTTGTAACGTTGTAGAAGTCAATGTTGTACTACGTTGTATTGTTGTTATTGGGTTGCAGCAGGTGACTGCAAACGCTAAGGTATTAGTTATGTTGAAATCAATGTTTATTTTCTTGGTTGTATACCTTGGCTTATATGTAACGATGTGATTGTGGTGATGTTGTTATGAATGTATCGTGTTGATGAATTGTTTGTAATTTAATGGCAATAAATATGTTGATGTGTATTGTTGTTGATTTATGCAAAGTTGCAGGATGTTTCTATGTTGATATTAATTTTGTCGTGACGTCGTGATGTTTGTGATGGGAAGATGAATAATGTTGTTGTGAACTGTTATGATTATATTGCTGACGTTGTAGGCCTATGGCCAGTGAAGTAGTGATATAGGCGTATGCCTTGTGAAGTGAATTTACGTTGTTGTTGCATGTTGTTAGCATCGCATTTCATTTGCATTTGTGAAGGCCTATATTGGCGGAATTGTGAAGAAGGCTTATGCCATGTGCCTCTATTAATTGGAAATAGTGAAAGGAGGTGAAGCTCTGTTGGTACCACATGCATATGCATTGTTGTGTCTCATTTAAATTATGTTGTTGTTAATTGTGAAGTGAATTATGTTGTTGTTAATTGTGAAGTGAATTATGTTGTTGTTAACTGTGAAGTGAATTATGTTGTTGTTAATCAGTGAACTCAAATATAAATAATAATTATATAATAGTTGATTTAGATTTAATTAGATATTGTTAAAAAGAATATAGTGATAATACATTGAAGTTAATTATTAAATTTTGAACATGATTACTAATACCGCCTTCACATGAATAATATCCAAATATGGATGAGTTTGAGTAGTTATTGATATTAAGACCTTAAGTTTTAAGTTTTAGATCAATCCTCGAGTAGTTTATAACACCACCGCTCATTTAAATATATACGAGGAGCCGATGAATATAGTGACTGGTGAAAAAAAATTTTAAGCATCAAGATATAATAGGTAATGCGCTAATTAAATTAGGTGACCCTCACCAGGTCATTTAATCTAACAGTTGCGGAGCCTAAAAAAACTAATGTGAAAACCAGTCGTAAGCCTGTTCAGTGGTATCTGGTGTTGAACTCGGTAGGGCGGACCACGGTTTCATCCCCCAAGGCGTATAATCTAGGAAAGAGAGAGGGTTACCAACTTGCGTACCAAAACCCCGTGCATAAATGACCAGAATCACTAACCGGCTACTCTACTATGTGCGTGTGAGAGATAAAGGGCTTAATGTGATTGCGCGAGAATGAAAGCGGTTGATTTCGAACGAAAAGAATTAGGTTGAGCTATGATAGCATGATTCGGACTGGTTTGCATAGGAAGGAAGATTTTGACCATGTTCTATGGTTTTGTGTCATCACTGTATCATTAGTGTCGGAGTCCAATTCCATCTTTCTAAATGTAACGCCCCTCAACCACATACGATTCGAGTTGTGTCGTACGATTGTGTCAGAAACTTTGCGCTAAACAATTTTTTTATTCTATCATTTACTTGAGGACAAGCAAAGGTTCAAGTGTAGGGGAGTTTGATAACCCGAAAATGTATCGATTATTTGGATCAATTTATATGAATTATATCCGCATTTTAATTAATTAAATGACTCTTTATTCGTATTATGTCGGTATTTTCTATATTTTCAGGTTTTCACCAATTATAAGGCATGTGCGAAGAAAGTCGAGAAAAGTCAAATAAATCGTACTCAAAATCCACAAAAGAATATCAATTATGCAATTGTGGAGTTATGGCTAAATATGGGGGTGTATTACAAGTAAAAAGGCTTAGAAAATAACGATACGAAAGCACAAGGCCCAACCCAACTCACGCCTCCCACCTAGCCAAAGGGTGTAACGACCATTACACCACACCAAGCAAGTTGTAGCAACCACGATGGAGTAGGAGGCGAAACTTCCTCACCAAGTCAAGCTTAACGTTAAACTCTAGCAAGTCCTTAGCGACCGCTATGGAGGATAAAGCGGAGGCGAAAAGTTCTCTAAAGCGGGCCTTCACTTTTATAAATAGACTTGCCACCTTCAAACGACTTTTCTTCTACATTTCTTTAGTGTTACTCTACCAAAATTATTTTTGGTTTAGTTTATTTTATCGTTTGTTAATTTAATTTAGCATCTTCTTTCTTTTTTAGAAATTTCCATCGTTATTGTTTGAACAATTGTAAACGTTAATTGCGCATTTTTTCTTTCATCGATTTGATTTTTAAGGATCGGAAGCTTGCCTAATAGCTTCTTATTCTTTTATTTTTATTTTATTTTAATTGTGTAATTTATTTATTGGCTTATTTTAATCGTTTATTTATTTTATGCCTGAATTGTTTGAAATGCATGTGTCATCTGAATTGTCTGATATTATTTATTACTGAATTGCAACACCATTCGATTTATTCCGTTTTAAAAAGATTAAATTTCTGGTTTCAATTACTAGTTCTTAATGCAACTGTTTTGTTACGAGAGTAAAATACAAATTAAAAGTTAGGATCAATAAAGCGAGAGTTCGAGATAATAACTGGACATTAGTAATTGTGCATCAACTTAAAATACAGTGAGAGCGCTTTTAAGTTTATTAGGTTTTATTTATTTTCAAAAACTATTTTTAAACTCTAATTGAAACAGCGAGAGCACTCACTTAGGTTTGATTATAGGATCTGAATCAAGAAATACGAGAGTGTGAGAAGAGGGTTTTCAAATAAATATTTCCTACTGAAAATATTTTGATAATACGTATTTAAGTCAATGAGTTGCTAAATTCCCGAAGTCCGACCATTACATACCGAAACTCTCCCTCTGAATCTAAACTAGATTACAATCAGTTAGGTTCCCTAAGACCCCATTTATTTATATTATTAGCCTTAGATTTACGTAGTAATCTTAGATAACGATAGGTCGATATTTAGTTCCTTGGAATTCAATAATCTTTAAAGCTACACGTGATATGGTTGTATACTTGCGGTCTAGATTCTTTAAGACATATAAAGTCGCGATCAAAATACAATTTATATTTTACTATTTAATTCGAAAGTTAACTTACGAATTTACCTTATTTCAAGGTATTTCGTAAGTGCACTTACGAATTCGCCCAATATCCCAAATTTATTAGGATTAAAATACAATTTATATTTTACTATTTAATTAAAAAATTAATTGTTAAATTTGTCGTTAAATTTTTTATCATAAATTTACTTTAATAATTTTTAATTATAAATTTAAGTTATTTTTTATTGATAATAATTCAATTTAATTATATTGTTAGAAATATATTATATAATTAATGCATATCAAGTAAATCAAAGCAAAAAATCAATTGTATCTCTTCATATAAAAATTGATATCAATAGTATTAATATAATTTTTATTATAAGGAATATTTGATATTAATATCGATTGTATTACTATCAAATTTGGCCTATAATAATAATCATGTTAATACTATTAATATCAATTTCTATATAAAGAGATACAATTGAATTTTTGTCTTGATTTACTTGATATACATTAGTTATATAATATATTTCTAATAATATAATTAAATTGAATTATTATTAATAAAAAATAGGGTTAAATACGTTTTTAGTCCTTATAAATATGCAACCCTGCAATTTTGGTCCCTCTAAAATTTTCCTTCGAATAATAGTCTTCGAAAACTTTTTTTCTTGCAGTTTTAGTCCTTGTTATTTTCTAAAATTTTTAAAACGGTTTAACTACCTTAAATTTTTTTAAAGTTTTTGAATAATTTTTTTCATATGTGTTCAAAATACTATACAATATTAATTTACTAAATTTTGCAATTTTTTAAAATGAGAAGAATTAAATATGAATTTTTTAAATTTTAAAAGATATTGATAAAAACAATGAAAATCTCGATTTAGAAATCAAATTTTGAGTTCCTTTTTTTTTCGAGGAGCTTTTTATAAATGTTTTACACACGTTTATAAAATCATCGGTTGAACAACAAGGATAGTCCACGTGCATAATAATTTTGCAAGGACTATTATTTGAAAGAAAATTTTAGAGGGACAAAAAATGCAGGGTCACATATTTATAGGGACTAAAACATATTTAACCTTAAAAAATAACTTAAATTTATAATTAAAAATTATTAAAATAAATTTATGATTAATTAAATAATTAATTTTTTAATTAAATAATAAAATATAAATTATATTTTAATCTTAATAAATTTGAGATATTAAATAATTGTAACTTTAAATTAAATTATATTTTTAATTCTAAATACACTTACGAATTCACCTTATTTAAAAATTTCATAAGTTAACTTACAAGCTGGAGTAATTTTTAGTTTTTTATCATGAATGGAGAAAAAATCCAGTGAATAGAAGAAGAAATTTCCTACAATTTTTGGTGATTGTTTTGTAACACAGGTTCATGTTTAACCATATCATTTCCGAAAAGTATAAAGTTTCAATTTCAACCACAATCTATATTCAGCCTGCCCCACCAAGTCTTGAATAAATTAGGCGGCCAAGTTGGTTTCTAGGCCATTTGTTTCAACTTTTTTATGATTGACTTACACATGGATCTAATCTATGAAACACACATCAGAAAAACAATGGAGATCCTGATACATCTATCGATAATAATTTTAAAAAATAAATAAATTGAATATGATTATAAATGTTGATGTTAATTTCAAACAGCCACATCACACCTTTTTTCGGGCGGTGACGATACTATAGAATGTATAATTTCCAATGTTTTTTTTACTCTTTTGTTGATTTCATGTACAATTGGAAAAGGCTTCAGTTTCTCTCAGAATCTACACTACAACATACATTAACTATGACTAAAATTAAAACAAACAAAAAAATTGACAAACTATAAGGAGGGAACATGAACAAATTTCAGAAACATGTTACATATAAATCACAAAATACCCTCCACAACTAATGTTCATTGAACATATTCCAAAACTAAGCCCCTTAAGAAGTGTCTTCTACAAAAACTCTGAAGATGAATTCGCGAAAGCGTCTCGAGTATAATCTTGGATCAACGGCCGAGATCGTGGTTGCATCGTATTGGAATGATTTGTAAGCATGCTCAAGCTTTTTACTAATATCATAGTCTTGTAATATGTCTATAATGCCGAAAAAGATTATGATTTCATATGTGTCTCCTGTTGGTTCTCCAACCAACTGAGGCGTGTCGCAACTTTTTCGTGTCGTCATTTCGGCTCGTGCTGGCATGTTTATACCTAACTGAATCCACCTGAAATATTGAAACAATGTTCACAACTTTCAGAAAATGTTACCTACCATTATTTAGTTACAACTTTTGATATTATGTGGTTATAGACTATACCGGCTAGGATCGACTACGATACGATCCATATCTACTCCAGAAAGACGAGGAGCTCCATCATCGAAGTTACCTGTCATACAAGTTAATGGATTCAGAAAAATGTCACGTAGAGAATATCAAAACTAAGAAAACCAATGTAAGACGGGAAATAACCGGTTGGAGTGCGAGCGCCAGAACTGCGAGAAGGTGTACCAGCTTCACTAGCACACGATAATCCGCGAAAATGAAGACCTACCAACATACTGTAATCCATGATTCTTTCTTGTTCGAGAAAGTCACAATCTCTATCCACTTGCCTGAATGAAGAAATGTTAGAATACAAACTATCTGATCTTAATCCTACGGTTGAGACAATGTCTGCATGATTTTTCGCTTGATCATCAAGCACACGCGGAGTGAGAAAATATGTGATTAACAAGTAGTACCTGTGGAATTCTTGAAACCAAGCCTTTCGCAACCGGAATATATAATTTAAGTCCAGGTCCTTGAGCGTCGTTGTAGGCTCTATTTCATCCTCGGCTTTATCAGTTGTACGACCAAACGTTGAGCCTTTCAAGTCAAAACGCCTGTGAATGGCGTATTGCGAACAAAATAGGTTTCCCATGATGACGAAACGAACCTGAAATTCATTAAATGAAGTTGATTATTATAAGTTCTTATGTCAAAGTAGAAATTCATACAAAAATACAACATTACCTTCTTCTGTGAAGCTCCTGGTAGTTTAACGCAATGCAGGCCGAAGAACTTGGTGACTAGAGTGTTCTCGAACGCTCGAACGTGTTTGTAGTAACCGGGAAGCATTCGTAGAAAAACCTGCAATCATTTTAGACAGTTCAAACTGAAATATCATTCAGTAGTACATATATAAAATGAAAAATATAATGATACTATAAACTTAGCGTGGTTGCATTCGACTGAGTTGAGAAAATTGGAACTAATGGCCTAATAAGAGGGAACTCACTTTTACTTCTGATTTCTTCATGGTTTTTATCATGTATCGATCATCGTTGGTCAAATAAAAAAAGCTTCCACTTTTTCCTGGGGATGAAAGCTCTCGAAGCGCGTCATTCCCACATAACGATATCATGTAATCAGCTGGATCTACTTTGAACAATTTTCTTAGAGCTCTGCAAGTATAAATGCAATGAACCGTAACGATCAGTAAATTCGGATAAGCATTGACAACGTTTTAAACTAAACAGAATATCGCTGAACAATAGCGACTTGATTTGTTCATATTCTTCCGCGCCAACGCTATTGAACAACATTGGCGAAAAGAACAAAAACAACTTTGCATCAAAAGCTTACCTGAACACAACTGGACAATAGTCTTTCCATCGAAACTCGCAAGACGGGTGAGGTGGCGTATGCTTGGATCCTTCCGGTGGAAACTTGGTCCAAACTTTTTCTTTCGGATCGAACGCAGAAGACTTCAAATCAAGAGATGTACTTGGAGCAGGTCTTCCAACAGCATGTCTGTGCTATGGCACAAGAAATTAATAAAGGTGCAATTAAAATTAGAACCAAACACTACTAAACTTAGAATTAGAACAACCTAAACACAAAAAATGAGAGCAAATCACATCAAAAGTAAGAAACTGTGATAAGTACCTGATACCTAGCTGCAAATTAAGCATAAGCTCATAGTTCTTATGACCTTTGGAAATGGTCTCTCCTTGTCTCTTAGGAGCCTTTAGTCTCAAATTCGGAACTCGTGGAATCGAATGATCAATCATAGGACTCCTTGATCCATCATAACTACTATAAGAACCATCTTCAGAACTATAGTTACTCATCCTTTCATCTGCTAAATTCCATTTAGGCTTTCCATTAGCATCAAAACCTTTCTTGGATAACAATTTTTTGTTACTACTATCTTCCTCTAAACCAAACATGTTCAAATTCTTCTGCGAAGGAAAAATCGAAACTTTCTCTAAACTACAAACACAACAATCAACCAAATCAACCGTAAAAAGGTCCATCGGCTCCCAATCTGGAGGACTATCATCAGACGGATCATCATCAGAAGAAGGATAATAAGTACCACTTTGTTCGTTCCCGTCTTTACTCCAAACACCTGCGTAAAAACTACCGTCACACCAACGAAATGTCCCGTTTCCTTTCGGAAAACCATCTTCCCAACAACCATCATACCTATTCCCATTTTGCCACATCAAAGTCCCATTTCCATGACACAAACCATTCATCCATTGACCAATGTAATTATTCCCATTCTTCCACTGATACCTCCCATGTCCATTTTGCAATCCCTTCTTCCATTCACCATCATAGAAATCACCATTACAATAACTTTGTGTCCCTTGTCCATTTCTCATATCCATAACCCAAAACCTTTATAAGTATCACCATTAGAACCTATATAAGTACCTTTACCATCCATAAAACCATTCTTGAAATCACCTTCATAGGTAGCACCACTAGGCCAACTAAACCTACCTTTACCTATGATATTACCCTTTGCCATTCACCTACATACATACAACCATCTGTCCATAGATACTTACCTTGACCATTAGGAAAACTGTTGAGCCATTGACCTGTATAGAAATCACCATTGCTGAGAATCTTCTCAACCTGGTAAACATCATCATCAACATGGGCAACAGACATTGGTGTTGTGAAGATTCTGTTGGCCCTTTTCTTTGGTCCAGCTGATTTTCTAACTGCTGCTTCCCAAACCTTCACAATGCTGTTAAACTCTTTGTTCATTGATCCTTACCTAAAAAAGATTACAACTTTCCGCACACACCATTCAACCCTTCAATGGCTTTTGATACATAAGAGTAAAGTTGCAGAAACCATTTCTGCAGGAAGAAAATCTGAAGGAAAAAAACAAAACCAAACCCAAAAGCAAAGTTTGAAACTTTTCCTCGGATTTTGGTTCCTTGTTTGGTTTTGAAAAATGGGTTGTGTTTAGATTTTGATGAAAGAAACAGAAACTTGTGCTGTTAAGATTGACAGGGAAAGCAGGAAAAGGTTGGTTGGAACCAGTAACTGGCTTTTGTTTTTCTTTTGTTTTAATTTTTTCTTTGTCTTTTTTTTCGGGTAATATTTTTAATGTTTTAATTTTAATTTTATTCTCTTTCTGTTCTTTTTTTTCTTTGCTTTTTGTTTGTTTTCTTTCTTTAGGTGATTTCGACCGAAGAGATTCAACTCAACATTCTATTGATTCCGAATTTGGCTCCTAAAATTAATACAAACAAGACAATTTGAAGATTGAAATTGTGGTGAAGAGGTTGTCAATGCCATTTTTAGCAAATTTAATATAATCCTCTTAATTTTAGTGTATATGTATTTTTATGTAACAAATATTTAGTTTAAAGCTTTTTTATGTCATAAATTGGATGGTTTGGTCACTAAAAAGTATTTAAAATTTTAATATTTATAAATATAATAATATAAACCAAATATATTTTATATGTTTATGGATAAACAAAAAACACGATTAAGAGAGACCGTGCATGATAAGATAATATGATTTTTATATATTTTATGATGTCAATCAAGATTTAATATAATAAAGTTTTAAAATTAATAAATTGAATGCCTTGATCTTTAAAAGTTTTAATATTAATAAATATAATAAATCTTATAAATTAAATTAATTTTTGATATTTGTTACCTTGTGACGATAAATTTTATTAATCATTTTAAAAGATATAAGTTTTAGTTCAGATCAAATATACTACTTTTTGTAATTTATGCTATGTTATACGTGGTTCGTTGGATTGTACAAGTGATATAAGATTATTTATTTTAGATTTAATTTATCTTTATTTAATTTTTTAATGATTGATTTTAGATTGTTTTATATATTATGTTACTTTGGTTTATGTCGTGAATTTTGTATTTTTTTATTTTAATTTATATTTATTTATTAAAAAAATTAATTTCATGTATTTATTAAATAAATAAAATCACAATTAAGAAGGACCGGGGCGATAAGGTAACACCACAATTTTATATATTTTCCTATCTAATAAAAGAGATTAAAAGGAAGGGTGAGATAACAAAATTTACCATGAGAGGGGTGACAATGATTTTCTACCAAAGAGAAAGATAAATGTATGATATATAAAAAATATTTACTTTTTTTAACTTTAACTCTAAAATCTTCCTTTTTTTAATTTTATTAATGTTTTAATAACAAAAATATTAAAAAGTTTAGTCAAATTTAATCTAAATTAAAAATAAAATAAAAAAATTAATCTATTTGTTTGATAGAATCTTTTATCCCCACTTTTTTATTTTGACTAATATTATCGATTTTTAACTATTTAATTATGTGAGTTTGCTAATATAGTAATAAAATTTCCAACAAAAAATATTTTTTTAAATACCTTAAAACTAATTTTAAAAAGGGGGATGCTAATAAAAATTAGTTGAATGAATATGTGAAACAAAATTATACTTATATCTTGGGATTATTTATGAAAATTCAACTTTCTTGATATATAAAATAATTATCTTTCTTTTTGGTTTGCGTTAAAATAACATTTTATATTACTAGATAGTATCAATTGACTTTGGTATTTTCATAGAGCCAAAACACTTATTAAAAAGTGTTCCTTTATGTCATGCAAGTCATTACTCATAAGCCAATAACATAATCTTGTTCATATATTAAACTTTTATAGATAGAATGAGATTTGTCAAGAAAACTGTCCAATCTACTTGTAAAGCAAGTTAGTTAAAGAGTTTTAAGAAGAAAAAAAACATCCAAAAGTTAGTTTATATAAAATTTAGTAAATTTTAATTTGTTTAAAATTATAAAAGTGTATAATTTAGCTCTGAATTATTTTTTTGGCATATTGTAATTAATGAAGGTGGCTCAAATGCATGATACCATGTAGAGAAAAGGGCCCCGGATTAAATGTTATCTTGGAATATGTTTGTGTTGGTCGAGTAATTATTGTACTTTTTCACTATAGCAAAAAATTTAAAATATTTTTAGAGCATGTAATTATTAATTGATACTCCCTTTAATTATTACTTTCAGATTTTGATTGTATATTAAATGAAATTAAAATAAATATTATTTTTTCAAAATAATTCGCAATTTAGTTTTAATATTTTTAGAAACTATATTGTAATATTATTTTGGCAAAGTTTAGATTAAAAAAAATTGGAATGTTATTTTGTGTTAAGTGGAGAAACATGTGAGCCACTATGTGTTGGTAAACTACCTAGCATCAAATTACATATTTTCGGATGTTTGGGCGGTGGTGTCTATTGTGGTTCACACTATATTAAGAAATTTCTTCGAATACATAGTAAATAACAAATATATAATCTTAGTGGTTCCAAATAAAAATCATTTAAACTACGTTTATGTTGTTTTTAAAAAATTAAAGAGTCCGATTAAAACAGTTCAGTTGGTACTATATAGATACAACGTGTACATAAGCACAAGTTCTCGAACCTACGGTAATTTAATTTATATATTTATTTTTAATAAGTTAAATACTAAACTAGGGCTTAAGTGAGTATTTTGAAATAACCCAATACAATAATTGATGCCATTTGAAGAATTCAAAGTCTAGTCCTACAAAGAAACAGACTTGTAAGTCTTAAAATTAATACAATTATTTTATTTGTCCCAAAAAATAATTAATTTAGATTTAGATTTTTTTAAATTGTTATCTTTTTAATAACATTAAAAAAAAATATTTCTAAGTATTTATTTTATAAATGTAAAAGATATATTTTATGCTATAAATTATCTTTTGAAACAAATTAAATTTATGATATAGTTAGTTTGAAACAAATTTAATTTAAATAGTTATCTTTTAAATTATTGTAAAAAAATATTACTAAACAGTTGTACTTTTTAAAACTCACAATATTTTATAATATACTATATTTAAAAGTTCTTTTAATTTAATTTATATCATTATTATAAATAATTATTATGTCTTCACATATTATTTTTGTAAAAAAACCAACATATCTTTTGTACACAATTGATCAGTGCAAACAAATTATAAAAAGAGAAAATAGAAGATGCATCGAGACTATAAAGTAATTTTACATCGTCAATAAACAAATGTCGTATTTTTTTAAATTATTATTATATTTAAAAATAATTTAAATAATAGGATAGATCGTTGATTTATAATTGAACGACGATGTACAATTATTTTATATTATTAATACATATCTATTAAGCTCTTATAAAAAATGGATTTGATGGAAAGGATAGAGTCATATTCTTTAAAGTATATTTATTAGACTTCTCTTGGTTATTTCGTTTATCTTGTCGAGTATGTACACATCTATGACTTTAATCTAATGGTTCAAAAAAATTTATTCTACGACACCGTCCCACATTCATCCCTTGTATACTCACTTCTATCATATTCATAACATAATCATTAAGTTTACCAACAAAAGTCTTTGCTTCAATTTCAATACATAAGATGTTTTTATTTAGTGTGAGCACATATGTGATACTTATACTACTAAGAATGGTTATTCTTAAATTCTCAACAACAAGAAGATTTACATGATCCTAACCGAGACCCTCTATCAGGGCTTTGGATCTTGAAACTCATGCTACTAGAAAAGATCAGGTTCTTCTTTTAACTTGTTTGTTACAACTTTGTTGTTAGACTATTTACTTGACCACTGCATATAGCCAGATCATACATTGTATATTGGTGTGGCTAAACATAAAAAAAAGTACGAACTAATTTATATTGAAAGTAAGAAATAATATTGTTTTATGAAATAAATTTACAATAAAAATCGTCTATTATCCATTTGTTTAAAATGAGTTAAAATAATATAATTGTTAATATTTTCAAGAACATTTCTTTCTATAAAATTACATAACGGTCATTTAATCATTGATCACTCATTTTATTAAATAGTTGTCTCTTTAAGAATTCTTAGTTGAAAAAATATGTTACATGCTTACAGTTACTATCGGTAAAACTAAAGTCAACTTTAGAAGATTATAAATCATATCAAATGTGTTGCACTTATTTGTTTTCCCGAGTTTTGCACAAAGATGTGAAAGTCCTTCTAACTTTGCAAATTTCGGGTCACATCAAATATTTTTAACATAACTCTGAAGTTGATGTTGCACCACCACTTCTGACACATATACGGAATCATTTGGATAAAGTTCAATCATCCTCCATAATTTGTTTCACATAAAAAGCTCCAATGACGATGATGGGCTCAAACATGAAACACATTGTAGAAGTTCAACATTTTCTCCATCTAATTTAACATTGAGCTCACGCAATTGCAAATCTAAAACATTAAACAAACAATCATGCTTATAATTATGCAAATTAAAAACCCTGGAAGTTGTAGCGTGTCATCTAGGTTTATTTCCTTGCACATACTATATATCCATCTCAGGCACGTAAATGTCATGCTTATTGCAAATTTCCATAACCTTAGATATAAGTTTTGATTGGAAATTAAGATACAATAATAGACTAATACGCAATAGATATAATATTTCTCAAACTTGTAGGAACCTTAAGAAACAACAACAAATATAAGACAACAATCGAACAATAAAGGCACAAAAGAACACCGATATTTTTAACATGGAAAATCCCTCAATATGAGAATTAAAACCACGAGTCATCCAAACCAAAGAAAAAAACTCCACTATAATCAATTGAGAATACAAGAGAGTCTTAAATGGATTCACAAAATAGTGATAACAATCGCAAATCAAAAAGCAAACAAACTTACAAATAAGAATAAAAAGCTGAACATTTTTCCAAATCTACAACTTCAATGTGAGCCGATATCTCTAAACTCATTCCTCTTTTTGAAGATCCCAACGGTCAAAAGTTAGATATATGTGTTGCAAACAATTTCACCAAATTTCAGCTCGCTCCAACGGTGAATGAATCAGGGATCTTCGTTTTAGTGAGACCGATGCAGAAAATGTATGAATGAGTTTCTCTCCTCTTTTCTCTCTTTTTGAATCCTTATTTTCTCTCTATCTCTCTTAACCCTAAATTGGAATTATCCACTTAAATAAGTCAAATAAATAGGCTATTCATATTTTGGTATTTCTCCATATAATAAGGGAGTCAAATCCCAACAAATCTTCCTCTCACAACTATGTGGAGGAAATTACCAAATCGGTGATATCAGAACAAGCTTCAAACTTCCCTCTTGGTAATTCTTTAGTCATAATATTAGAAAAATTATCATTTTTTATGAACCTTATCTAACTCCAACAACTTAGCATCCAAAATATCATATATCCAATAATATCTCACATCAATATGTTTGGACCTACTATAAAAAGTTAGATTCTTACCAAGATGAATAACGTTTTGACTATGAACAAATAACACATATTTGTCTAGAATAAAAATAAGCTCCTGCAAAAATTTCTTCAACCAAAATAAATTTTTACATGCTTCGATAATAGCAATAAATTCATCCTCTATAGTAGACAATGCTACACACATTTGCAAAATGTACTGCCAAGCCACAACTCCCCCTACAAATTTAATAATGTTGTCCGAAGTGGATTTAATGGAATCAATTTCTCTAGCAATATCAGAGTCAGAGTATCCTAATAGAGTAGACTTATCTTCTCAAAAGCAAATCCCCATAGACGTAGTACCACGAAGATATCTTAAAATCCATTTTACAGCATTCCAATGCTCTCTACCTGGATTTGACAAATATTTACTGAGTGTACCAACAACATATGATATGTCTGGTCTTGTACATACCATTGCATACATCAAACTACTCATAGAAGAAGCATAAGGAACATGTTTCATATCAAACGCTTCATTTATGAGTAGCAAGATGAGTACTTACCGCCTTAGAGTTTTCCATTTTGAATCTTTGCAACACTTTTCAATATAATGTTCTTGTGACATCCAAAGCTTCTTCTATTTTCGGTCACATATGATTCTAATGCTAAGAATCGATTTAGGTTCTATTACGTCTTTCATGGCAAATGACTCTCCCAATTGCTTCTTTAACATGTTAATGTTAGAAATGTTTTCCCTAAAATAAGCATATAATCAAAATATAACAATAAGATAATGAAGTCATCATTAGAAAATTTTATAATAAATTCTCAATAATTTGAAGTAATCTTCTGGTATCCTTGATCACACATAACAAATTCAAACTTCTTATATCATTGCCTTGTAGCTTGCTTCAACCTATATAGACTTTTACTCAATCTACAAACATGATCTTCTTTACTTTTAACTTGAAAAACATCGGGTTGTTTCATGTAGATTTCTTCCTCTAAATCACCATGAAGGAAAGTCATTTTCACATCCATTTTCTCAACCTCTAAATCAAGAGTAGCATCTAAACTCAACACGATTATGATTGATGACATCTTTACAAAATGTAAGGAAATCTCATAAAAATCAACACCCTTTCTTTGACAGAAACCTTTCACCACTAATATAGCTTTATATCTTGGATACTTATAGTTGTGCTCATGTTTAACTCTATAAATCCACTTGTTATCCACGGCCCTTATTCCTTTAGGAAACTTCACAAAATCATAAGTGTGATTATCATGCAATGATTTCACCTCATCATGCATTGCATCCAACTACTTTTGATTCTCATCACTTTCTCGGCCTCTTGAAAACACTCAGGTTCACCCTCATCCATCAAAGTCACATAATCATTAGAATTATACCTTGTAGATGTTTGTCTCTTCCTTATAGACCTCCTAAGTTGAGCTTGAGATTATTCTATAGCTTCACCGAGATTCTCATCTTGTTATATATCATTCTTCTCTTCATCAACATTAGTTGGAATATTTACCTCATCTCCAAGTTGTTGATCATCAACATAATCATATGGCTCATCCTTATTATTAGGTAACCTAACTAGATCAATATTAGACAAATTGGGATCTTTCTTGGGTGTAATCTTCTCTACGTTATCAATGTCTTAAATAGTTTGGTCTTCCATGAATACTACATCTTGGCTTCAAATAAGCTTCTTCCTTACAGGATCATACAACCTATAACCAAACACATCTTGCCCATAGCCGATGAAGATACATTGTTTTGACTTTCCATCCAACTTGGATCTTTCATCCTTTGGAATACGCACAAAAGCCTTACAACTAAAGACTCTCAAATGATCATACTTGACATTCTTTCCAAACCAAATTTTGTCTGAAACTTCAATGTTCAAAGCAATAGTATGAGTTTTAACGCCCCAAATTTAATTAATTAGTTAATTAAATTATTGAAGAATTTTATTATTGGATTAATATTCTGGTTGAGCGGTTAAGTTGATAGTTGAGCAATAGTCGGTTTGATCGGAGGAATAATATTATTAATGGACTATTTTTATTTAATTGTATTGGGTTGGCTTGTTGTGTGGTTGTATGAAGAACTTTGGAGGTGTAAGAAATAAGCCCATTAAGGAATAATAGTAATTATATTATTATTATTATTATTATTATTATTGGATTAAAAAGAATTAGGTTTTAGTAGAAGGAGGTTTTTGGTTTTGGAAAAGCAGATCGTGAAAAGAGAAATTTCAGAACAAAGAGGAACAAGGATTTTGACGGAGAAAAGTGGATCGATCGAGGAATTCATAGAGAAACCTTCAATCCAAGGTAAGGATGGGGTTCTTGCTCTATAATTGGGGATATGATGGGTAGTAGATAGTTTGGGATGTATGATTCGCTAGGTTGTGTCATGTCGATGTGGTTAACCGTAGAAAATCCCAAATTGGAACATAGAATTGGTGTTATTTTGTGTATAATGTTGTTGTTGATTGAAAAGGATGCATAATTCTGCTATTAGATGATATGTTGTAGTTACTGTTTGCAAATAAACCCAATAGGATTATGCAATTTGGAGAAAACTGGTTTTTGGGTGAAATCACGCTGCATGAGTCGATCCATAAAGTTATGTACCGATACAAGCTGATATGAGTTTAAAAACCAGAGGCATGAAAACAACTTGCATCGATACAAAAGGACTTGTGTCGGCTCATGGGGCTATTCTGGAAGACTTGTATCGACTCATACGAGTTATGCATCGATGTAAGTCAGTTTTGCATCGATACAAAGCATGTATGCATCGACTCATACTAAAGGAAAGTGGAAAAACAGAATTTTGAAAATCTATGAGCTGACTCATACGTTGTATGCGTCGATACAAGTGGGTTTTGTATCGATGCATGGTGTTTTGTATTGGCTCATACTGAACAGAAATAGAAAAATAATTCTGGAAAATTGTTTTGATCGTATGTTCGCGACCGTAACTCCGATTTTGATGTCGTTTAGACCGTTGGAAAGCAAGGAACATGAGTTAACCTATAATAATGTTTTTAGGTATAGTAGGTGAGTGTTTGGATATTTTTTGTAGTTCTCGTAAGTGAATCCGTTGTTGTCGTTATTGTTGAACGTTGTTGTAGAGGCTTTGGTAGCTAAGGTTGATGGTTATTGTTGTTGTTTATTACGTTGGCTGTAAGGAGAAAAATGAATATGTTGTAAGTTGGTTTCCGTTGTGGATTACGTTGTTGTTGTCGTATGCTATTTAATTTCATCGTATACATACATTTGCATATTATGTTGAGCCGTGAGGGGCAAAACCACGTTGAGCCGTTAGGGGTATGTTGTTTACGTTGAAGGGTTACACCTTGATGCCTTGGAATTACTGACAGTTGTTTATGTTGGGAGTTATACTCTGAAGGATCCACATGCATTTTCATAGTTGAGTCGCATTCGAATTGTTGATTACGTTGTTGTTGTTGCCGTTGTTGTTGTTGTTGTTGTTGTTTGAGTCGTTGTTGTTGATGTTCATGTTGATACACGTTATTATAGCTGTCTAATATAACTTGCTATTGAATATGAATTGTTGTATAATATAATTGCTATTGAATATAACTGGTTGTTGATAAGTTTTCGTTTGAATTGTCTTAGCGTTGATTAATTGTGTGATTGCAGAATGGTGATATTATATGATTTCGAACTATATATTGTTTATCATTATCTCAATTATATGGTTTGATATCTCACCTTTTGCTTGTTTTCGTCGTTACCTTTATATTGGTAACGTGCAAGTATTGAAGGATGAAGAGTTAGTAGCCGTTAGTTCGAGTATGGTTTCCTTTGCTCTGATACGTAACACTCGGGTTGGGGATACACATTTAAAATGTTTATTTTGATTTGGTTTTCTGTTGTTGATTTCGATTGGAGTATTTTGGACTTTGAAATAATTAATTGAAATTGTTTTGTTGAGAATTGAAGTATTTCCGCCATTTCAATAAAGTTTTGATTCAGACTATGTTAAGTTTATTCTAATCATGTGTTATGTATCAAATTGAATGAGCTATATGGTTTTTGAAGCATGTGACATCCTGATTTATGTTGTTTGAAATTTTTAATTCACTCTAATTCTTATGTAAATATGCCATGGGGAATTCAGGGTGTTACATGAGTAATATTAAGAACATGCACCACCGTGTAAAGTGTCTCACCCCAATAATGATTTAGCAACTTAGCTTTTGAGAGCATACACTTTGCTCTCTCAATTAGTGTTCGATTCATCCTCTCTGCTAATCCATTCAATTAAGGATTTTTAGAAGGAGTCTTTTTATGTGCAATACCATGTTTCTTACAATAGGAATCAAATGGTGCACAATAATCAACACCATTATCAGAACGAACACATTTTATCTTCTCACTTGTATGCCTCTCTACCGAAGCATGCAATTCTTTGAACTTCTCCAACACTTAGTCTTTTGTCTTCAAGGCAGAAACCCATAATTTCCTAGAATAATCATCAATAAAGGTTACAAAATAAAGTGCACCACTAAAGGATTTTTCCTTAAATGGACCATAAACATCAAAATGTACCAATTGAAGCAACTTTGACTTCTTTGAGGGAGGATGTCTCTTGAAATATACTTTAGTCTGTTTATCAACCATGCAATGAAAACACCTGTCTAAATATGCACTCTTTAAACTATGAATAATATATTTTTTTGGCTAAAACATTCATCCATATTTCTCTAATATGACTAAGCTTCGGTGCCACAAAGATGCTTCTATGCCAATAGCATTCATAATATCCTTATAAACCAAAGCTTTTGTCTAATATAACTTTAGAACTTTTCCCCCTCTAGCCACAATCAAGCTACCTTTGTTGAGTTTCCACTTTCAAGAACCAAAGTGATTGTCATTATATCAATCCTCAAGTATATGCACAAAGATCAAATTAAAGAAGACATCTGAAGCATGTTTGACACCTTTAAGCAAAAATTGTATTCCCTTGTTGGTTTGAAAGAAAACATCGCCAACACCAATTACCTCATATAAACCATCATTACCCATCTTCAACACTCCAAAATCAGTAGAAGTATAAGATGTGAAGAAATTGTTCCTTAGTGTAACATGCAATGTAGCACCACTATCAACTATCCACATGCTCTCGTCTGATACGAGATTAACATACTGATGATCACGTAGAATAAAAAGATCATTACTAGTTGAAGTAATAACGTGATCATCATCATGATCTTTTTGTTTAGATTTACCTTTCTTGCCTTTGTTATCTCTTTTCCATTGATAACAATACTTATCCATGTGTCCTGTTTTGTGATAATAATTACACTCCAAATTCTTGTATCGTGGCTTAGACTTGCTTATGATATTCTCTCTACCACCCTTTGGTTCCTTTTTATGACTTCTCTCCCTATTTTCAGTGGCAAGTACCTGATAACATGATCATCATCATGATCTATTTGTTTAGACTTACCTTTCTTGCCTTTGTTATCCTTTTTCCACTGATAACAATACTTATCTATGTGTCCTATTTTATGACAATAATTGCACTCTAAATTCTTGTATTGTGGCATAACACCCATTTTATACCCCATAATAAATATAGCATACATCAGAGTAATTTATCATACATCTCATAAGAGGCGTCACATTGGTTACATGAATATTCACAAATACCAAATTGCATATTGGTCATGATCATAACACGTATTCAAATTCATGTTTTCATATAATAATACGAAGCATGTTGTA
Organism: Vicia sativa; assembly: GCA_021764765.1. NCBI lineage: Eukaryota > Viridiplantae > Streptophyta > Magnoliopsida > Fabales > Fabaceae > Vicia > Vicia sativa. The sequence continues at coordinate 41,132,694 of CM038796.1, read as the reverse complement.
ATACGGTGGGAGATAGCAAGAGTCGCCACCGACTTTTCTTTTATCCAATAAAGGAAAGTTGAAAAGAACAGGAAAAACCTTTGTTAGATTCTGAGTTCGAGAGGTAATTATGAAAAAGGAATGAATTAGTACCCTTTTCATTCGTAGTTATCTACGGGCTCTTAATTGCTTTAGCTCACTTTTTGAAACTCGCTTTGTGTGTGATTTGTTTGAAAATATTTTGATTTTGACTTCATAATGATTCTTGTATCAATCCTCGAGAATGTATATGAAGTGTTTGAAAATATTTGTTTTGAAAAATGTAACTTTGTAATTATTCTCATATGAATGTATACAAAGTGTTTTTGAAAGTATTTTGAAAAGAAGTGTAAGGTGTGAAAAGTGTTTTGATTGATTAGAGCAAGCAATTAAGAGTCTTATTACCTACTCAGAAAGGTCATTCTTGTTATTTTCCTTCTCCTTTAGGACATTGGTAGGTAACTCTATCCGCTGGATGTGAAGGGACAGGCGTAGGGTCGTCGTATGGTCAGTGAAGGCAACATTGTAAGGATACATTAGCAATTCAAAGGGACGATAATCACTTATTTGTAGGCAACAACCGAGGGACAAGACCATATATTCGTAGGCAACATTGAGGGTCATCGAGAGACTATGATCTTTATGATAATTTTGACTGAGGGACTTTGCTAATGGTACCCCTACGTTCGAGGACATGACCATTGTATTCGTAAGGCAACAAGAAAATATACCCTAGGGGGTGCAAGTGTGAAAAGTGTGTTCAATTCAGATATTTTATCTTGGAGATTAGGTTATTCTAAGATTGATTGATTAGCCTTGCCATACAATCCTATTAGCCATACATCTAAGCAGTTTATATGCAGTTATAGAGTGTAGAAAGTAAAAGAGGAAAAGTAAAGTCCTACGTTATTACAAGGCTTTGGGGAAGAGACATAATAAGAGGTGCGGAAAATTAAATGTGCGAGAAAAGTAAATCTAAGCTATTACAAGAATATCCTTGCGACCTACACATCGATTACTAGAATTAAAAATGCGGAATAAATAAATAGACAATAGAAAAAAGGTTTCAAATGTTATGAGAATGTTAGAAACCTAATTACTATAAGAAAGTAATTTTTTGAGTTTTTTAGAAATCGATTTTAGTGAATAAAAATCTAATTCTATGTTAATTAGTATTTAATTAAGAATTTTTTTTTAAATGCACATAAAAATTAAATATTTGTCAAAAATTAAATAAAAATTTTTAAAACCTAAATCTAAATTAAAATTATTTTTTAGGGTTTTAGAAAATAATTTGAAAAGAAATTAAAATATGAAAAAGAAATTGAAAAATGTTTGAAAAATTGAAGGAGAAAAGTGGTAAAAAATAGGATTTGGTCCCTAGAGGTGTTGAACTCAGGACCCTGAGGTTGTAGGTCTAAAACCTAGCCATTACGCCGTGTGTTTGTGATGTTGTAATCACGCCTCCAATTGTATAAGTGTGAAATCTGTGAAAAATCAGAAAAATAGAAAAATTGGCATAAGGCAGGGATCCAACCCATGCCAAAAGGGAGGAAGAAATTTAGCGCGCATATGGCTCGCCATTGGGGTGGCTATACATCATTTAACATACACACAATGATACATATGTAAGTGAAACAAAAATCATAAAAAATCAATTATAAAAAACAAACGTGCGCTAGGGCCCAGGGTTATTCAAATGGTCCAATCGCACGCGGCCACGCATGCCCTCGCCTTGGTCTTCATCGGTCAACCGCCCTGGGTGGCGTTTCCGGCCGTCTTCTCCAGCAAGGGGAAGATCAAAACCTGCAAAATAACATGAATAAAAACAAAAGAGGGACCTTAGCCTTCTAAATCGAACCTCAGGAATTCAATGGTGGTGTTAGTTTGTCCTAAATCGGCATGTATATAGGGTTTCGAAGCTCACAGTTCATCTTGCCCTAAGAATGGCATGATAAAATTTAAGCCCTAAAGCTTACGTGTAACACATTTTACCTATTCTAAACAACATCCTGAACATGAGCAAATGCATCAAATATGTTAAGAATACATAAAAATTGAAGTCGATTCAAGAAATTTTAGCAAAACCGATCGACTTGAGTGAGATGTTTCTGGCTTGCTTCAAGCTCGTGTGATGGAATGCTTGAACTCGGTTGAAACAGAATGGAGATTAAAACTCGGTGGTGCAACTTTCTTGACAAAATTTGAGTTCAAACCCTAGTTTCCTCGGCTGCAAAAATCGTCCTCATATGATCTGAATGTCTTGTGTTTATATAGAGGAAGAGAATTAGGTCAAAACTTGGGAGAAAATATATTTCATTCATTGGAAAATATTTGATTGAAAAATAAAATGTAATATTTCCAAAATTGCTCAATTTTCATGTAATCATCTTTTACACGATTTGGCTAGCTATCATGGGCTTCCTTGGTCCTCAAGATACTTAAATCCAAGGCTTTACACGCATGATCCTTATTTTTGTATATTATTTTAATTAAATTTGAATTTTAATGATTTAATTCAAAAATAAATTAAATAAATGGCAAGGTGGTGTGTAGCTGGACTTAGGAGTCATGGATGGTGTTAGAAACAAGTTTGGACCATGAAAACATAGGCCCATTTGGAAAACTTTCAAGTTCGATTAATATTTCCTTCATGCATTTCTTCAAAATTTCCAATTTTTCTCAAGCCATAACTTGCTCAATTTTCATCATTTGAGAGTGCTCTTGTACTTTTTAGAAAGCTTAATATGTCCTTTAAGAGCTCCTTTTGGTTTCATCTTAATTGAAGCTTCCATGCTCATGGAAACCTCTTTGGAAAAAGATGAATTTTTGTTGACTTTTAGAAGGATCTATAATGTCTTGATCCATAACTCTCAAATGAATCATTTTTGGGCAAGGCTTGTGAGGGACAAAGTTGTAGAGAACTGAATTACCTTTAAAATGAGCTTTGGTGGAAAAATTTCTGATGAAGTATGTGAAAGTTTTGCTTGGTCAAAGTTTTGTTGTCTTTTCATCAAGAAACCCTAATTTAGAAACTTTAGAATTTTGATTATTTCTTGAATTTCCTTGATGAATCATGATCAACCCTTGATCAAATGATGTATGTGATCTCCAAATCTTGATGTTGACCAAAAATGTTGAAGTTTGACTTTATGTTGCCCACAATCGACTTTTTGTCCAGTACAACTGATTTTCAACCATCTGAGAAATTGACTGAGCAAACTTAGGCTATGAGGCTTGAAACTTGACATGGTGGAACTTTGAGAAATATGAGGAGGCATGATTCTCACTTGAGACGATATAATTTTTTTTTTACTTGAGAGAAATAAAAACCTAGTTGTGGGTTGATTGTTTAGGAGAGGGTTTGTCTGATTAACGCATGAGAAATTCTTGAGTATGGAGATGTTCATTGACTTCAAAAATAGGAGGGAAAATTTCAGGGTATAATAGTTTCCACTGTTCAATATTCTTGTACCTGAAGGGTTAGATTGGTATGTTTTCCTTTTGTGACTTGAAGGTAGAAGATGATTGAACACTCGAGTACCCCCTGAAATTTGCACTTCAGGGTGTATAGAATAAAACTGTCGACTAACGATGAATTGGAATGGGCTTGTAGATGCCATCTAGAGGAGCTGATGCTGAGTATCGAGTCGTACGTTAGATTCCATGGTAGCTTTTTTTTAAGGGGGAAATGCGTCCCACGATTGTCTTTGAATAAGATCATTAGTATGCATTGATTTTTAACCATATATGCAACAATCTGCAAGTGGAGAAATGATAATGTGTAGTCGGAGATGGGCTTATAGACGCCATCTAGAAATACTAATGATAGGAGAGTCAGAATAAGCCTTCGTCTTGGTTTTATCTCGAGATAGGTATTAAATCGAACATAGATAGTTTCCCCATCTTGTTTCAGGTATTAATCTGTAGCCTACTATTTGTTGGTAAAACCGTCTGGTTTTGAGACTTCATACCGCTTGACTGTGTAGATTAGTCACCCTGTCCTGTTTCAGGAATTGATCTACAAATTGTTGTTTGGTACACCCGTCTGCTTTTGGGACTTTATACTATTTTGGTCGTACAAATAGTTTTCCCGTCTTGTTTCAGGCATTAATCTTTGGCCTTCTATTTGGGAAGTTTGTAAATAATTTTCTCCTGTTTGAGAATTTAACCTGAAAGAATAAAGTTAGTTCTATGCACATCATGATGCATACGAGTATGTGATGATGCTCTCAAAATAAACGAGAATAATGTACGCACATGTTATGATTTTTTATGAATGATGTATGAATATAGATGTCGTGGTATTTCAAAACATATCCATGTTGAAGTAGATGGGAATGTATTGCTGGGGATCTTTGACTTCTGCTTGGGGATGGAGAAATATGGTTGTTGAAGACCCTGACTAGGGATAAGAGAGATGTGGATTCCTCCGATGCACTATCTGACCAAGTTTCGGGTCTAGATATTGATGCTGTTGAAGGATGATAATCCTTGTGTGATACTCAGCTAGGGATGAATATCTTGTGTATGATTTTGAAGAAATAAACCTTGTTGGGGAATGATGTGGTTATGAATTACCTATACTGCTCGGAGACTGACATAATAAGTTGATTGATGATTTGTTACTGCCCGGGGACCAATGTAACAAAATTGACATTCATTGCGCGGGGACTGACATGACAATGTAGACGATCACCGCTCGGGGGCTAACGTGACACTGTAGATGATCACCACTTAGGGACTGGCGTGATGAGTTGAGATAATCACTACTCGGGGACTAACGTGATGAGTTGAGAATGTAGACAATCACTGCGCGGGGGCTGGCGTGATGAATTGCAGATGATCACTGCTCGGGGACTAACGTGATGAGTTAAGAATGTAGACAATCACTGCGCGGGGACTGACATGATGAATTATAGATGATCACTTCTCGGGGACTAACATGATGATTTGAAAGTTGATGACCTGCTACTGCTTGGGGACTGATGTAGCAACTGTATGTGTAGATATTGTAAGTGAACCATCCTACTGCAGATGAGATGGTGGTGTAGTATTCTTGAAGATGTGATAACTCTGTGAGGTTTGTGGGGGTATTTCTGTGATGCTGACTCTGTGGGGGATGTGTTGGTGAATTGGGTTGTCATCTCAATTCCTAGAGCCTGTAGTAATTATTGTTTATGTTTGCTTTTCATGTATTTGTGAGCAGATATTTATTGTTAGATGCATATAATCATTCAATGCAATCACTGGGCTTATGCAAACAAAACAGATAAAAGTAAAAATTTGGATTTATAAGAGAACTCATATTGGTTTTGAAAAATAGGCCTATAGACAGTCAAGTTGTGTACAAAGAGATAGATATCCTAGTAAGAGGAAATTGTCAAAAGTATTGAAAAAGTGGTAAAAGCTATGTGGAAATAATCCCATCGAGTTCCAACTCTGCTATTGCTCATATATTTTCGAATATCTCATCTCCTCACTGCCAGAAGAAGGTGATTGGATTGATATGCGCCATTTAAACTTGATAGTAATGTAGTCTGTAAGTAGATCATTTGCCGAGACATAGTCATACGCTTTAATCCCTAAATTTTTCCTAGACCGCCCTTTCGGGTTTTCAATCTACCGAGATACCCTTTTTTTCCCAAGCCGCCTTTGCAGGTTTTCGACTTGCCGGGTGTACATTATTTTATTTATGTCCCTATTTTTTTTCCCAAACCCTTTTGATTCATCGGGACGCCCTTATTTTTGCCTAGGCCAGTCGACCTAGCAGGTCTCGTTTATGCGTAGTATGTTTTAACTATGTTTGCATTCACAAGGTGCGGGAAATCTTCTTCATCCATAGTGCTCAGTATCATGGTCAAGTCGAGTTTGGACCCATTTGTCTTCGTCTAACTCTGCATTCCTCATAACTCGAAGTGAAGGTATCTGAACCTCGATAGGTAAAACTACTTCCATACCATACACGAGAGAGAATGAGGTTGCCCCTATAGATGTTCATACTGAAGTGCGATAACCGTGGAGAGCAAATGGAAACATCTCATTCCAATCCTTATATGTCACTGTCATCTTCTATATAATCTTCTTAAGGTTTTTGTTGGCGGCTTCCACTGCGCCATTCATCTTTGGCCGATATGGGGAGAAGTTGTGATGCTTTATCTCGAACTAGGTGCAGAGTTTGGTGATCATTTTGTTGTTGATATTGGTACCATTGTCTGTGATAATCCTTTCAGGGATGCCGTACCAGAAAATGAGATTATGTTTGATAAATCGAGCCACAATATTCTTGGTAACAAATGCAAATGAGGCTGCCTCTACCCATTTTGTAAAGTAGTCGATAGCGACGAGGATGAAACGGTGCCTATTAGAAGCGGTCGACTTGATTTCTCCAATCATATTAATGCCCCACATTGTAAAAGGCCACAGAGCGGTTAGAACATTCAATGGAACCGGAGGCACATGCACTTTATAGGCGTATATCTGGCATTTGTGACAAGATCGGGAATATCGATAACAATCGGCTCCCATAGTGGACCAGTAGTAACCTCCTCTTAGGATCCTCTTAGCCATTGTATTCCCACTAGAATGAGTACCAAAGGCGCCTTCATGCAGTTCTTCCATAATTCTTCCGGCTGTCTTCTTGTCTACACAAGAAGTAAAGCTAGATTGGTTTGTATAGAATTCCATTACTTAGGAAGAATTTGGCGGTGAATCTCCTCAGAAATTTCTTATCGTTGACATATGCCCTTTGGGCTATTCTTGAGCCTCGAGATACCTCTTCAATTCGTATAACCAAGGTTTCTCCTCTACTTCTTGATATCAAGTTCACAATAGTACTGTTCTCCCGGTCTTTCAATAGTGATCGAGGAGCCTTGTTGTCTCATCTAACTTTGAACATGGATGACATGGTAGCTAACACGTCTTCCAACCGATTCTCTTCTCGTGGAATGTGCTCAAAAGTAATTTCTTCAAAGTAGGGGTCGATTCAACATATTTTTCGTTATGAATGAGATTCGGATGCTTCATATTCATTCACCCTTAATCGACTAATTACCAAAGTTGAGTCTTAATATACTTGCAAGAATTTGATTCTTAAGTCAATAGACCTTGATACCCATGATACACGCTTCATATTCACCATATTGTTGGTGTAGTCAAAACATAATCGGGCGGTGAAGGGTGTATGGCCATCGTTGGGAGAGATAATTACGGCACCAACACTATTACCAAGTTCATTAGAAGCTCCATCGAACACCATGGTCCATCGGGATCCTAGATCGAGTCCTTCATCTGTTCTTCGCAATTAGTGACTAGCATGATATCCTCGTTCGAATTCAAAATGCATGCGATAGTCATCTACGACTTGATGAGCCAAGTGATCGACTACTACACTTCCTATGATCGCTTTCTGAGTAGTGTATTGAATGTTGTATTCGGTCAAGATCATTTTCCATCTTGCTATTCTTACGGAGAGAGCAGGTTTCTCGAATATGTATTTTATCGGATCCATTTTAGAGATCAACAAGGTAGTATGGGTCAACATATACTGTCGTAGTCGGCGAGCAGCCCAAGCCAAAGCGCAACAAGTTTTCTTGAGCAGTGACTATCTTGTTTCATAATCGGTAAACTTTTTGCTAAGGTAGTACATTGCATTCTCTTTTCGACTCGTCATGTTGCCCCATTAAATTCTACTTAAGTACATGATTAAAGGTCTTCCTTCAACTGGTGGTAGCAGGACAGGAGGTTCTTGTAGGTACTCCTTGATTTTGTCAAAAAAATGTCTGGCAATCGTCGTTCCATTCCACTACTTGATCTTTCTTCAGTAATTTGAAGATTGGATCACAAGTAGCAGTTAAATATGCAATAAATCTGGAAATGTAATTCAGTCGTCCTAGGAAACCTCTAACTTCCTTCTTGGTGCGGGGATCTGGAATTTCTTGAGTAACTTTAACCTTCAATACAATACCTTTACGATGAATCCTAGGAGTTTGCCGGATCTGACTCCAAAGGTACATTTGTTCGGATTCAGCCTCAATATGTATTTCTTCAGTTTATCAAACAACTTACACAAATGATCAAGATGTTCTTCTTCAGTTTGGGATTGAGCTATCATGTAGTCGACGTAAACCTTTATCTTGTGATGGATCATATCATGGAATAAAGCTACCATAACACACTGATATGTTGCGCCAAAATTCTTCAACCCAAAGGGCATGACCTTGTAACATAAAGTGACCCATTGTGTAAAGAAATTAGTCTTTTCCATGTCTTTGGGAGCCATCTTGATCTGATTGTAACCGGAGAAACCAACCATGAAAGAGAAAACCTTATGCTGAGCGGTGTTGTCAACCAGGACATCAATATGTGGAAGTGTAAAATCGTCTTTCGGGCTTGCCTTATTCAGATCTCGATAGTCCACGCACATATGTACCTTGCCATCCTTCTTAGCTACTGGTACCACGTTCACAACCCACTGTGGATAGGAAGTAACAACTAAGAAACCAGCGTTGAACTACTTCATAACTCCGACTTTAATTTTCTCAGACATCTCAGGATGCATACGGCGAACCTTTTACTTTACAGGGAGAAAACCTTCTTTAGTTGGTAGTCGGTGTACCACAATATCCATATTTAAACCTGTGATGTCTTCGTAGGACCAAGCAAAAATCTCGATGTAATCTTGCAGCATCTTGATCAATATTTCTTTAACATTGTTCTCAACACCCACTCCTATCTTGATTTCTTTTCTGTCTTCGTCGGTACCTAGATTCACACTCTCGATTGGTTCTTCGTGCGACTGTATAGCCCTTTCCTCTTGCTGTAGTAATCTGGAAAGTTTTCTTGGCACTTCACAATCTTCCTCGCCTCCGTCTTTGGCTTGGTAGATCGGATTATCAAATTCATAGTTAGCAATAGCAGAGTCGTTATCGATGGGATCCGGAGTGAGTATGGATCTATAGTTTATTATGTGGGTGTGTGTAAAAACACATAGCTTTTTTGTTTTGAAAAATTGATAAAGTACAAGAAAGACAGAGAGCACAATATTTGAATGCAAAAGTCCAATTATTTATTGAATGAAAATATGTGAATGACAAATAGTAACCCACTCAAATGAGCCATTGTACCCCGGGCAAGGCACTAGGCTTAAAGTCTTATTAGTAGCTTCAACTGTGTTGTCTTTGATGGCTAATGGTTCTTGCTTGACGCTATAGTAGTAAACTTCAGCTCCATAATTCCAAGGTATAACTTTATTAGAGGAATATGGTACTGGTCTGGGTGAGGTAATAATTAGAGGTTCCACTCTAGGTGCAGAATCGGTAGAGGTGATCCTTATTGTGTTATATCAGCATATTTTTCGGGATAGTCATCATCTCCCCATCCGATTGCCTTGATGTCTTCAATTGCAATCTTGTAGCTTTCAGGGGCGGTATATTTCACCATGAAATCAAATTTAACACTTGGCTTCCCCAAGGTATCCCAGACTTCTAGTATGGCTTCTTCCACGCTTACGTCTTTAATTTTCAAGTTCTTGGAAACATATTTGCACAAACTCTCTATAGACGGAGTTTTCATGAATAACACTTATCGATTGTCTATTAGGCGTTGAGTACCTCTCTTCAACCAGGAACATCCATTGGGTTCAAATGCGCAATAACAACAGTTGTCAAAACACCCTGGAAATAAGCCGGCTTGTAGCAGATTCTTCTTAACAGTCATCAAGGGAGTGGTTAACTCATGCATAACAAAGACATAAGAGTCGTTATCAATAGCGTTGGAACTCTTACCATGATCGGACATAGGTGCGTTAATCACTTTCGAGTTTTTGACAGGAGGGTCGAATTTAATTTCCCGAGCTTCAATCATGTCTTGGATCTTGTTCTTCAGTGCCCAACAGTTGTTGGTGTCGTGTCCGGGGCTATTGGAGTGGTATGCACACCTTGAATTGGGATTGTACTTCGGAGAGGATGTGTTAACATGCTGAGGTGGATCTCTCAAAGTAATCAGCTCTGCTTTCAACATATGTTGTAATGCTTGAGACAATGACATGTTGATATTTGTAAACTGTCTTCTTAGCGCGTTCTACCTACACATGTTGTATTGTTGAGGTTGCACTAGAGCGGGATTGGATATCAGGACTTCCCCCACAGGTTGGTGGCGATCATTTTTATCACGACTCTTTTGGCTATACACATTAGCTTATTTCTTCCCACAAAATACCTCTTCGCTTCATTTGAAGATGACTTGAATCTTTCCACTCTTGATTCCATCTTCAATATGTTCGCTTGTTCGGTGAATCCAAAGAGTTTCCAACTAGATGATTAAAGAATGGGTCTATCAGCGTTCCCATGAACATGTCAACCAACTCCCTATTATACAAGGGTGGCTGGACTCTGCCTGCTAGATCTCTCCATTTCTAAGCGTACTCTTTAAACTTCTCATCACGACCCATAAACATATTATGTAGTTGCATGTGGGTTGGTTACAATTCAGCGTTATACTGATACTATTTGTAGAAAGCATCTTCTAAATTATTCCAGGTATGGATGTGAGTATTCTCTAGGTGATAATACCACTCTAACTATGCTCCAGACAAAATCTCTTGAAAGAAATGCATCCATAACTTTTTATCATTGATGTGTGGTTGAATCTTCTAAACATAGGACTTCATATGAAGTTTGGGACAGGAAATGCCATCGTACTTAGAAAAATTAGAAACTTTGAATTTGCGGGGAATGACCACTCTAGGAACCAAAATTAAATCATCAAAGTTCAACCCTAACTTTTTCATATTTTCCACAACATTCAAACAGTCTTTAAGTTGCTTATATTTCTCGTGGTTAGGAGGATACTGCTCGTTCATATAGTCTTCTTCCTCTTCTTCTTGAAACCCATGATGGCTTCCTTCAATGGCCTTGACACTTCCTTCGGTTTCGCCTTGACAGGAGAAATGGCTTCTCTGAGAACTCAGGCTGTCTGACTACCTTGACCGGACCTCTGAACCTCTTCCCTATGTTGAGAATACCAACAATCTTGTTTTTTCTTCTTGATGATGAGCTCTTTCAGATCTTTCTGTCTTTGGGTCAAGTTGCTGAACAACTCTTTGAACTGAGCGCTCTGAGCCAGGAGATCTTTGACAGTTTGTTCAAGAGCCATTTATACTAAATTAAACAGTGAGAGAATAAGAAAACCGGTCTTCATAGTACCTGTTATGAAATGATATGCTATGATATGCAATGTGTTATACCCCAAAATATTCCCTCTTTTCTCTCGAGACAATCCATGGCTCTATATTCAAGAATTTCACAAGGTTTGCTCAAATAAACCCCCTCCTAAGCAATCAATCCAAACAAGGATTTTGCACATCTCAAGTTAAGATGGATCTCCAGTACTTTAAGTGGTCACCATATCCCATCATATGGATCAAGGGATCACCATGTCAAGTTCAAGCCTTACAAGTCAAAGATTGCTCATCCAATGGCTCAGATAGCTGAAAATCAGTTGTATTGGACAAAAAGTCAGCATTGGTCAACATGCAGTCAAACTTCATAATTTTTGGTCAACATCAATAATTTGAAGTAATATTCATAATTTGATCAAGAGTTGATCATGATTCATCAAGAAAAGATAAGATCTGATCAAAGGTCAAAGTTTCTAAATTAGGACTCTTCAAACAAAAGTCAACAGAACTTTGACCAGGCATAAATTTCACATACTTTATCAAAATTTTTTCCACTAAATCTAATTTTAAAGAGAACTAAATTCTCTGCAACTTCATGTCTTACAAGCTTTGGCTAGAAATGCTTCATTTGAAAGTTATGGATCAAAACATTATAGGTCCTTTTAAAAGTCCACAAAAAGTTATCTTTTTGCAAAGTCAATTGAGACTTTTTATTTTATTTATTTTGATTTTTTATTCATTAAAGTCAATTTAATTAAAATAAAATAGCAAAAAATAAATCAACCAATGCAAGGTTGTATATTTGACATTCTTGAGGTCCAAGATACCTATTAAATGACCTAAAATTTGAAATTGAAAGATTGGCAAGTGATTGGTACAAGATTGGAAATATTTGATCAAGATTGACAAGATTGGAAAATCAAATATATTCTCATTGAATGGGATATATTTTCTCATCATTGCTCAACCTGAATCCATCCTCTATAAATTCAGAGGGTTTCTAAACCCTAGGAGAGGTTTTTTTGGCAGCTTGAAGAACCCTAACTAAGCTCAAGAAAACCGTGTGTTTCAAGCAACTTGTAACCAAAGTTTTGCTTTGATCCAGGCCATTCCAAGCATTCAAACAACTACCTGCTGCTCCTCTGAATCGTTCCAGACCCTTGCAAGCAAGCAAAAGCTCCTAAAACGTAAAATCACAGTTTCGGTTTCCATGCATATTTTCAATTTTCGATATCATACATACATGCTTGTTTAATTCAATTTGATCATATATTTGTGTTTGTATTGATGTTTCGATGCTTTCTGGATAGTTTGATTCAAGTTTAGATGCAGGAACCAGGATCTACCATTGTTAGGGCTTGAAGCTTTGATTTGGGGTTTTTTGTATTAGCGAAAATTAGAGCAAACTAAGGGAATGGTCGTGTTCAGTGGATCAATTCCAATCAATCCATGGTCTCATATATAATTTATCTTTGGTATTTGTCAAGTTTTGATTTACAGGTACTATAGCTATGAACCAAAATCTGTAGGCAAAGGATGCAGCAAATCCGTTGGCATAGGTCTGGAAATTCAAATGAAGAAGACGACCCTTGGCGCGTTTTGGTGCCAACCCTAGTGTCATACCCCAATTTTTGACCTAATATACCACCTCACATTTTCATTATTTCATCTTTAACAGTCCAGAACAGAATTAATCGGGTGTGGATTTCACAGGTCAAAATTAGGGTTTCATCAAATTTTCATCTTGATTCAAGAGGCAAGCAATTAGGGTTTGAGTTTTACTCACCTCATTTGATCTATCTTAATCAAATCATCAACCTCTAATCTTCAGATATCAAAATTTTTCTCATGATCTATCAAGGATCGACCAATTAGGGTTTTCGTCGAGGATGAGCAATCTCTGATTTTCTGATCAATGAATGACTTTTTGATTAGAGATTGATCTTCATATCCTAAATACAACATGTTGACCTAATTTCTGGATTCAAAACATCACAGAAGTTCACAGAATTCATCAGTCAATTTCTGGATCATTTGATGAAATTTCATCTGCACTGAAAAGTCAAACTTTGACTTTTGGTCAACTTTTTTCAAGACAAAACTTTTTCAATCATCAAAATACTTCAAATGATCCATCATGATCATAAAAAATCAAGAAATTTGGAAAAGTCAACAAAAAGTCAAAATTTTCAACACTTAGAAAATTTTTCAAGTGTTAAAATTTCATACTTTTTCCAAACTTCATGGCATTTTTTCACATAGTTCCACTTTGAATTGGAAAAAACTCAGAACATGAAAGTTGTAGCCCTTGAAATAAGCTTTCCAAAATGTCCAAGAACTCTCAAATCCATGGAGTCTAGCTATACCTTTGATTTTGAAACTTAGAGCTCTAAAATCCTTGATTTTCAAGTACAAACTTTCAAAATTATAGGTCATTTTGAGTTTTTCTTTCTTTCTAGAAGCATGCCACCTTGAAAAGTGAGATAGGACTGATAAAAATCAGAGGGAGAGTAATTATAATGAGATAAGATCAAGGTAAGAATTAACCATGGTTAAAAGGAAGCTTCCTTTTGCATTTAATGCAAAAATGACTTCCTTGCCCTCTAAGGCAACTTGAAAATACCAAAGCCATTTTACTTCCCTTATCTTTCAGAACTTGTGACCTATAAATAGAGGTCTTGTTTGCAATTTCAAACCACACCAAAGCCATGCAAGAACATGCTTTCTCTCTTCTTTCTTAAAATTCAAGTTTCATAGTTCAAATTGAGAAGTTTTGCATTTTTGAAAACTTGTGAAGAAACATGAAAAATTTGGTGTCTAACATATCTTAATATCAATATAGAACTTGACTAAACCTTAAAATCAATTTGAGAACAACTGGAAATCAGAATCCATGTTCAAAATTACAAACTTGCCCAAACGCCTTATCGAATTCAATCTTTGGCTCGAGCAACTTGTGTTTTGATCATCCAAACATCATCAATATACTTCATATGAATGATCCAAACCATTAACATCAACATGTAACATCTCTAACCACGAATTCAAGTTTCATTTTAAGCTAGCTGCAGTCGACTTGGTCGAACAATCCGTGCAAATTCAAGATGTGCGGACCATCCTCACACCTTCCACAAGAGCCGTTGGTGCTATAGGGATCACAAAATCACAACTGAAACACTCTAAAGCGTTTTGATCTCAGCTTGAATAGGTAAGAACACAAACTTCGAACTCTATGATTTCTTGATTCCAGTCAAAAAAACTCTTGGCCATTTTGTTTCTGCACCATCAACGATCAATAACCCTCAATCAATTGACAAAATCATTCACCATACACGATTTCAATTAAGATTATCAGTTTTAGGGTTCTTCGTGTTCTTGAGAAATTCAATCATGTTAGGCTTAAAATAAATGAAATTAAATGACATCATCATGTTCCTGGGCTTGAAACGATCAAGTTTCATGTTTATTTCATCTTTTGATTTCATCAAGAAACGAAGAATTTATGGCTGATTGAAGATCGGGGAAGAAGAAGATGAGTTCGCGCGTTTTTCAAATTCAAATTTCCAGTTTTATAATATATTTAATTGGTTTAACTTCAATACACGGATGTATTGCCGCCCCAGCGGTTGCCAGCTCACTCTTAAGACTTTCATGCCATGCCTTGCCTAACAGGTCCCGGGTTCGAGTAGCCTTGGGACCATTTTGCCAAACTTTTTAATTTTATTCACTTCATTTTTTACAAACTTTGACTTTTTCAAAACCCAATCAAAACTCCTCATTTTGAGGTGATTTTTTGTACACTTGTCAATTAATATATCTATTTTGAGATAGTGTCAAAATTTTTCAGAAAAACTTTCATCCGAGTATGTTTTTATCGAGCCGAAAACGGTACTTTTGAGTACTTTTTCAAAACACCTTTAAAGGTGATTTTTTCAAACTTTCGAAGCCCGATTCTTTTCAAAACTTTTCACAAGTAAACTTCACTTCTCAAAAACACTTTCAAAATCATTCTTCAAAACTTTTCATCAAACTTACATCTTTTTCCATGATCGATCCGATTAAACGATAAAACCGAATTCGTTTTCTCTCAAATTTCTTAACCGATCATGGGCCTCCCTTACGGTGTAAGTCCCAACATTCTTTATGTACATACATATTTCTTTGTACATATCAAATTCTTTTCATATACTTACAAATTTTATACGTACATAATATGACGTCTTTTGTAAAAATACAAACAAACTTCGATCGTTTGTTTTTGTTTCAATTGTATATACACTGAATACCATTGGTATTGAAAGGAGCATTATTCCCGGTGAAACTGCTTTTAAACCAATGGGCCACCCTTATGGTGTAAGTCCCAACCCTCCTATGTACATCCACATCCTCTCGTACATAAATACTCGTTCGTGTACATATTTACTTCCTTGTACACAATTCAAACTTGTAAATAATCAAGTTACGCTCGTTTTAAACGTTCGTATCACAGACACTTGTTTATATTTCCTTCATAAACTCTTGTAAATAAACTTTACACGCATTGTTTATATTTCCTTCATAAACTCCTGTGAATACATATCACACACACGCACTTGTTTATATAACTGTTTGATTATAAAATAACAACTAGTTTAACCAATAGGCTCCCCACAGTTATAGCCTCCTCTTGGGCTTTGTACAAGGCAACTCATTTCATCTGAGTTCAGCCTCCGCTTAGGCTTCATATAAGACAACACTCCCATACTAAGTCAGCCTCCTCTTGGGCTTCGTTCAAAAGAACTCCTCATTGAGTTTAGCCTTCTCTTGGGCATCATACAATGAAAGAGACAGGAAATCTCTTAACAGCCTCCTATTGGGCTTCCAATACAAAGAATCACCCGCGTTAGGATAGAACCATGAGAGTATAATTTCCCGGTGAAATTGCTCTTAATTCCAAAAGGATGGTTTCCCGGTGAAATCCCTTTTAAAGCCAAAACGAGCCATACCCTATAGCTTCCTCTTGAGCTTCATACAAGGACCCTCGATGACCCTCGGAATGCCTCATCTTGGGCTTACAATACAAGGACCCATGGGCTTCTTAAAAGCATCCCTCTAATCCAATCAATTTCTCCTCGAGATTTAGACATCTATCATCTCAATGGAAGAAGTATCTCATCTATCACATCACATACAATCAAAAAGCTTTTCAAAACTCTTTTCAAACAAGAATATCTCTTAATTGTAAGTGGTAACGCTTGTACACTCAAGCAAAACACCCAATGCTTACAGTTAAAAGATTCAATCATTTTTCAAACATCTTTCTTAAACATGTAAGTGGTAACGCTTGTACACTTAAGCAAAACACCTATAACTTACGATGAAAGATTTCAATCAAACTTTCAAAAATGTATGTGATGAAATAGATTAGATACATTTTTCATTAAGATGACATTTGTCTTTGTCTTCTTAATAAACATCCCGTTGCTTTCCACTAGCATAAGTGGGAACTACGATTGCTCTGACTTTCTCAACATCCTTTTGAGAATACGTAGGCACAAGGTCTCATCCTTGCCGAGCAAATTTCTTTCTCCCTCAAACCAAACAAACCATAGATCCCTGTAGATCCGAGCTACAAATGCTCTGATTCCCCTTATGGGATATGTATGCAGAAGATCCAAAGATCTTTGCGAGCACAATAATAACAAACCTAGGATCCCACATAATCTATCCTTCTTAAAAATCCCAAAGGAGAAACTTTCCCAATCATAGAAATAGCAATTAAAACACACAAACATATCAAACATATTCATATATAAAGCTATAGATAAATATATATATTTAGGGTGCTCCATCTATTCTCTTTATATAACAAACCCCCTTACTCGGAATCTCCCCATTGCGTTACGTCTAGTTCGCGCTAGTCGTAATGCATATCATATCAATTAAGGGTATTAACAGCTTTCCCCTTTTTCATAATCATAATTTCTTGTGTTGAAAATAATAAAGCTTGATGTTCGCGGCATCTTTATAAACAAATCAAAAGAGTAAATCGTTTCGAGCCAGAGAATCTGAATTCATATTCGATTCCCTAGCGCGTCACTTTTTAACGCGAACAGGAAAAATGGCGACTCTGCTGGGGAGTACGCTAAATTTTGATTTTCAAAAAAAATGTGACTCTGCTCTAGAGCATCAAGCTTTTTTTGTTTTCAAAAAGAAAAAAAGGGGTTAAGCTTTCATATGTGCATATGTTTGTTTCTCTTTATTGTGTGTTTTCGCGATTTCATTTGATGGAAAGAAATCCTAACCCGGATTTAAGAAACATTTTAAGATCTAGGTGGGGGTATAGTCCTATTAACTTGTGAGAAGTCTCAGTACTTACGGAGTTAATTTGAGATCCCTCTCTCAGTGGAGGTTGTCTTGGGAGTATTTATGTTTATCAAGTATTTGCGAAGACATTTTGCTTTCAAGAGAACTTGCGAAGCTGAGTGGCTGTAGAACACATAACCCATCCTGGCCATTTAGGATGTAGTGCAGAAATTATTCGGGCGTAAGCCTAGAATAATTGTCATGCGAGACTACAATCAGGCGAGTTTTTCTTGTAAAATATTATTGGACTTCGAGTATTCAACAAATCTGATAATATTTCAAAGAGAAGCGTTGAGCCTGTATTATCAGTAGAACCCGTTTCACAGATAAATAAGCCCTTAGAACTTACCCACGTTTGATTCTTATCGTTGCCCTCATGCTCGTGACTTCGAACGCTTGACCGTGTGTATAACTACTAACCATGTTTGTAGCATTCATGCATTCATTCAAAAACTTCATTTCTCTTCTCATTTCCAAAGAATTTAGAGAATTTTCTTTGTAAATATTTTAGGTTAGAGTGATGGACGTCAGAGGAAGATTCACCAAGAGATACAGTTTTAGAATTCCTGACGTAGGGAAGTTAAAAGAGTTAGCATCCTTGGTAGAAGATCCCTCGGATTTCAGAAAACGCTATGGAACTCTTTTAACTATTCTAAACACTAATGTGGATGAAGGACTTCTCAAAACTTTCGTTCAATTTTACGATCCAGTCTATCGCTGTTTCACTTTCCCTGATTATCAATTGATGCCTACTTTAGAAGAGTACGCACACATCCTAGGTATCTCAGTATCAGACAAAGTGCCTTTCAATGGTTTGGAAGCCATTCCTAAGTCACCAGTCATTGCAACAATGACTCACTTAAAGAAATCTGAGATAGACAAAAACCTAACTACCAAAGGAAAACTCTTAGGACTAACTTCAAAGTTCCTAATGGAGAAGGCTCTTAAATTCTCTGAAGCCGGTAGTATGGTAGCCTTTGAAGCTATTTTAGCTTTACTCATCTATGGATTGGTGTTGTTTCCCAACGTCCCAAGTTTCGTTGATATCAACGCCATAAGGATCTTTCTGATTGGAAATCCCGTTCCCACTCTTCTTGGTGATGCGTACTTCTCCATTCATCATAGGAATCGTCAAGGAGATGGAACTATCGTGTGTTGTGTACCTCTGTTTTTCAAATGGATTGTCTCACACTTGCCTAAATCTCCTATCTTCCGTGAAAACAAAGACAATTGGCATTGGTCAAGAAGGCTCATGTCTCTTACAAACGACGATATCCATTGGTATACCTTGGCAGAAAATGAGATGGAAATCATTGAGAGCTGTGGAGAATTTGCCAACGTACCTCTCATTGGTACAAAAGGAGGAATCAACTACAACCCATTCTTGGCAAGACGTCAACTCGGGTACGCAAACTCTAGTAAACCTCTTGGATTTACAGTAGAGAGTTACTTCTATCATGAGGGAGAGGATTCCCAAGGTTTGAAAGCTAGGATGATCAGAGCTTGGCATCACATCCGAAGGAAAGAAAAAGGTAAGGCAAAGAATTGTGTAGCCATGGAAATCTACACTTCTTGGGTAAAGAAAAGAGCAAAGGAATTCCGAATGCCTTATGCTTATGAAGAACCCATGTTCTCAACCGTTTCCAAATCAACAATTTTTCCCGTCGAGACTATGGGAAAATACCAAGAAGCTTTGGCCAAGATGAGGCTTGAGAAAGAAGCTTTGGAAGACAAATTCCTTAAGACTGATCTCGAAAATGAGAAGCTCAAGAAGCAGGTCAAAGATCATGAAAAGACGCTTTACTTCCAGGATGAATGGCTCATGGAGAAAGATGAGAAGATTCGCCAGAAAGATAACGCGATTAAAAGATACATCAAAGAGAGGAAAAGAAAGCTTGAGGAAATGACAACCAGCGATCCTGCTCCCGATGAGTGGAAGAAAGTCATTAGCAAGCTAAAAGCCGAGAAAGCAGAACTGAAAGCTCACTATGGGAAGGAAATCCTGAAGTTGAAGCTACATCAAGCCTTTGGATCTTCATTCGATGAAGACGTTTAATTAGTTTAGATTGTAATTTTTATCATTTATTTTATCATTTGTGTGAGCAATGCTCAAAAACAAAATTGTTGTAATCTTCTTTCAATAATTAATAAAATATTTGTTTTCCATCCTAATATTTTCCATAAATTTCTCTTTAGCGTAAATTATTTGGAAATTCCTTTCTCTTTGCCTTTATAATCATGCATCATACTTTGCATATCAAGTCTATTGTCTAGAGTCTGATCTTTTGGAATTTTTTCCAGAAAGGAAAAGATCGCCAAGCTGTCGCGTCTTAGAGTTTCTCGACCACGTCCACAGCCAACTCGAACATACAATACACGTTCAAAAAGAAGGAAAATAATGGAAGGATTTGATCAAGAAAATGTTGAGCTTCGTAGCACAAGAACAACACCGCAAGAAGAGGTGGAAAGACTTCTTTGGTCAATTCGTTGGCAAAGTCGCAAGCAACATCGCATCAAAATCAAGCGGCGATTTCAGAGGTCACTACTCCAGCTTCAACTGCAGCCGTAGTTCACCCTTCAAGATGCGAAGGTTATCCATGGGGCATGCCTTTCAATTTCGGCATCGGATTTCGTCAACCGACTTCTCAAGTACAAACAACCACGCTTGAAGTACCTACTTTGCAAAACTCAACACTTACTCCGCAGCATGGAGTAACTTTTCCGCAAGTAACTATGACGGTTTCTCAACCGATCATGACGAACTCAGCTTCCGTAGTGCACACTACTGCAGACGAAGAAGCTCACCATAGCCCAGGCGATAACACGAATCTTCGTGGCCCGATGGAGAATCTCCAGGAACAGCTCCTCAAAATGCAGCTTGAGATAAAAACAATTCGTGGAAAGGAATTACTTGGGAAGAACGCCCATGATCTGTGCTTAGTTCCTCGCGTAAGGATACCTACAAAATTCGAAGTCCCTGACTTTGAAAAGTACAAAGGAAACTCCTATCCACAGAGTCATCTTACGATGTATGCCAGGAAAATGTCTACGTACAACGACGATCACCAGTTGTTAATCCACTACTTCCAAGACAGTCTTACCGGTGCTGCACTGAAGTGGTACATGGGATTAGACAACGCGAGTATCCAAACATTCAATGACTTAGGTGAAGCCTTCGTACAACAATACAAATTCAACTTGGATATAGCTCCCGATCGGGATCAACTCCGCTCCATGTCTCAAAAGGAAAGAGAGACATTCAAAGAATACACTCAACGATGGAGGGAAATTGCTGCCCAAGTCAACCCACCATCAGAAGAGAAGGAGATGACCAAGGTTTTCTTAAACACTCTCGGTCCATTTTACTACGAATGAATGATCGCTACCGAGATGGTAAGCATGGGAATGCGGCTAGAGGAAGGAGTTCGAACCGGACGCCTAACCAAAGAGGCAGGATCTTCCAGTGGAACTAAGAGGGTTGGAACCAGTTTTCCAAAGAAAAAGGAACATGACATAGGAATGGTATCCCGAGGGAAACCGCGAAAGAATGTCACCAACAACGGCAGTAGCGCCATAACGCCTAACACAAGTCCAAACACGTGAATTGCTCAGCTCCAACAAACTCAACAACCTCGCCAATGTGCTCAGCTTAACAATCAAAACCGTGCGCCCGGGTCTCGCAATTCAACCCAATACCGATGACGTATACGTAACTATACCGCATTAATAGAAAGGAATCTTGTATGCACAAGGTCACCACCTCCATCGAAAAATTTCCATGGTGGTACAAAGCGGACGATCTTGCCCTTTTCATCAAGGGCACCGGCCATGATCTTGAGCATTGCATAGCATTAAAAGTCAAGTACGAGATTAGTAAGGTCTAATCTTCTTTCCTTTAGAAATACAAACCAACGCATGCAAATCCACTTCCACCACGTGGACATACGGTGAATTTGATACTAAGGAATACAGATCGGTATCTCGTCACAGATGTGAATCTGATCAGAGGAAACTTGGTACATCTCCATGATACGTACAGTACAATGGGTGCCTTCACTAAACACGATTATGCAGTTGCAACATCTGCTTCAAGGATCTTCGAGGGTGTCCCACCATAAGAGCAGACATTCAACGATTGCTAGACATTAGTGACATACAGATCTACAGAAACAGAGATGACTATGACGTGAATACAGTAGGGCATTTTTTGCATGAGCTTTTAGTCTCAGATATCAACTCGGAAAATCCCGAAGTAAACGTTATTATCCCCTGTTTCAATGTACCCAAGCTTGTGGAGATTGAATATAACGGTTCAAACGTTCCAGGGTCTCCTTTGGTGATTTGCCTACCCGGTCCTGTTTCCTACAGTTCTAACAAAGCAATTCCCTATCAATACAATGCAACCGTGATAGAGGATGGGAAGAAGAAACCCATGCCGACTCTTCCAGCTAATGTCAACATAACTGAGATGGGACGAGTAACGCGAAGTGGGCGAGTACATACTCCGCTGCTACCAAAACCGCCTGTTGTTCCTGTTGTTAGACAAAATCTAGTTAATACACCATCTGAGACCCTACGAGGATTCCCGTTGTCAATCCAGACACAAATGTTGGTCCGCCTGATAGAACCAACGTCAACACAGATTTTGATGAGATACTGAAGTTAATCAAGAAAAGCGAGTACAGAGTCGTGGATCAGCTGATGCAGACTCCCTCCAAGATTTCGATATTATCTCTACTTTTGAACTCCGAAGCTCACCGAGAAGCTTTAATGAAAGTACTAGATCAAGCTTATGTAGATCACGATGTGACTACAGACCAATTTGGAGGAATTGTGGGCAACATAACAGCTTGCAATAATCTAAGTTTCAGTGATGAGGAACTTCGGAGGAAGGAAAGACCAACTGCTCTCGCATATCTCAATGACTTGTCAATCAGATTCCCTGTCCAATGTATTAGTAGATACCGGTTCATCCTTAAACGTAATGCCGAAAACGACTCTCGCTCGTTTAGCTTACAAAGGAACACCGATGAAGTTCAATGACATAGTGGTAAGAGCCTTTGACGGGTCAAGGAAGTCAGTTATTGGGGAAGTCGATCTCCCGATGACAATTGGTCCGCATACTTTCCAAATCACTTTCCAGGTCATGGATGTGCCAGCTGCTTATAGTTGTCTACTAGGAAGACCATGGATCCACGAAGCAGGAGCTGTGACATCCACTCTCCATCAGAAACTGAAATTCACAGTAAATGGGAAGCTAGTAAGCATCATCGGTGAACAAGCTTTATTAATAAGCCATTTGTCCAGTTTTTCTTTCATCACAGCCAACGATGTTGAGGGGACACATCTCCCAGGACATCCGTTAGAAGATGAATCTGCTAGCAAAAGCAGATCATCTATCTCTTCTTATAAAGGAGCAGCACAAATAGTGAAAGATGGCAATGCTGAAGGTTGGGGACTAGTAATAAAACCTGTCAACAACGAGACAAAGGCCGGGCTCGGGTTTGCACCCGTATTCCCCAAAGACAAGCAAAAGGATGAAGCACTTCGTCCGATCAAAGAAGTATTCCACAGTGGGGGTTTCTTAAACCCTGTTCTTCAAGAAGTTAACGTTACTACCATTGAAGGTGATGAAGACAATCTCTCTGGATCTGAAGAGTGGAGCACTTATCTAAACATCCCTGAATATGTGTCTCAGGAAGAATCTTATGCACCGTACTATCCTCCAACTGATCAATTCAAAGGCATATCCCTACAATAGAATGAAAATCCATCTAACTCTTCTGAAGTTTGGGACACCTTGGGAGAACCAAGTGGCAAGTTTGACTACATGGTGAAATACACTGCGCCGGAAAGCTCAAAAATCAGAATTAAAGATATCCAACCCACCGGATGGGGAGATTCTTTTGAATACCCTAGTCAACCAGAAGAGTTATATACGTCTTCCCGATCTAATCAGCCAATCGAGGTTCCAAATGAAAATTTCTGCTTTAACGCGCCTGTGGAGTTTGTTAAACCAGATCCTAACTATCACAACATCAATGTGATTACTGAGGATCAAGGATACGATTCGGGATACGAATTGGAAAGTGTCGCCGACAACGAGTCCCTACACTCGGAAGATTGGAGGGTACATCCCCAGAATTCAACGCAAATGCCGATAGAAAGTAATATGCTGTATCCCATGCTTCCCGATCTGTTCATCAAGCAGAAGAAGATCGCTTTAGCAGCACAAAAGGCAAGGTCCGTCGTCCAGAGTCTTCAAAGCCTGCTCGGCCAACGACCAAAGTCTACTCAAGGGTTAAACCAAATGGAAAACTAACGGAGTACCTCGACTTTCAAGGAGTTCGCCACTACTGGAAACCTGTCGAAGTTCGGACTAATGTTCATAGTTCTAAGTAGTTTATCTTTGCTTTTGTTTTGAACTCTCGCTTCGCCCAGAGTGAAGAGATGTTTTATAGGGTTTTAACTTTTAAATAATTTCTCTTTGTCTCGCCCAAGACAAATGAGTTTGTATTTTAGGGCCCTGTTTCATATTGTGAATCATAAATAAAAAGCGTTGTTTTGATTTCACATTTTGTGTTTGTTTTTCATTTTTACCCTTTCTTGGAAATGATAATCCTAAAAAACACAATAAAAATCTTCAATAATAATCTGCATACTTTCACATTAACTTTTTCCAAAAATAAAAATAAATAAAAAAGGGTTAATTAATCAAATATAAATCAAATATGCAGATTAACAGATGGACAAATCCATTGAAAGCAATAACTCTATGTTCTCTCCCAACTTTGAAATCCCCAGTGAAGTCGCTGAGGAAGAAGTTGAAGAAGAGATCCCGGATGAGATTTCTCGACTGCTTAAGCACGAAGAAAGAATTATTCAACCTCATAAAGAGCCTTTGGAAGCAATCAACTTGGGTTCTGAGGAAAACAAAAAAGAAGTAAACATCGGAGCTTCACTCAACAGCAACGTCAAAAACAAACTGATAGATCTTCTCAAAGAATATGTTGATGTGTTCGCTTGGTCCTACCAAGACATGCCGGGTTTAGATACCAGCATCGTGGAGCATCACTTGCCATTAAGACCGGAGTGTCCACCAGTTAAACAAAGACTGAGAAGAGTTCACCCTGAAATGGCCGACAAAATCAAAAAGGAAGTTCAAAAACAGCTCGACGCAGGTTTCCTTGTCACTTCTGAGTATCCTCAATGGCTAGCCAACATAGTGCCTGTCTCCAAGAAAGATGGAAAGGTCAGAATGTGTGTTGACTATCGGGACTTGAACAAAGCGAGTCCAAAAGATGATTTCCCACTACCGCATATCGTTATGCTAGTGGATAGCACTGCAAAGTTCAATGTCTTTTCCTTCATGGACGGTTTCTCTGGCTACAAGCAGATCAGAATGGCTCCCGAAGACATGGAGAAGACGTCTTTCATCATGCCATGGGGCACGATTTGCTACAAAGTAATGCCGTTTGGATTAAAAAATGCAGGCGCAACTTACCAAAGGGAAATGACTACTCTCTTTCACGACATGATGCACAAAGAGATCGAAGTCTACGTAGACGACATGATAGCAAAGTCAGACACTGAAGAAGAGCATATAGAATATCTCTTGAAGTTGTTTCAGCAACTAAGGAAATTTCAGCTCCGCTTGAATCCTAACAAATGCACCTTTGGGGTATGGTCTGGAAAACTCCTAAGTTTCATCGTCAGTCAAAGAGGTATCGAAGTTGACCCTGACAAAGTCAAGGCTATTCAAGAAATGCCTACGCCACATACAGAAAAGCAAGTAAGAGGATTTCTTGGACGGTTGAGTTACATCTCCAAATTTATCTCTCAAATGACTGCTACCTGTGGCCCGATATTCAAACTTCTCCGCAAAAATCAAGAGGTTGTGTGGACAGAAGATTGCCAAAAAGCGTTTGACAGTATCAAGGAATACCTGTCAGAACCACCGATATTGATTCCTCCAGTCGAAGGAAGACCATTAATCATGTACCTTACCGTGCTAGAAGAGTCCATGGGCTGCGTGCTTGGACAACAGGATGAAACCGGTAAGAAAAAGCATGCCATTTACTACTTGAGTAAAAAGTTCACAGATTGTGAAACTCGATACTCCATGCTCGAGAAAACATGTTGTGCTTTGGTATGGGCTTCGAAACGTCTCCGCCAGTACATGATCAATCACACGACTTGGTTAATCTCCAAAATGCATCCAATCAAGTACGTCTTTGAAAAACCTGCCTTAACAGGGGAGAATTGCTCGATGGCAGATGCTGTTATCTGAATATGACATCCAATACCGTGCCCAAAAAGCGGTCAAAGGAAGCATTCTCGCCGATCACTTGGCTTATCAACCGATCAACGAATACCAATCTCTCAAGTTTGACTTCCCTAACGAGGATGTTATGTACTTAAAAATGAAAGATTGTGACGAACCATTACCTGAAGAAGGTCCTGATCCAGAATCCCGTTTTCCGCCAGATTACTATTTGATTGCACCAACAACATCGCAGAATATGAAGCTTGTATCATGGGTATCGAAGAAGCCATCGACTTAAGGATCAAGATCCTTGACATATATGGAGATTCAGCCCTTGTGATCAACCAAATCAAGGACAAGTATGAAACTCATCATCTTGGTTTGATTCCTTACAGAGATTATGCAAGACGTTTGTTGACTTTCTTCAACAAAGTGGAACTGCATCATATCCCTCGAGATCAGAATCGAATGGCAGACGCCTTGGCTACTCTATCCTCTATGTTCAAAGTCAACGATTGGAATGATATGCCTAAGATCCGTATCAGACGCCTTGAAAGACCTGCATATGTATTTGCAACTGAAGCAGTCTTCGATGATAAACCGTGGTTCCACAATATCAAACGTTTCCTTCAAACTCAGGAGTACCCACTCGGGGCATCGTACAAAGATAGGAAAACTCTAAGGAGGCTTTCTAGAAATTTCTTCCTGAATGAAGATGTTCTATACAAAAGAAACTTCGACATGGTCCTGCTCAGATGCGTCGACAGACATGAAGCAGACACGATAATTCACGAAGTTCATGAAGGATCCTTTGGAACCCATTCAAATGGGCATGCAATGTCCAGAAAAATCTTAAGAGCAGGATACTATTGGATAACGATGGAATCCGATTGCTGTAAACATGTCAAGAGATGTCACAAGTTCCAGATCTACGCCGATAAGATCCATGTGCCACCAACTCTACTCAACGTTCTCTCTTCTCCGTGGCCTTTCTCCATGTGGGGCATCGACATGATTGGGATGATTGAACCAAAAGCGTCCAACGGACATCGCTTCATTTTAGTAGCTATTGATTACTTCACCAAATGGGTCGAAGCAGCATCTTACGCCAACGTCACAAGACAAGTGGTTGTGAGGTTTATCAAGAACAACCTCATTTGCCGATATGGAGTTCCAAGTAAGATTATTACAGATAATGGATCGAACTTGAACAACAAAATGATGAAAGAACTGTGTGAGGAATTCAAGATCGAGCATCATAACTCATCTCCTTACCGACCAAAGATGAACGGCGCCGTTGAAGTAGCCAACAAGAACATCAAAAAGATCGTCCAGAAAATGGTCATCACCTACAAAGATTGGCACGAAATGCTGCCATTTGCTCTGCATGGGTATCGTACCTCAGTACGCACTTCAACAGGGGCAACTACTTTTTCTCTAGTATATGGTATGGAAGCAGTGCTCCCCGTAGAAGTAGAGATTCCGTCAATGAGAATTCTCATGGAAACTAAGTTATTTGAGGCCGAGTGGTGTCAAAGCAGATACGACCAGCTGAACTTAATCGAAGAAAAGTGCCTGACCGCTCTGTGTCATGGACAACTATATCAAAAAAGGATGAAGAACGCTTTCGACAAAAAGGTCCGACCTCGTGAATTCCGAGAAGGCGACCTCGTGCTTAAAAAGATTCTGTCTTTTCAACCAGATTCTAGGGGCATATGGACTCCTAATTATGAAGGCCCATACATCGTCAAAAGAAGCTTTTCTGGCGGTGCTATGACCTTCACAACCATGGAAGGTGATGAACTCCCGCATCCTGTGAATGCTGATGCAGTCAAGAAATACTTTGTCTAAAAAAAAAACAAAAGAACAGCTCGGTAAGTCGAAAACCCGAAAAGGGCGGCTTAGGCAAAAAAAGAGCGTCTCGGTGGACTGAAAACCTGAAAAGGCGGTCCAGGCAAAATTAGAGACAATAAACAGAAAATATCCTGATAGATTGGAAACCTGAAAAGGCGATCTAGGCAAAAAGAAGGATACAAAAAAAAAGACAAAGTAACTGCAATCAGTCCATACTTCGTCAATCTGAAGAATCTTCCATCAACGGATCTTCAATCAAATCTTCTGAAGCAACAAGCACAATTGGAATTCAAAGTTGTTAGGGATAATAGCGGTTATTTGTTTTCAATGTAGCCTTTTCCCAATAAATTATCATTTCCAACTTTTGTAAATAGTTCATGGAATCACGCCTTTGGCTGATTACCATTCTATCAATAAAATTTGAGCCCTGTGCCCATTTGTTTGCAATTCTTGCTTTATTCAGTTTTGCAAAATAATGCTTTTTATTGTGAAAATCACTTTTTGAAACTAAAAAAGGTTTTTAATGAATTTTTACTTCAAAATTTTGAAATAAAAGCGAAATGTTCCTTCGAACGTGAAACGTAAAAGAACTTCAACAGTTCCTCCACGAGTATTTTGATCTCCGAAAGATAGAACAACTGCTAAAGAAGTCTTCCTTTCCTCAGCAGAGATCATCAAAGGACGGTATTCTTATCCAAAAAGAATTCTCGAAAAAGTTGCCAATGAAATGTCTTTTTCAGAGAGTTTAAAGCATGCAACTCAGATTCTTCATTAGTGAACGTCTACGCCATTGCTGCAGATTTTACCGAGTATTTGTTTGAACTGTGACGTGGTCCTTTTCCCCAAATACCTTTTTATTGTCTTGTCAAGTATTGTCAGCATGCATATGACATTCATCATTCATACATCATAACATCATTAATGCATTCCTGCATTCCTCAATGTTTGCTTCCATATCACTGGTTTAGATTACATTTACTCATGTGGATGTGTCATCTACCTAGCAGATTATCCCCAAGCAGAAAAATACATTTTTTCTCTCTTGTTCCCCAGCTGAGATCATTCCTCATTGAGGACAATGTCTTGATTGACTGTTTCTTTCCAGTTCATTCCTGTATAGAACCTCATCTCTAACCAACAAAACAATAAGCAATACCCTCGTCATCTGAGTCGCTTATTTCCTTTTTATCTCGAGACTTATCATGACATGATTGTTCTTCTCTGCAAATTCAAATCATGAGTTCAAAAGTTCCACAGTTGTCTTTATGTCTAAAAGAAAACGTGTCTTTCAATCAAAATGCGCATCTTCTCAAGAGAGATCTTGCAAGATTGTATCCGTGAAAATAGGAACTCGTTTGAGATCGTTTCCATTATTAATCGTTATTCACAATGAATACTCAGAATATATCTCAAGATTTACCTTGTTATAGTTATCACTTGATAATTGGTAATATCTTCGTAACTCGTTTGAGATCTATTTCCATCATTTGTCATTATTCACAAATGAATACTCGAGAAATTTTTCAAAGATTTACCTTGTTATAGTTATCACTTGATAATTGGTAATATCTTCTAATTCATTACCATGAACTATCACAAGGCGATAATTGGTAATATCATCTTCGCTACCTTAAACATTGTCACAAGGTGATGAAGGTAATCTCTTTGTTTCCCAAAGCGAAACAGATATTCACATGCTTTGTGAATCTCTTTTTCCCCAGCGAGACATATTGCATGTTTCCCAACAAACAGGATCCTCTTTTCTTAAACAGATCGAGTCATCCTCACAAATTTTTCCCCACCATGTCATTTCTTTGATATCATCTGGGTGAAACCTTTTATAATCATGTTGCATCATCCGCACTTTTGGTATCTTAGGTCCAAAATTTGCGTATTCTGATATTTAAGTCTCTTCACACCTATCAAGACGAAGATATTCATCTTCATATCTCAGGTTAAAGAAACTTAAATAAGGGCATCTGTCATACCCCAATTTTTGACCTAATATACCACCTCACATTTTCATTATTTCATCTTTAACAGTCCAGAACAGAATTAATCGGGTGTGGATTTCACAGGTCAAAATTAGGGTTTCATCAAATTTTCATCTGATTCAAGAGGCAAGCAATTAGGGTTTGAGTTTTACTCACCTCATTTGATCTATCTTAATCAAATCATCAACCTCTAATCTTCAGATATCAAAATTTTTCTCATGATCTATCAAGGATCGACCAATTAGGGTTTTCGTCGAGGATGAGCAATCTCTGATTTTCTGATCAATGAATGACTTTTTGATTAGAGATTGATCTTCATATCCTAAATACAACATGTTGACCTAATTTCTGGATTCAAAACATCACAGAAGTTCACAGAATTCATCAGTCAATTTCTGGATCATTTGATGAAATTTCATCTGCACTGAAAAGTCAAACTTTGACTTTTGGTCAACTTTTTCAAGACAAAACTTTTTCAATCATCAAAATACTTCAAATGATCCATCATGATCATAAAAAATCAAGAAATTTGGAAAAGTCAACAAAAAGTCAAAATTTTCAACACTTAGAAAATTTGTCAAGTGTTAAAATTTCATACTTTTTCCAAACTTCATGGAATTTTTTCACATAGTTCCACTTTGAATTGGAAAAAACTCAAAACATGAAAGTTGTAGCCCTTGAAACAAGCTTTCCAAAATTTCCAAGAACTCTGAAATCTATGGAGTCTAGCTATACTTTTGATTTTTGAAACTTAGAGCTCCAAAATCCTTGATTTTCAAGTACAAACTTTCAAAATTATAGGTCATTTTGAGTTTTTCTTTCTTTCTAGAAGCATGACACCTTGCAAAGTGAGATAGGACTGATAAAAATCAGAGGGAGAGTAATTATAATGAGATAAGATCAAGGTAAGAATTAACCATGGTTAAAAGGAAGCTTCCTTTTGCATTTAATGCAAAAATGACTTCCTTGCCCTCTAAGGCAACTTGAAAATACCAAAGCCATTTTCCTTCCATTATCTTTCAGAAATTGTGACCTATAAATAGAGGTCTTGTTTGCAATTTCAAACCACACCAAAGCCATGCAAGAACATGCTTTCTCTCTTCTTTCTTAAAATTCAAGTTTCATAGTTCAAATTGAGAAGTTTTGCATTTTTGAAAACTTGTGAAGAAACATGAAAAATTTGGTGTCTAACATATCTTAATATCAATATAGAACTTGTCTAAACCTTAAAATCAACTTGAGAACAACTGGAAATCAGAATCCATGTTCAAAATCACAAACTTGCCCAAAACTGCCTTAACTGTCGAATTCAATATTTGGCTCGAGCAACTTGTGTTTTGATCATCCAAACATCATCAATATACTTCATATGAATGATCCAAACCATTAACATCAACCGTAACATCTCTAACCACGAATTCAAGTTTCATTTCGAGCTAACTGCAGGTCGACTTGGTCAGAACAATCCAGGAAAATTCATGATGTGCAGACCATCCTCACACCTTCCACAAGAGCCGTTGGTGCTATAGGGATAACAAAATCACAACTGGAAACACTCTAAAGCAGTTTTCGATCTCAGCTTGAACAGGTAAGAACACGAACTTCGAACTCTATGATTTCTTGATTCCAGTCAAAAAAACTCTTGGCCATTTTGTTTCTGCACCATCAACGATCAATAACCCTCAATCAATTGACAAAATCATTCACCATACACGATTTCAATTAAGATTTTCAGTTTTAGGGTTGTAATACGGTGAACTGACTTTTTAGGTTTTTGTATCGCAAATGTGCGGATAGCAAGAGTCGCCACCGACTTTTCTTTTATCCAATTAAGGGAAGGTAAAAAGTACAGAAAAAGACCTTCGTTAGATTCTGAGTAAGGGAGAAAGTTATGAAAAGGGAAGGTATTAGCACCCCTTTCCATCCGTAGTTATCTACGGGCTCTTAGTTGCTCTTAGATCACTTTAAAAATTGTGCTTTCTGTGTGTTTGACAAAAATGTTTTGAAAAGGCATTTCGCTTTGACTTTGTAATGATTCATTTAGGAATGTATACAAAGTGTTCGGAAATGTTTTGTTTTGAAAAGAGTTTGAACTTTGACAAAAAGTGTGAGGTGTGAAAAGCATTTTGATAGAGCAAGCAACTAAAAGTCTTATTACCTACTCAGAATTGGTCATTTTCGTGTTGTTTTACGTTCCTTTAGAATAGCGCTATCCATACCATTAATTGGTAGGTAACCCTATTCGTTGGATGTAAGCGGGACATTCGAAGGGACATCGGATGGTCATAGAAAGCAACTTGTAGGAAGTATCCTAGCACATTCGAAGGGACTATCATCATTTTTCGTAGGCGACAATCGAGGGTCAAGATCATGTATTCGTAGGCGACATCGGGGGTCTTATGATCTTTGTATCGAAGGGACTATGATGATTTGTTTTGAAGGCAACGGTGCTAGAATACCTCTACGTTCGAGGGACTTGACCATTTGTAATCGTAAGGCAACGAGAGAGAATGACCCTAAGGGGTGCATGTGTAAAAGAGTGTGTCAAATTCAGATATGTTATCTTTGAAGTTAGAGTGAGCTATGTTCAATTTTATCTTACCATACACGCCTAATTACTAGCAGTTTATAGGGTGCGGAAATTAAAATGCGGGAATGTAAAGATGCGGAAAGATAAATCCTACGCTATTACATGGCTTTGGGGCAGATACATAATTTACACTTGCGAAAAATAAAAGCCCTAATTAAACTATTACATCCCATAAGCAGTTACATTATTGGAAAAAAGAAACGATAAAGAAAAATTGTCCGAAACGGGATAACCTGTGAAAAGATGAGAAATCGGAAAATACGAGAGAAATCGAATAAGAGAAAAATGTTAGCAAAAATGCAAATTTTTGAATGAGAAAAATATTTCATGCTGGAAATAACATTAATATGCTAATATAATTTTTTGGATTTTTTGGATGCAATTTAATAATTAAAAACTAATTAAAAGTGATTTAAATGATAAATTATGAATAAAAATAAATATGCATGCAAAATAATATTTTTTAATTTTATAAATTAAATAAACATTTTATTAAAATAAATGCAAAAGAAAAATATTTTTTGATGATTTTTGATGCATGAATAAAAATATTGAAAAGAATTAAAATTGTATGCAAAATATGAAAATATGAAAATATGAAAAATATGAAAACATTGCAAACTTGTAAAATAGCATGCCAAGGCTGGGATTCGAACTGATGACCCCTGGGTGGAAAACGCGTTGCCTTGCCAACTGAGCTGGAGCGTGTTACTGTTTGAAAACCGGAGCGAGTGAAGGAAGAACAAGTGTCATCTCCTGGCCATACAGATCTCGCGCCAAACTTCATCTCTTTCGTTTTGAATTTTTAAACACTTAGCGTCGGTGTTTCTTCGACGCTAAGGCCCCTGCAAAAATTAAAATCACCTACACGTAATATAAATGCATTGTGAATACATGTATCAACTCGTTTTCATCCACTGATCACTCTGGTATGCTCAGTTTGGTCCAATTTTCCCTGTTTAAAGAAACCCTAATTCAAACCCGAAAACCCTAGTCATGGTGATTTTCGTTCCAGGTCACTAAAACGCAATTGGGCTACCCAGACAGCTTGCAAACTTGATGCTGATCATGAACAAACAATCAAAAAGTGTTAATAATGCATGAAAAACAGAAATCGATTTCAAGAAAAAGTGTCAAAACTGTGAGTTTGATTTCGCGATTCTTGATGGATTCTTGATCTGTAAGGGTCTGGAATGGATCAATGGACCTCCAGGAAGGGATTGGATGGCTTAGAATCGGTTGAATCGAAGCAAAAACAAGGTTGCTAGTAGCTTGTAACCCACGGTTTTTTGAGCTTCAATAAGGGTTTCTCCAGCCAAAAATTCTACCCTAATTCGTGTGGCATGAGTTGTGTATATATAGTAGAAGGATTCAGAGTTGTTTTGAGAAAGAATCAATCACTAATCAATGCAAATCAAATTTGATTTTGTACAAAATCAAATTTTCATTTTTTTGATCAATTTTCAATCAA
This sequence comes from Vicia sativa, assembly GCA_021764765.1. Lineage (NCBI taxonomy): Eukaryota > Viridiplantae > Streptophyta > Magnoliopsida > Fabales > Fabaceae > Vicia > Vicia sativa. The sequence goes on along the minus strand of CM038796.1, from coordinate 41,098,977 downwards.
ATCTTGCCATATCAATCCAAATTTCGAAATTTGCTGGCTTTATTGAGTTGCTTGGATCCCAAGGAAGAGAGAAAAATCAAGTTTGTATTTAATTTTGATTTTATACTTTATTTTTAAATTTAATTTGTATTTAAATGAATAAATTCCAAATTAAATAGAAAAATAAAATACAAATTCGTGGCATTGGGCTTGGATATTCCTAATTGCATAAGGAACAAGTTTGGATGAAGAAAAAGTAAGCCCATTTGCAAAAATTTTGATTTTTAGAAGCATCTCTCTTTGTGCACTTCTCCAAAATTGCCCAACTTGTGAATGGTGTATCTTGCTCAATTTTCCCACATTTTTGAGTGTTCTTGGACTTTTTGGAAAGCTCTAAGAGTCCTCTAACCAACATTTTTGGTCTCATCTCAATTGGAGTTTCCATGCTCAATATATCTTCAAAACAAAATGTTGACTTTTTGTTGACTTTGAAAAGGACCTGTAATGTTTTGATCCATACCTCTCAAATGAAGCATTTTTTGAACATTCTTGTGAGACATGAAGTTGTAGAGAATTGAATTTCCTTCAAAACAAGAGGTGGTGGAAAAATTTCTAAGAAAGTATGAAGAAGTTATGCTCAGTCAAAGTTTTGTTGACTTTTCACTAAGAAACCCTAATTTGGAAAGTTTGACTTTTGAGCAAATCTTGAGTTTTCTTGATGAATCATGATCAACCCTTGATCAAATGATGAATGTAACTTCAAAATGAGGATGTTGACCAAAAATCATGAAGTTTGACTGTATGTTGACCACAGTTGACTTTTTGTCCAATACAACTGATTTTCAACCATCTGAGCAATTGTCTGGGGAAACTTGACTTGTAAGGCTTGAAACTTGACATGGAGAACATTTGAACCATATGAGGAGGCATGATGAACATTGGAGATGTCGGAAGTCCATCTGGAGCTGAGAATTGCCAAACCCTAGTTTGGGTTGATTGTCTAGGAGAGGGTTTGTCTGATCAACCCTTGAGGAATCCTTGAGTATGGATGTATGAAATGTCTTGAGAAGATGGAGGGAAAATTTTGGGGTATGACAGCTGCCCCTGTTCAATATTCTTGTACTGGAAGGGTTAGATTGGCATGCGTGCCTTTTGTGACCTAGAGGTAGAAGATGATTGAACACTCGAGTACACCTGAAAATTTGCACTCGCTGGTGATACAGGAATGGGCTTACAGATGCCATTTGGGGAAGGTAGAGACTTCGCTGGGGAATGAGTCGTATGCTAGACTCGAGAATGTCGTCTGAATAGGAAGATTGATGGGGATGGGCTTAAGATGCCATCTGGAAAGATCGATGCTGGGGAGTGAGCCGTACGCTAGGCTCTGTAGGTGTTCTTGATGGTGGAAGGAGCATGGAGATGGGCTTAAGATGCCATCCGGAGGGAGTCGTATGTTAGACTTCGTGCTCATCTTTGAATGAAGTTATTGGTTTATATTGGTTTTTAACCAAATATGCAGCATTCTGAAAGAGGAAAAATGTTGACAAGTAGTCGGAGATGGGCTTAAGATGCCATCCAAGGCAACCGAGTCGATGCCGACTCAGTTCTTGATGATAGTAAGAATCGAATAGATCTTCGTGCCGATTACTCCGAGGGAGGTAGTAGTTGGCAAAATGTGGATATCTTCCCATGTGGGTGTTGATCCATTGCCTTATCGGAGGATAACTTGTGATCGTTCGGATAGGGTTTCCGTCGGCGTATTAATCCGGATCCGTTGTCGGAGGACAACGAGGCGGTCGCTCGATAGTTTTCCGCCGAGATTCGGTCTTAATCTGGACCATTGTCGGAGGACAACTAGGGCGGTGTTTTAGATAGTTTTCCGTCGAGATTCGGGCTTAATCTCGACCGCTTTGCGTAGTGATTTTCACCTGTTTTGGAGAAAACAAGAGAAACTTTGATAGAATATTTGTTAGTTTTATGCAAAGTATGATGCATGATAATGCGTATGAATGACATATGCATATATTGTGACTTTATGAGAAATGTATGAATGATAGATGTTGTGGTATTTCAAAACATATCCGTCTTGAAAAAGATGCGGAAGTTCTGCTTGGAGATTTCTGACTTCTGTTTGGGGATGGAGATCTTGAGAAGAAAGATATCTTGTGTACAGATCCTGTTGGGGAGAATCTTGGAGATACTCTACTGGGGATTCTTGCTGGAGAGTAATGGTAGTTGCCGGGAGACCGGGTTAGAAGGACCTGGGGGCCCGTCGTAATCTCTAGTTGGGGAAAAAGGATGTAGGTTTCCTCCGGTGCACTATCTGACCAAGTTTGAGTCTGGATACTGCTGCTGGGGAAAAGGGAAGTTGTTGAGAGATGTCCGCTGGGGATAAACATCTTAGCTGGGGATGAAGTGTTATTGTTTGAAGATGTTGAGTGGAATCACTGCTTGGGGATTCATTTTTACTCCGCTGGGGAAGGTTTGTGGTGAGTGACACCTCTGCGGGGATCATGTTCTGTGGGGAATATTTGGTGACTTTCGTCGTCATCTCAATTCCTGGAGTCTGTAGCAATTACTTTTGCACGTTCACTTTTCGCATGTTTGTGAATAGATCTTTTATTTTCAAATGCATAAAATCATTCAAAGCAAACGTTGGACTTTATGCAAACAACAAGAGCAAAAATTGTAAAGAGAAAGAAACTTGTGTTTATTTGAAATGTGGCGTATGGCCAAGTAGTTTGTACACAAGAAAGGTAAAAAGCTATGCGGAAACAATCTCGTTAAGTTCCAACTATGCTAGTACTCATATATTTCAACTATCTCATCTCCTTCAAGAGAAAGTGAGTGAATTGATTTTCGCCATTTGAATCTTGAATGCTGATAGTAGTCTCAGATATGGATGATCCGACGAGACATAGTCGTGCGCTTAAATCCCTAACTTTTGCCTAGACCGCCTTCGGGTTTCACCACCGATACCCTTTTTGCCCAAGCCGCCTTTTCGTGTTTTCGACTTGCGGGTGTACATGTCTTGTATATATCCTTAAATTTTGCCCGAACCCTTTTGGTTCGCCAGATGCCCTTATTTTTGCCTAGGTCAATCGACCCAGCGGGTCTCGCTCATGCGTAGTATTTTTGACTATGTCTGCGCTCACGGGGTGTGGGAAGTCTTCACCATCCATGGTGCTAAGTATCATAGCTCCACGAAAAATCCTTGACTACAAACGGTCCCTCAGGTGGGAGTCCATTTGCCCTGGATCACCTTGTGGAAGAATGATGCGCTGACTACTAGATCACCGACTTGGTAGACCGGTGCTTGACCCTCTTGTTAAATGCTCTAATCATTCGCTTCGATAGATCCGCCATGGCGGATGGATGCGAGTCGCTTCTCATCAATCGTTGATCTGGTCAAGGCGGGTCTGACCCAATCGTCTTCGACTCTGCGTCCGGAGGACTCGTTGAGGGTATCTGATCGATGGGTAGAACTTCCATACCGTATACAAGAGAGAAGGGGTTGCCCTGCTGATGTTCGTCAGAGTCGATAACCATGAAGAGCAAATGGTAACATCTCATGCCAATCCTTGTAAGTCACCGTCATCTTTGTATAATCTTCTTAATGTTCTTGTTGGCGGCTTCCGCGCCATTCATCTTAGGCCGATATGGAGAAGAGTTGTGATGCTTGATTTTGAGCGTGCGAGTTCGGTGATCATCTTATTGTTGAGATTAGAGCCATTATCGTGATAATCCTTTCGAGTGCCATATCGACGGTAAGATTATGTTTGATGAATCGAGCCACAACATTCTTGGTAACAGATGCAAACGAGGTCGCTTCCACCCACTTGGTGAAATAGTCAATTGCCACAAGGATGAAACGATGTCCATTGGAAGCGGTGGGCTTGATTTCTCCGATCATGTCAATGCCCCACATTGCAAAAGGCCAAGGAGTGTTAGAACATTGAGTCGGAGGTACGTGCACTTTGTCCGCATAACCGCATTTGTGACAAGATCGAGCGTGACAATCGCTTCCATGGTGGACCAATAGTAACTGTTCTCAAAATCTTCTTAGCCATGGTGTGTCCTGGAGTGGGTACCAAATGCGTGTAACTCTTCCATGATGCGTATTCTGTTTTGGTCTACAATGGAGTAAACACAAGTCGTGGTTGCGCTTGTATAAGATGCCGTTCTTGAGGAAGAATTTGGATGCAAATCTTCTCATGAACTTCTTATCATTGATGATGCCCTGCGGATATTCCCGAGTCTCAAGATACCTTTTCACGCCATAGTACCAAGGTTTCTCGTCAGATCAAGCTCATAACAATACGGTTCATCAAACTTCTCAATGATGATCGGGAGCCTCGTTGTCCCATCTAACCTTGAACATAGATGACATAGTAGCCATCGCTCGCCAACTAATTCTCTTCTCGAATGTGATTGAAAGTGATTTCTTCAAGTAGGGGTCAAACTCGTAACATGCTCGATACGGAATGAGATTCGGATGCTTTGTATCCCACTCTTAATCCGATCACCAAAGCGAGTCTCCATACACTTGCAAGAACTTGATTCTTAAGTCAATAGTGTTCGCTCTAAAAGGTGACGCGCCTGAGGATGCGAACGTGAGTTCGGATCTTCCGGTACGCAACGATTTAAATCTTTTGATTTGTTTATAAAGATGCCGCGACGTCAAGCTTTATTATTTTCAACACAAGAAAGATGATTTAATGATTATGAAAAGGGAAAGTCAAATACCCTCAATTGATATTGATATGCGAACGACTAGCGCAAACTAGACATAACGATTGGGGAGATTCGAGTAAGGGGATTGGTATATAAAGGAATAGATGGAGCACCCTAAATATATGTAGTTATCTACACTTTATATATGAATATGTTTGATATGTTGTGTGTTTTTAATTGCTATTTCTATGATTGGGAAAGTTTCTCCTTTGGATTTTAAGAAATGAGATTATGTGGGATTCTAGGTTTTATTATTATTGTGCTCGCAAAGATCGTGGATCTTCGCATACATATCCCTAGTGGGAATCGAGCATTTGTAGCTCGGATCTCTGTGGTTCTATGGTTTGTTTGGTCCGAGGGAGATAGAAATTTGCTCGGCAAGGATGAGACCGGTGCCTACGTATTCTCAAAAGGATGTTGAGAAAGTCGAGCAATCGTAGTTCCCACTTATGCTAGTGGAAAGCAACGGATGTTAGTAAGAGCAGATAAATGTCATCTTAATGAAAATGTATCTAATCTATTTCATCACATACATTTTTGAAAAGTTTGATTGATTAAAATCTTTCGTCGTAAGTATTAGGTGTTTTGCTTGAGTGTACAAGCGTTACCACTTACATGTTTAAGAAAGATGTTTGAAAAAAGATGATTGAATCTTTTAACTGTAAGTATTGGGTGTTTTGCTTGAGTGTACAAGCATTACCACTTACAATTAATAGATGTTTTTTGTTTGAAAAAAGTTTAAAAGTTTGAAAAGTTTTGAAAAGTTTTGTTGTATGTGATGTAATGGATGAGATACTTCTTCCATAGAGATGATAGATGTCTAAATCTCGAGGAGAAATTGATTGGATTAAAGGGATGCTTTTAAGAAGCCCATGGGTCCTTGTATTATTAGCCCAAGAGGAGGCATTCCGAGGGTCATCGAGGGTCATCGAGGGTTCTTTTATGAAGCTCAAGAGGAAGCTATAGGGTATGGCTGTCTTTGGCTTGAAAGGGATTTCACCGAGAAACCATCCTTTTCTGAATAAGAGCAACTTCACCGGAAATTTTACTCATTGGGAATTTGAAAGTGATTTCACCGGAAACCATCCTTTGTGGTTCTATCTTAGCGTGGGTGATTCTTTGTATTGAAGCCCAATAGGAGGCTGTTAAGAGATTTCCTGTCTCTTTCATTGTATGATGCCCAAGAGAAGGCTAAACTCAATGAGGAGTTCTTTTGAACGAAGCCCAAGAGGAGGCTGACTCAACAGGGGAGTATTGTCTTATACGAAGCCTAAGCGGAGGCTAACTCTGTGGGAGAGTTTCTTTGTACAAAGCCCAAGAGAAGGTGACCCATGCTGGGGATAAGTTACCTTGTATGAAGCCCAAGCGGAGGCTAAACTCAACTGGTGATGAGTTGTCTTGTATGAAGCCCAAGCGGAGGCTAAACTCTGGGAAACCTATTGATTAGTCTAATTGTTATGTCATTATTAGACAGTTTGTATAAACAGGTGTGTGTGTGATATGTATTCACATGAGTTTATGAAGGAAATATAAACAATGCATGATGTTTATTTACGCATTTATGAAATATAAACAAGTGTTTGTGAAACGAACGTTTAAAACGAGTGAACTTGATTATTCACAAGTTTGAACTGTGTACAAGGAAATGAATATGTACACGAACGAGTTTTTATGTACAAACAAAGATGGATGTACATAGGAGGGTTGGGACTTACAGTAAGGGAGGCCCATTGATTTGAAAGCGTTCACAGGAATAATGCTCCTTTCAATACCAATGGTATTGTAAAATGTACAGATTAAATAGAAATGATTGATCAAAGTTTATCTGTAAAAAGTATTTTCAAAAGAAAGAGTATCTGTATTATGTACAGATAAAAGTTTTTAAAAGAAGTATCTGTGTTATGTACAGATAAAAGGTTTTGAAAAAAAAGAAGTATCTGTGTTATGTACAGATAAAAGTTTGTATGTGTTTGGAAAGTTTTTGATATGTACAAAGAAATATTATGTACATAAAAGAATGTTATGGGACTTACACCGTGATGGAGGCCCATTGGTTAAAAAGAAAATTTGCTCAGGAGAAAACTTCCTTTAGAACCAATGGATTCAGCGTATAGACAAACGAATGAAAACAAACGAAAGAAATTTGTTTATGTTTGAATATTAACAATGATGATTTGAGTATGTACAAGTAAAACTAAATATGTACATAAAGGATTGGGACTTACACCATAAGGGAGGCCCATGATCGATCGAGAAATTCGAGAAAGAACGAATTTGTTTTATCGTTTTAAATCGGATTGATCATGGTAAAAGATGCAAGTTTGATGAAATGTTTTGAAAAATGATTTGAAAATGTTTTGAAAATGTTTTGAAAATGTGAGGTTTATTTATGAGAAGTTTTGAAAAAATTGGAAGTCGAAAACTTGAAAAATTCACCTTTTAAGGAGGTTTGAAAAGTGTTCGGAACGTCGTTTTCGGCTCGATTAAAAATTAATCAAATGAAAATATTTTTGGATTTTTTTGACATAATCATAAAATATATATATTAAATGACAAGTGTACAAAAAATCATCTCAAAATGAGAAGTTTTGATTGGTCAAAAAAATTGTGAAAGTTTGATGAAAAAAAACATGAAAATATGACAAGTTTGTAAAAAATTTGGTCTTGCTGGGTTTTGAACCCATGACCTTGAGGTGGACGCGTGTCACAGAGCCTTAAGAGCAAGCAAGCAACCAACTGAGCCAAACGCGCTGAGTGTTATTGGACCAGGAACACGTGTTGGTAAAGCATTGGAAAATTCAAATATTTAAAAATCAAGAACACGCGCGTATCATGTTCTTCATGGTTTGATTCCCAGATTCTTCAACTCATGCTATAATCCTTGTTTCTCAACCAAATTGAATGAAATAAAAACCAAACTTGGTCGGTTTTTCATCACGAACATGATGGCATATGTTAATTTCATTTATTTTAAGCCTAACGTGATTTTGGTTTCGAAGAACACGAAGAACCCTAAACTGAAAATCTCAAATTAAATCATGTATGTTGGATTATTATTTGATTTTATTGAGGGCTAATGGTCGTTAGAGGTGCAGAAAAGGATCGGCCAAGAGCTTTTTTCAATTGGTGCACAAAATCATGGAGTTTGAAGTTCAGTCACATACCTGTTGAAGCTAAGATCGATTTCTGTTCTAGAGCACTTCCAGTTGTGATTTCTCGATCTTTAGAGCACCAGCGGCATGTATGGATCGTGTATGAGTGGTCTGCACATCATGGAATTGCTTGGATAACTCTAACCAAGTCGACCTGCATCAATGAGAAATAGAAACTGGATTTTGGTGTAAATCGTGTTACAGGTTGTTACCAATGATCTGGATCACTTATATGATGTATGGTGATGAGGTTCAAAGGATTAGAACTCAAGTTGCTCACACCAAACTCAAAATCCGATGGCTATGGCAGTTTTGCAAGCTTTGGAGCATGAAAGATGAAAACTGATTTTTAGCTTAGCTTGGGTTGATTTTAAGTTTCAAATAGATTACATGTTAGTATTAGAACATGTTAGACACCAATATACTTAAAGTTTCTCACTGATTTTCAAAAATGTAAGTTTTCACAATTTGAACAATGATTCTTGAATTTGGAGAAAGTGGAAGGAAAGCATGTTTTTGTGAAGCTTTGGTGTGGTTTGAGCTTGAAATGGGAGCTATTTATAGGCAAGAGGTTCTGAAATTGTTAGGCACAAGTACAAGCTTTTTGGTAACTCAAAGTTAACTTAAGGGGCAAGAAAGTCTTTTCAAAAGCAAAAGGAAGGTTCCTTTTTTACCATGTGCTAATTTTTACAAACTTGATCCAATCTTCAATCATCACTTCTCACTGATGTTTATCAGTTTGATGACTCAATTTGGCAATGTGGCAAGGTTGAATTACTTCTTGGTGAAGAAAACTCAAAAATGACCTATAATTGAAGTTGTGATCTTTGAAAAACAAGTTTCATGGAGCCTTATGTTTCAATTTCAAAAGTATAGCTATACTCCATGGATTTGAGAGTTCTTGGACATTTTGGAAAGATCTTTCCACAAGCTACAACTTTCATGTTTTGAGTTTTTTCAAATTCCAATTGGAACTAGGTGAAAAATGGCTTGAAGTTTGGAAAAAAGAAATTTCAACACTTAGAAAAATTTCTAAGTATAAAACTTTTGACTTTTGTTGACTTTTCCAAATTCTTTGATTTTTATGATCATGATGGATCATGTGAAGTATTTTGATGATGGAAAAGTTTTGTTTTGAAAATTTGACCAAAAGTCAAAGTTTGACTTTTTCTGAGATGAAATTTCATCGATGTTTCAAAACGATGATGAATTGTGAACCTCTGTGATGTTTTGAATCCATAAATTAGGTCAAGATGTTGTATCTAAGATATAATGACCAATCTCTATCAAAAAGTCAATCAACGCTCAAAAATCGAGAATGCCTATGCTCGACCAAAACCCTAATTGGTCGATCCTCGATCGATCGAAGAAAATGGATATCCGAGGATTGAAAGTCGATGATTTGATCAAGATAGATCAAATGGAGTGAGAAAATCTCAAACCCTAATTGGTTAGCTCTTGAATTAGATGAAAATCGATGAAACCCTAATTTTGACCGTGAGTGTTATACGATTAATGCTATCTGAACTGTTAGTTGTGCAATGATGCAAATGTAAGGTGGTATATTAGGTCAAAAATTGGGGTATGACAAATAGCAGCTTTGATACCCATGATGCAGGCTTCGTATTCGGCCATGTTGTTCGTGCAACTGAAACATAATCTGGCGGTGAAAGGCGTATGTCCGCCTGTAGGGGATGTAATGATGGCGTCAATGCCATTGCCAAGTGCGTTTGAGGCTCCATCAAAGACCATGGTCCATCGGGATCCTTGTTCAGGTCCTTCGTCTGGGCCTGGCTCTTCACAATCGGTGACTAGTAGAACATCTTCGTCGAAATTCGAACTGCATAGACTGATAGTCATCTACGGCTTGATGAGCCAAGTGATCGGCTACTACACTTCCTTTGATCGCTTTCTGAGAAGTGTATTGAATATCGTATTCGGTCAAGATCATTTGCCATCTTGCTATTTTTCCGGAGAGAGCTGGTTTCTCAAATATGTATTTTATCGGATCCATCTTGGAAATCAACAAGGTAGTGTGAGTCAACATATCTGCCTTAGTCGTGAGCCCAAGCCAAAGCGTTGCAAGTTTTCTCGAGTTGTAAGTATCTTGTTTCACAGTCGGTAAAATTTTTGCTAAGGTAGTATATTGCGTGCTCTTTTCGACCAGACTCGTCATGTTGCCCCAACACACACCCCATTGAGTTCTCTAACGCCAAGTACATGATAAGAGGTCTTCCTTGGCGGCATCAGGATAGGAGGATTCATAGGTACTCCTTGATTTTGTCGAAAGCGATCTGGCAATCGTCGTTCCATTCCACTACTTGATCTTTCTTAAGTAACTTGAAGATTGGCTCACAAGTAGCAGTTAGATGTGCAATGAATCTGGCAATGTAGTTCAATCGGCCCAAGAAACCTCTGACTTACTTCTCGGTGCGGGGAGCTGGCATCTCTTGAATGGCTTTAACCTTGGCGGGGTCAACTTCAATACCTTTACCACTAACAACAAACCCTAAGAGTTTTCCGGATCTGACTCCAAAGGTGCACTTGTTGGGATTAAGTCTCAGTCTGTATTTTTTCAATCTGTCAAATAGTTTCTGCAAATGATCAAGATGTTCTTCTTTAGTCTGTGATCGAGCTATCATGTCGTCGACATAGACCTCTATCTCGTGATGAATCATGTCATGAAATAATGTCACCATAGCACGTTGATAAGTGGCGCCCGCGTTCTTCAGTCCGAACGGCATAACCTTGTAGCAGAAAGTGCCCCACTGTGAAACAAAGGTAGTCTTCTCCATGTCTTCAGGAGCCATTTTGATCTGATTGTAACCGGAGAAACCATCCATGAAGGAGAAAACCTTATGCTGAGCGGTGTTGTCAACCAGAACAATAATATGAGGAAGTGGAAAATCGTCTTTCGGACTTGCTTTGTTCAGATCTCTGTAATCCACACACATTCGAACTTTGCCATCCTTCTTAGGCACAGGCACCACATTAGCAACCCATTGTGGATAAGAAGTATGACTAAGAAACCGCGTTGAGCGCTTCATAACTTGGCTTTGATTTTCTCGACATCTCGGGACGATGCGACAAACCTTCATTTCACCGAGAAAACCTCTTTTGTTGGCAACCGGTGTACCACAATATCAATGTCCAACCCTGGCATGTCTTCGTATGACCAAGCAAACACTTCGATATAGTCTCGTAGCATCTAAACCAATCTTTCTTTGACACTATTCTCAAGACCCGCTCCTATCTTGATCTCTTTTCAGTCTTCATCAGTACCCAAATTCACAACCTCAACTTGCTCTTCGTGTGGCTGTATGACTCGTTCTTCTTCTTGTGCTCGGACAAGTTCTCCGGCACTTCACAATCTTCCTCACTTTCGTCTTCACTTGGTAGATCGGATTATCGAAGTCATATTTAGCAATAGCATAGTTGTTATCAACGAGATTCGAGTGATTCTGCTGTATCACGTGGGTGTGTGTAAGAAACACATAGCTTTTGAAGGGGTGATAAAGTAAAAGAAAACAATCAATTGAATGCAAAAGTCCAACGATTTTATTGAATGAAAATATGCAAATGATGATAATAACCCTCACAACGAGCCATGATGCCGGGCAAGGCACTAGGCTTTCAAAGTTTATTGTTCAAAACAGAAAATACGAAAAGCAAAACAAAACAAGAGCAATTACTCTGTCTAAAGGAGATTGGTATGACGTCTTCGCCTTCCAATTCCGAGCCCTTGATCCGAGTTGGGAAGATCCACTTGCGATGTCGAAGTCGTTGTCGTGTCTTCTATAACATGGATTCCACTGGCTGATGCGGAAAGGAAGTTGGCGGCACGTTCGCGTATCATCTTCGACCTTTGATGGTGAAGCCTAAACCGTCTTGTCAAATTTGAATGGAAGATCGTGGGACCCCAAATAGCACTACCACCTTCAGAGCATCTTTCAATGAGGCCATCCTAGGCGGAACTTGTGTAACCGGGTGACAGGAGAGTCAGGCATGACTGGTATTATTTCAAAAGCTTGACAAGGAGTCTCAAGAATTCACCTCCATCTCGAGGTATCGGAATGATTGTAGATGGTGACCATATATTCTTCTTCACCACATCTGTAACAACCTTCCCTTTCACCGGTACTTCACTTTTGATGCAAGGTAGAGTAACCGCCCCATGTATCCAAGCGCCCAAGTAGGCAAGAGTAGGCGGACGGATGTCCATGACAAAGAAAGTGGAGTCAAAAGTCGGGAACCAACTTTAACAGTGCAGTGAGCTCTCCAAGTCCTGTTCGCTTAGAACCATCAAAAGCTCTCACAATAATGTCACTGGGTCTCAGAACCAACCCTTCAACATCGAGTCGATCAAAAGCAGTCTTCGAAAGGATATTCAGAGCAGAACCGGTATCCACCAAAACATGAGATAAAGTAACACCTTTGCATTCAACAGAGATGTGCAAGGCTTTGTTGTGTTTCTTTCTGGCAGGAGTCAAATCAGTATCAGAGAAGCCTAGGCCGTTGTTGGCAGCCAAGCTAGCAATACAAACTTCAAACTGGTCAGTAGTCGTGTCTTGCGGTACGTGAGCATTCTTCAGAAACTTCACCAAGGCATTAGCATGAGCCTCGGAGCACAAGAGCAGAGCAAGCATGGATATCTTGGACGGAGTCTGTCCCAACTGTTCCACAACATTGTAGTCACTCTTCTTGATAATCTTCAGAATTTCCTCCATTTCTTGTTTGGAGGTATCTTCAGTGACTTCCTTTGGTACTTCCGTTGAGCGGGATGAGTCACTGGTTCTTTCCCTCTAGCTTGGGGAATGGGTTGAACAGTTGGAATGCGAGCTGGAGTCGCGGTGTCTTTTGGAGGAGAGATTTCTGGAAAGAATACTCTTCCGGTTCGGGTCACCTTACTTGATCCGGTGATGTTGTCAATGTCAGGAATGGTAGCTTCAACTGTAAGATCTTCAATGGTCAGAGGGTCTTGCTTGACACCATGATAATAAACGTCAGCTCCATAGTTCCAAGGGATAGCCTTGTCAGAGGAATATGGAACTGGCCTTGGAGAAGTAATAATGAGAGGTGCCACTCTAGGCACAGGATCAACAGAGGAAATCCTTATGGTGTTAACATCAGCATAGTCTTCTGGGAAATCGTCACCCCATCCGGTCGCCTTAACATCTTCAATAGGAATCTTGTAGCTCTCAGGAACAGTGTACTTCACCATGTAATCATACTTTCCACTTGGCTGCCCCAAAGTATCCCACACAGATGGTGCGGCTTCATTCGCATTGTCAATCTTCAACTTGGACATTTCTTTACCACCGCATGGTTTCGTAAATAGTATCTCACGGTTGTCCATCATGCACTGAACACGTCTTCTCAACCAAGCACAACCATCAGATGCAGATGGGCACCAAGGCAATTCTCTGGGCATCCTAGATTGACACCGGCTTGTAACAAGTTCTTTTTAACAGTCATCAGAGGAATGGTCAAGTCATCTATGTTGAACACATAAGTATCCTCACCAACAGCGTTGGAACTTTTGTCATGGTTAGGCATAGGAGCGTTGATCACATTCGGAGTCTCGACAGGAGGATCAAACTCAATCTGCTTAGCTTCAATCATATCTTGAATCTTGTTCTTCAGAGCCCAACAATCATCAGTACTATGTCCTGGGCTATTGGAATGATAAGCACACTTAGCATTAGGATTGTATCTCGGAGAGGAAGTGTTGACACCGAGGAGGATCCTCAAGGTAATCACCGCTTTCAACATGTGTTGCAAGGCTTGTGACAATGGCATGTTGATCTTTGTAAACTGTCTTCGTGGCGCGTTCTGACTACGCGCGTTGTCTCGTTGAGGTTGTCTTGATGTAGGATCGAGATCACAAGCCCTTACAGATTGAGCGGTCGGTCTTGGCTCGGCTTTTCGACCATACAAGATTGACTTCTTTCTTACCACCAAAAGATCTCTTCGCAGCATTGGAATATGACTCTACCTGAATTTTTCCACTCTTGATACCAGCTTCAATACGTTCGCCTGTCAATATCAGCTCGGTGAATCCGGCTGAAGAGTTTCCAATCAGATGATTGAAGAAAGGGCCTGTCATTGTTCCGATAAACATATCAACCAATTCCCTATTGGACAAGGGTGGTTGAACTCTGCCTGCTAGATCTCTCCATTTCTGAGCATACTCCTTGAACTTCTCATCACGACCCATAGACATGCTTTGTAGTTGCATGCGAGTGGGTGTCAATTCAGCATTGTACTCATACTGTCTGTAGAAAGCATCTGCTAAGTCATTCCAAGTACGGATACGATCATTCTCTAGCTGATAATACCATTCCAACTGGGTTCCGGACAAACTCTCTTGAAAATAATGCATCCACAACTTTCTGTCATCAGTGTGGGGATTGATCTTCTGGACATAGGACTTCAAATGCAGCTTCGGACAAGAAATGCCATCATACTTGGCAAAAGTGGGAACCTTGAACTTGGGATGAATCACCACACCGGGGACAAGACTCAGATCATCAAAATTCAGCCCTGACATCTTCAGGTTTTCCACAGCATTCAGACGGTCTTCAAGTTGTTTGTACTTGTCATCTTCATCAGAGTATTGGCCATCATCATAGACTTTTTCAGCCTCATGCTGGCTGCCTTCACCATCACCCTTATCACTTTGCTCATCCTCCTTCTTGACACTTCCTTCAGAGAGCTCAATTTGACTAATCACTCTAGGACCACCTTTGTAGCGTCTGCCCATGTTGAGGAGACCAACAACCTTCTTCTTTCTGTTGATGAGCTTCTTCAGATCCTCTTGGCCTTGGACCAAACTGGTGAACATCTCAAACCGAGCATTCGAGCTGAGATCTTTGATGATGTTCAAGAGCCATTTCTGCTAAAATAAATAGCGAGCAAATGAGAAAACCAATCTCCAATGTACATGTGATGCAATGTTATGCTATGATATGCAATGTTTATGCGAATGCGATGCAATGTTTTCAAGGACCTTAGAGATTTAAATTTGTTAAACAAGCAATGAACAAACATTTATTAGTTCTCTTTTCATTATTCTTTTTCTTTTTGAGTACAAGAGATAGTTCAAACATATAAAAGAAAAACATATAAATCCTAAAGCTCTAAGTCTCCCATGGGCGCTTCCTCTTGGCGCCGATGTAGGCGTTGATGTTTCGCTCCTCATGAAGTAGCTTGGTCAACTCTAACACTTTCTTCTCGCTTGCATAACACTGAGCTTCAAAGGTATCCCTCTTCTTTAAGTCGAATCCAGATCTCTTCAAGTCTTCAAAATCAGTAGGCATGTCAGGATGGAGAACAGTATAGGGTACATCACCTATAGCAACAGGTTCCATAATTACTGGTAAAATAGGCGTGAATGGCATCATGAGGTTTTGAGCTCGAGCTCGCACCCATTTGAGGTAAGGTTCCCAAGGAATGGAATTCTGGTGTCCCAAAGTCTTGGTATCAGTCTTCTTTACCATGCCCCAAGCATGTATGAACCTTCATCGGTAATTCTGGAGATCGTGATTGTAGTCGAACACAATATCTTGGAGAAGCATATCATGTGGACCATCTCTTCGGGCAAAACCAAACTGACGTAGAGCTAGAGAAGGGTTGTAAGTAATACCTCCCCTTATACCAAGTAGTGGTACATTAGGGAATTCTCCACAACGCTCAATGAATGTGAAGTCCTTTTGAGAGAAAAGACTCCAACGGATATCTGAATGAGAGAGTGACATTAATCTTTGAGACCATCTCAACCTTTGTTCGTTCTTCAAAGATGAGGAAGGTGCGAAATAAACCACCGAAAGTAACGGTATACAACACATGAGAGTTGCTTGTCTCTTAGTAATGAGTGTGGAGAGAATGTAGGATGTCTCCAAGTAAAGTAGGCCCTGGATTGCGGGTAAGAAACAACTTGATGGCGTTGACATCTATGAATTGATCCGAGTTAGGGAATAGAACCAAACCATAGATTAGCAAGGCCACAATATCTTCAAATGCATGGAAACTCATAACTTTGATGAATTCCCGGGCTTTCTTAATTAGGAACTTGGCAAGTAAACCCTTAACTCCGCTTCTGGTTTCCCAATTGGCTTCAATGTCTGAGCGCTTAAGATGTAAGGCTGATGCGATGTCTTCGTACTTAGGAACCTTTTCTAAACCAGTGAATGGCATTTGGTCAAGAATAGGTATCCCAAGTAGCTTAGAGAACTCTTCCAAGGTAGGAACCAACTGATAATCTAGGAATGTAAAGCAATGGTGTTTCGGATCAAAGAACTGGAATAGGACATGCATCATATCTTCTTCAAAACCGGAGATAACCAAATCAAGCAGATAACCATGTCTTTTGATGAACTGAGCATGGTCGGGAATTTCAGAAACCAATTCTTTGAGCTGAGAAGGTATACCCATGAAGTTGATTCGGATGGTCTTTCTAGAAGCCATAATCCCTACAAAACAGAGCAAAGATAAATCCCTAGGTCCTTGAAATAGTTAGAAATGATATGCAATGCGAATGATGTCATGATGTCATGTTTGGCACACACAATCAAATCACACAATGAGCCTAGGTTTAAGGCTTGCATGAGGTATAGGTGATTACCCCACCAAAAGTTTGAGTTGGTTCATCCTGTCCTATATTAGTAACCGGGTTCTAGGAATCTCACATCATTGATCTTTCTCGTAGGCGTTTATCTCAATACGACTACCAAGTGGTCGACCGAAAATATCCCAAAAGTCTGATCTCAATGAGCGTAGCATCGAGTATCAACCAACCTTAGTCTGCACTAAAGCCGGCCATCTCACTACCTTCTAATTGCCAAGATGGGTCAATTAAGGTTCTAAAAGTTTAGTTAGTGCTTGATGACACCACGCAGAAGCCAAATACTATCTTCAACTTGGAAATGAAGAGTATCAGGACATCCAAAGTGTCACACTAACGTATCCATCATGTTGACCGTTTTGATATACGTCTAACGGTCGCGACGATTTATTGCTACTTACCTAAAAGGAAACCCGGATCCGGGTGTAGGATCCCCCACAAATATAATACCCAAGCAACGCTTAAAGATAAAGCATACAAATCAAACAAAAAGCAATAAAGGTGATCTAGAAATCCCTAAGGTAATTATCTCTTTAGGGTGTCTCCCCGGCAGAGTCGCCAGTTCTGTAATACGGTGAACTGACTTTTTAGGTTTTTGTATCGCAAATGTGCGGATAACAAGAGTTGCCACCGACTTTTCTTTTATCCAATTAAGGGAAGGTAAAAAGTACAGAAAAAGACCTTCGTTAGATTCTGAGTAAGGGAGAAAGTTATGAAAAGGGAAGGTATTAGCACCCCTTTCCATCCGTAGTTATCTACGGGCTCTTAGTTGCTCTTAGATCACTTTAAAAATTGTGCTTTCTGTGTGTTTGACAAAAATGTTTTGAAAAGGCATTTCGCTTTGACTTTGTAATGATTCATGTAGGAATGTATACAAAGTGTTCGGAAATGTTTTGTTTTGAAAAGAGTTTGAACTTTGACAAAAAGTGTGAGGTGTGAAAAGCATTTTGATAGAGCAAGCAACTAAAAGTCTTATTACCTACTCAGAATTGGTCATTTTCGTGTTGTTTTACGTTCCTTTAGAATAGCGCTATCCATACCATTAATTGGTAGGTAACCCTATTCGTTGGATGTAAGCGGGACATTCGAAGGGACATCAGATGGTCATAGAAAGCAACTTGTAGGAAGTATCCTAGCACATTCGAAGGGACTATCATCATTTTTCGTAGGCGACAATCGAGGGTCAAGATCATGTATTCGTAGGCGACATCGGGGGTCTTATGATCTTTGTATCGAAGGGACTATGATGATTTGTTTTGAAGGCAACAGTGCTAGAATACCTCTACGTTCGAGGGACTTGACCATTTGTAGTCGTAAGGCAACGAGAGAGAATGACCCTAAGGGGTGCATGTGTGAAAGAGTGTGTCAAATTCAGATATGTTATCTTTGAATTTAGAGTGAGCTATGTTCAATTTTATCTTGCCATACACGCCTAATTACTAGCAGTTTATAGGGTGCGGAAATTAAAATGCGGGAATGTAAAGATGCGGAAAGATAAATCCTACGCTATTACATGGCTTTGGGGCAGATACATAATTTACACTTGCGAAAAATAAAAGCCCTAATTAAACTATTACATCCCATAAGCAGTTACATTATTGGAAAAAAGAAACGATAAAGAAAAATTGTCCGAAACGGGATAACCTGTGAAAAGATGAGAAATCGGAAAATACGAGAGAAATCGAATAAGAGAAAAATGTTAGCAAAAATGCAAATTTTTGAATGAGAAAAATATTTCATGCTGGAAATAACATTAATATGCTAATATAATTTTTTGGATTTTTTGGATGCAATTTAATAATTAAAAACTAATTAAAAGTGATTTAAATGATAAATTATGAATAAAAATAAATATGCATGCAAAATAATATTTTTTAATTTTATAAATTAAATAAACATTTTATTAAAATAAATGCAAAAGAAAAATATTTTTTGATGATTTTTGATGCATGAATAAAAATATTGAAAAGAATTAAAATTGTATGCAAAATATTAAAATATGAAAATATGAAAAATATGAAAACATTGCAAACTTGTAAAATAGCATGCCAAGGCTGGGATTCGAACTGATGACCCCTAGGTGGAAAACGCGTTGCCTTGCCAACTGAGCTGGAGCGTGTTACTGTTTGAAAACCGGAGCGAGTGAAGGAAGAACAAGTGTCATCTCCTGGCCATACAGATCTCGCGCCAAACTTCATCTCTTTCGTTTTGAATTTTTAAACACTTAGCGTCGGTGTTTCTTCGACGCTAAGGCCCCTGCAAAAATTAAAATCACCTACACGTAATATAAATGCATTGTGAATACATGTATCAACTCGTTTTCATCCACTGATCACTCTGGTATGCTCAGTTTGGTCCAATTTTCCCTGTTTAAAGAAACCCTAATTCAAACCCGAAAACCCTAGTCATGGTGATTTTCGTTCCAGGTCACTAAAACGCAATTGGGCTACCCAGACAGCTTGCAAACTTGATGCTGATCATGAACAAACAATCAAAAAGTGTTAATAATGCATGAAAAACAGAAATCGATTTCAAGAAAAAGTGTCAAAACTGTGAGTTTGATTTCGCGATTCTTGATGGATTCTTGATCTGTAAGGGTCTGGAATGGATCAATGGACCTCCAGGAAGGGATTGGATGGCTTAGAATCGGTTGAATCGAAGCAAAAACAAGGTTGCTAGTAGCTTGTAACCCACGGTTTTTTGAGCTTCAATAAGGGTTTCTCCAGCCAAAAATTCTACCCTAATTCGTGTGGCATGAGTTGTGTATATATAGTAGAAGGATTCAGAGTTGTTTTGAGAAAGAATCAATCACTAATCAATGCAAATCAAATTTGATTTTGTACAAAATCAAATTTTCATTTTTTTGATCAATTTTCAATCAAATCTTGCCATATCAATCCAAATTTCGAAATTTGCTGGCTTTATTGAGTTGCTTGGATCCCAAGGAAGAGAGAAAAATCAAGTTTGTATTTAATTTTGATTTTATACTTTATTTTTAAATTTAATTTGTATTTAAATGAATAAATTCCAAATTAAATAGAAAAATAAAATACAAATTCGTGGCATTGGGCTTGGATATTCCTAATTGCATAAGGAACAAGTTTGGATGAAGAAAAAGTAAGCCCATTTGCAAAAATTTTGATTTTTAGAAGCATCTCTCTTTGTGCACTTCTCCAAAATTGCCCAACTTGTGAATGGTGTATCTTGCTCAATTTTCCCACATTTTTGAGTGTTCTTGGACTTTTTGGAAAGCTCTAAGAGTCCTCTAACCAACATTTTTGGTCTCATCTCAATTGGAGTTTCCATGCTCAATATATCTTCAAAACAAAATGTTGACTTTTTGTTGACTTTGAAAAGGACCTGTAATGTTTTGATCCATACCTCTCAAATGAAGCATTTTTTGAACATTCTTGTGAGACATGAAGTTGTAGAGAATTGAATTTCCTTCAAAACAAGAGGTGGTGGAAAAATTTCTAAGAAAGTATGAAGAAGTTATGCTCAGTCAAAGTTTTGTTGACTTTTCACTAAGAAACCCTAATTTGGAAAGTTTGACTTTTGAGCAAATCTTGAGTTTTCTTGATGAATCATGATCAACCCTTGATCAAATGATGAATGTAACTTCAAAATGAGGATGTTGACCAAAAATCATGAAGTTTGTCTGTATGTTGACCACAGTTGACTTTTTGTCCAATACAACTGATTTTCAACCATCTGAGCAATTGTCTGGGGAAACTTGACTTGTAAGGCTTGAAACTTGACATGGAGAACATTTGAACCATATGAGGAGGCATGATGAACATTGGAGATGTCGGAAGTCCATCTGGAGCTGAGAATTGCCAAACCCTAGTTTGGGTTGATTGTCTAGGAGAGGGTTTGTCTGATCAACCCTTGAGGAATCCTTGAGTATGGATGTATGAAATGTCTTGAGAAGATGGAGGGCAAATTTTGGGGTATGACAAGGGTTCTTCGTGTTCTTGAGAAATTCAATCATGTTAGGCTTAAAATAAATGAAATTAAATGACATCATCATGTTCCTGGGCTTGAAACGATCAAGTTTCATGTTTACATCTTTTGATTTCATCAAGAAACGAAGGATTTATGGCTGATTGAAGATCGGGGAAGAAGAAGATGAGTTTGCGCGTTTTTCAAATTTAAATTTCCAGTTTTATAATATATTTAATTGGTTTAACTTCAATACACGGATGTATTGCCGCCCCAGCGGTTGCCAGCTCACTCTTAAGACTTTCATGCCATGCCTTGCCTAACAGGTCCCCGGGTTCGAGTAGCCTTGGGACCATTTTGCCAAACTTTTTAATTTTTTTCACTTCATTTTTTACAAACTTTGACTTTTTCAAAACCCAATCAAAACTCCTCATTTTGAGGTGATTTTTTGTACACTTGTCAATTAATATATCTATTTTGAGATAGTGTCAAAATTTTTCAGAAAAACTTTCATCCGATAATTATTTTATCGAGCCGAAAACGGTACTTTTGAGTACTTTTTCAAAACACCTTTAAAGGTGATTTTTTCAAACTTTCGAAGCCCGATTCTTTTCAAAACTTTTCACAAGTAAACTTCACTTCTCAAAAACACTTTCAAAATCATTCTTCAAAACTTTTCATCAAACTTACATCTTTTTCCATGATCGATCCGATTAAACGATAAAATCGAATTCGTTTTCTCTCAAATTTCTTAACCGATCATGGGCCTCCCTTACGGTGTAAGTCCCAACATTCTTTATGTACATACATATTTCTTTGTACATATCAAATTCTTTTCATATACATACAAATTTTTATCTGTACATAATACAGACGTCTTTTGTAAAAATACAAACAAACTTTGATCGTTTGTTTTTGTTTCAATTGTATATACACTGAATACCATTGGTATTGAAAGGAGCATTATTCCCGGTGAAACTGCTTTTAAACCAATGGGCCACCCTTATGGTGTAAGTCCCAACCCTCCTATGTACATCCACATCCTCTCGTACATAAATACTCGTTCGTGTACATATTTACTTCCTTGTACACAATTCAAACTTGTAAATAATCAAGTTACGCTCGTTTTAAACGTTCGTATCACAGACACTTGTTTATATTTCCTTCATAAACTCTTGTAAATAAACTTTACACGCATTGTTTATATTTCCTTCATAAACTCCTGTGAATACATATCACACACACACTTGTTTATATAACTGTTTGATTATAACATAACAACTAGTCTAACCAATAGGCTCCCCACAGTTATAGCCTCCTCTTGGGCTTTGTACAAGGCAACTCATATCATCTGAGTTCAGCCTCCGCTTAGGCTTCATATAAGACAACACTCCCCTGCTGAGTCAGCCTCCTCTTGGGCTTCGTTCAAAAGAACACCTCATTGAGTTTAGCCTTCTCTTGGGTATCATACAATGAAAGAGACAGGAAATCTCTTAACAGCCTCCTATTGGGCTTCCAATACAAAGAATCACCCGCGTTAGGATAGAACCATGAGAGTATAATTTCCCGGTGAAATTGCTCTTAATTCCAAAAGGATGGTTTCCCGGTGAAATCCCTTTTAAAGCCAAAACCAGCCATACCCTATAGCTTCCTCTTGAGCTTCATACAAGGACCCTCGATGACCCTCGATGACCCTCGATGACCCTCAGAATGCCTCCTCTTGGGCTTACAATACAAGGACCCATGGGCTTCTTAAAAGCATCCCTCTAATCCAATCAATTTCTCCTCGAGATTTAGACATCTATCATCTCTATGGAAGAAGTATCTCATCTATCACATCACATACAATCAAAAAGCTTTTCAAAACTCTTTTCAAACAAGAACATCTCTTAATTGTAAGTGGTAACGCTTGTACACTCAAGAAAAACACCTAATGCTTACAGTTAAAAGATTCAATCATTTTTCAAACATGTTTCTTAAACATGTAAGTGGTAACGCTTGTACACTCAAGCAAAACACCTATAACTTACGATGAAAGATTTCAATCAAACTTTCAAAAATGTATGTGATGAAATAGATTAGATACATTTTTCATTAAGATGACATTTGTCTTTGTCTTCTTAATAAACATCCCGTTGCTTTCCACTAGCATAAGTGGGAACTAGATTGCTCTGACTTTCTCAACATCCTTTTGAGAATACGTAGGCACAAGGTCTCATCCTTGCCGAGCAAATTTCTTTCTCCCTCAAACCAAACAAACCATAGATCCCTGTAGATCCGAGCTACAAATGCTCTGATTCCCCTTATGGGATATGTATGCAGAAGATCCAAAGATCTTTGCGAGCACAATAATAACAAACCTAGGATCCCACATAATCTATCCTTCTTAAAATCCCAAAGGAGAAACTTTCCCAATCATAGAAATAGCAATTAAAACACACAAACATATCAAACATATTCATATATAAAGCTATAGATAACTATATATATTTAGGGTGCTCCATCTATTCCCTTTATATAACAAACCCCCTTACTCGGAATCTCCCCATTGCGTTACGTCTAGTTCGCGCTAGTCGTAATGCATATCATATCAATTGAGGGTATTAACAACTTTCCCCTTTTTCATAATCATAATTTCTTGTGTTGAAAATAATAAAGCTTGATGCTCGCCGCATCTTTATAAACAAATCAAAAGAGTAAATCGTTTCGAGCCAGAGAATCTGAATTCATATTCGATTCCCTAGCGCGTCACTTTTTAACGCGAACACCTAGAAGTTCCAACTTCTGGACATCCCTCAGAGGAGACATCACGTCCAGAAGCTCCAGCTTTTGGATCCCCAGAGGAGACATCACGTCCAGAAGCTCCATCTTCTGGATCCCCAGAGGAGACATCACGTCCAGAAGCTCCAGCTTCTGGATTTCCTTCAGCAATAGATCCCCCAGAAGCTCCAGCTTCTGGGCGTCCCAGGTCCAGAGTCCCCAGAAGCTCCAGCTTCTGGACCCTTCCAGCGCCAGATTCCTCCGAAGCTCCAGCTTCTAGACGTCCCCAGTAGCAGAATCTCCGAAAGCCCCAGCTTCTGGACCCTTCTAGATGCAGAAGCTCCAGCTTCTGGACACGCTCAACAGGATTTCCACCAGAAACTCTAG
The DNA here is from genome assembly GCA_021764765.1 of Vicia sativa. NCBI lineage: Eukaryota > Viridiplantae > Streptophyta > Magnoliopsida > Fabales > Fabaceae > Vicia > Vicia sativa. Next base: position 41,075,400 of record CM038796.1, on the reverse strand, counting down.
TTTTTGGATGCCCACAACGCTCCACTCACACAGAAGGCCCAGCTTTTGAGGCAGCTTCTGCCAGAAGCTCTTTTTTACTTTTTTATTTTTATTTTTATTTATTTTCTTCTTTCCCTTTTAATTAATTAATTAATTAAATTAGTAATTAGGTTAATTAGATAATTTCACAAATAACTTTTTCATGCTTTTTAATTATCTTAATTAATTTAATTTAGGTTAATATTCATTAACTTTTCTTAATTAATTAAAATCAATTAGAATTAGTTTCTTTTCTCACATAAACTCTAATTTTCAAAAATACCAAAAAATACTAGGATGTAGTTTCTCTTCTGCTATTTATTTTCTTGCATTTTAAATTCTAGAAAGGATGTACAGGTTGCAAGTTTATTTTTATCTAATAGCGTAGGATTTTATTTTCCGCATTTACTTTCCGCACCTCCTATTATGTATCTGCCCCAAAGCCATGTAATAGCGTAGGACCTTTACATTTCTGCAATTTACTTTCTGCACTTATTAACTGCTAGTAATTAGGCGTGTATTGCAAGATTAACTTAATCAATCTAGATCACTAATCACAAGATAAATATCTGAAAACAACACACTCTTTTCACACATGCACCTACCTTAGGGTATTCTCTCTCGTTGCCTTACGAAACAATGGTCATGTCCCTCGAACGTAGGGTATCTTAGCACAGTTGCCTACAATATATCATCACAGTCCCTTCGACTTAAAAGATCATAGTCCCTCGATGTTTCCTACGAATATATGATCTCGTCCCTCGGTTGTTTTTGTACGAAAAGTGATGATCTTCCCTACAAATGTGCTAGGATATCCCTACAAGTTGCCTTCTATGACCATCCGATGTCCCTTCGAATGTCCCTTTACATCCAATGGATAGAGTTACCTACCAACTAATGGTATGGATAGTGCTACCCTAAAGGAAAGCAAAATAACACGGAAACGACCATTCTGAGTGGGTAAAATAAGTCTCTTTTGCTTGCTCAATCAAAAATTATTTTTCACACCTCACACTTTCAAAAATCTTCTTTACAAAACACTTTGTATACATTCTGTTTGCGTTAAAAAGTGACGCGCGAGGGAATCAAATGTGAATTCGAATTCTCTGGCTCGAAACGATTTACTCTTTTGATTTATAAAGATGCCGCGAGCATCAAGCTTTATTATTTCCAACACAAGAAAAATGATAATGAAAAAGGGGAAAGCTGCAATACCCTCAATTGATATGATATGCATTACGACTAGCGTGAACTAGACGCAACACATTGGGGAGATTCCAGGCAAGGGGGATTGTTATATAAAGGGAATAGATGTGACACCCTAAATATATATAGTTATCTATAGCTTTATATATGAATAGTTTGATATGTTTGTGTGTTTTAAATTGCTATTTCTGTTGTTGGGAAAGTTTCTCCTTTGGATTTTAAGAAAGGTAGTTTATGTGGGATCCTAGGTTTTGTTATTATTGTGCTCGCAAAGATCATTGGGATCTTCTGCATACATATCCCTTAATGGGAATCAAAGCATTTGTAGCTCGGATCTAAAGGGAGCTATGGTTTTGTTTGGTTTGAGGGAGAAAGAAGTTTGCCCGCCAAGGATGAGACCTTGTGCCTACGTATTCTCAAAGGGATATTGAGAAAGTCAGAGCAATCGTAGTTCCCACTTATGCTAGTGGAAGCAACGGGATGTTATTAAGAGACAAACACAAATGTCATCTTAATTAAAAATGTATCTAATCTATTTCATCACATACATTTTGAAGGGTTGATTGAATCTTTCATCGTAAGTTATAGGTGTTTTGCTTGAGTGTACAAGCGTTACCACTTACGAGTTGAGAAAGATGTTTGAAAGATGATTGAATCTTTTAATTGTAAGCATTGGGTGTTTTGCTTGAGTGTACAAGCGTTACCACTTACAGTTAAAAGATGTTTTTGCTTTGAAAAAGAGTGTGAAAAAGAGTTTGATTGTATGTGATGTGATAGATGAGTCCTCGAGGACAAATTGATTATGGATTAGGGGGATGCTTTTAAGAAGCCCGTGGGTCCTTGTATTGTTAGCACAAGAGGAGGCATCCCGAGGGTCATCGAGGGTCCTTGTATTGTAAGCCCAAGAGAACGTATTCCGAGGGTCATCGAGGGTCCTTGTATGAAGCTCAAGAGGAAGCTATAGGGTATGGCTGGCTTTGGCTTTAAGAGTGGTTTCACCGGGAAACCATCCTCTTAGGATTTCAAGAGTGATTTCACCGGGAAATCATCCTCTCAGGGTTCTATCCTAGCGCGGGTGATTCTTTGTATTGGAAGCCCAATAGGAGGCTGTTAAGAGATTTCCTGGTCTCTTTCTTGTTTGATGCCCAAGAGAAGCCTAAACTCAACGAGGGAGTTCTTTTGAACGAAGCCCAAGAGGAGGCTAACTCAGTAGGGGAGTGTTGTCTTATATGAAGCCTAAGCGGAGGCTAAACTCAGTAAATGAGTTTTCTTATATGAAGCCTAAGAGGAGGCTAACTCAATAAATAAGTTATCTTGTACGAAGCCTAAGATGAGGCTAAAGGGGAACCTAGTTGTTAAACTAGTTGTTACATTATAACTGAATTGTTATATGAAGAAGTTTGATATGTATTCACAGGAGTTTATGAAGGAAATATAAACAAGTGTATAAAACGAGCGTTCAAAGCTAGTGTAACTTGATTATTTACAAGGTTGAATGTGTACACGGAAATGAATATGTACACGAAGGGGTGATTATGTACAAGGAAATGAATATGTACATAGGAGGGTTGGGACTTACACCGTGAGGGAGGCTCATTGGTTTAAGAGGAGTTTCACCGTGAATAATTCTTCTCTTAATACCAATGGATTTGGTGTATAAACAAGCGAATGAAAACAAACGAACGAAGTTTGTTTATGGTTGAATATTTACAAAGATGTTTAAATATGTACAAGGAAAGTTTAATATGTACATAAAAAGGATTGGGACTTACACCGTGAGGGAGGCTCATGATCAATTAAGAAATTCGAGGAAAAAACTGGTTCGGTTTTATCTTCAAATTGAGTCGATCATGGAAAAGGTGTGTAAGTTTGTTGAAAAGTTTTTGATAATGATTTTGAAAAGTGAAATATATTCACAAGAAGTTTTGAAAAGATTTTAGTTTGTAAGTTTGAAAGAAAACATCTTTGAAAAGTATTTGGAAATACTTAAAACGTTTCATTTTTGACTTAATGAAAATATAATCAAAAGAAAATATTTTTGGATTTTTTGACATAATCATAAAATAGGTATATTAAACGATAAGTGTGCAAAAAATCATCTCAAAATGAGAAGTTTTGATTGGTTTTTGAAAATGTTTTAAGTTTGCTAGAAACTTGAGAAAAAAGAGTTTTTTGGTCCTAAGGAGGTTTGAACCTTGGAAATTTGGCTTAGAAATGAAGATTTTCCATTGAGCCATTTGTTAAACTTGTCATTTAATCACCTTGTTTAAAAGGAATTTTTGAGAAAAAGAAAGTTTTGAAAATGTCCAAAAATTGGACTTCTGAAGGGTTCAGAAGTTGGCTTGCTTCTGGAGCATCAGAAACTAGCTGGCTTCTGGAGTGTGAGAAAGAGATTTTGGGGCGTGTGAGCTAGCAACTTCTGGGGCGCGTGGGCTAGCATAGTGCTTCTGGCTGCTTGAGAAGGCTTGCTTCTGGGGGGTAGAAGCATTAGAAGCTTGAGGCTTCTAGAGATGGAAGTACTAGAAGTACTTCTGGAGATAGTGTAAGTGAAGAGCTTCTAGGGATAGAAGCTTCAGAAGCACTTCTGGAGGCTAAGCCCCAGAAGGACTTCTGGAAGAACAAGCTTCAGAAGCTTGTGTTTCCTTTTAATAAAAAAAAGGTTCCAGGGGGATTCGAACCCTGGACCTATGGCATGGCAAGGATTTGAAAAGCGCGCTAACTACCACTGGGGTGGCTATACATCCGTTTATTTATTTTATTCCATGTTATTATATTATAAACAAACTTTTTGAATTTTCTGAAAACAAAATAACGCGCGCAATGTTCATCATCTTCTTCAATCTTCCTCAAGCCATGAATTCTTCATTTCTTAATGAAATTGAAAGATGTAAACATCAAAGTTGCTCGATTTTTAACCAGGAACATGATGGTGATGCTTAATTTCATTTATTTTGAACTTAAGATGGTTAATTTTAAACGAGACCAGATGAACCCTAATCTTGAAAATCAATATGAAATCGTGTTTGTGCAACAAATCAGACAATTGATTGAGGGTTTATGATCCTCATGGGTGCAGAAACATGATGGCATGGTAATTATTAAACTGTAATTCAGAAATCAAAGAGTTCCAAGTTGAGTAGCTTACCTCTTCGAACTGAAATCGATTTCTTATTTAGAGTGTTTTCAGAAGTTGTTTGATGATTGTTATAGCTTCACTAGACCTTATGGAAGGTATCTGGATGCTATGCTTGCTTTGAAATGGTCTGGAACTCTCTACCCAAGTCCAACTGCAACCACTTGAAGTAAGCTTCGATTTTGATGTTGGAGATGTTATAGGTCAGGGATGAGCACTTGGATCACGCATATGAAGTGTATGGAAGGTATTTGAGGTGATAAATCAAGGCTAGCTCGAGCAGATTGTGATATGGCAAGTTAAGGCACAATTTGCAAGCTTTTGGTTTTTTCGAGTATGATTCTGAGTTTGGACAGTTTTTCTGGTGGTTTCAAGCTTTGAACAACTTCTAATTGATGTTTAGAACATGTTAGAAACCTAAACTTACTCAGATTTTGCAAGGTTTGAAGATTGCAAAATTTCCCTCTTGGAACTTTGAAACTTAGAATTTAAGAAAGAAAGAAGGAAAGCTTGATTATGATAGCTTTGGTGTCATTTGAATTTGAAGAAATGACCTCTACTTATAGGCCAAGAAATCTGAATGATATGGCATGGCTATCATTGAGAGAGCTTTGCAACTTGCTTAAGAGGTAAGAAGGAATCTTTTGCATTTAATGCAAAAGTTACTTTTCTAACCATGGTTAGAAATTTCTCTTTGATTAAATCCTCTTCTCAATCATTCAAAAATGATATTTATCAATTGTAATCTACCTCTAGCTGGTGACAAGGCTTCTAGAAGGGAGATTTATGAAAAATGACTTATAATTTTGAAGCATGAACTTGGAATTCCATGGTTTTTGAGCTCTATGTTTCAAAATCAAAAGTATAGCTACACAAAGTGTTTTTGCAAGTTCTTGGAATTTTTAAAAATCTTGTAACAAGGGCTATAACTTTCATGTTTTGAGTTTTTTCTGAATCCAAATGGATCTAGGTGAAAAATGGCCTAGAAAGTGAGAAAAAACATGTTTCTTAACACTTGAAATTTTTCTAAGTGTTAGAAAAATTTCAAATCTTGACTTTTTGTTGACTTTTTCACATTTCTTGATTTTTTATGATCATGATGGATTATTTGAAATGTTTTTATGATTGAAAAAGTTTGGTCTTGAAAAAGTTGACCAAAAGTCAAAGTTTGACTTTTTTGAGCAAATGGATTTTTATCAGATGGTTCAGAATTTGTCTGATAAAGAAACATGGATTTTTGAAATGTTTTGAATCAAGAAATTAGGTCAAGATGTTGCATTGAAGATATTAAGATCAATCTCCAAGAAAATAGGTCATCCATTGAGCAGAAAGTCAATGATTCACTATCTTCGATCAAAAACCCTAATTGGTCGATTCATGGTAGATCATGAGAAAAAGTTGGGAATCTGAAGATCAAATGTTGATTATTGATTAAGATAGATCAATTTAGGTGAGTGGAAACTCAAACCCTAATTGATCATATCTTGAACAGATGAAATTTTGAAGAAACCCTAATTTTGACTTCTAGATGCCACGCACGATCTGTTCTATTCTGAAATTGTTAGTGATGCAGTGATGCATATGTAAGGTGGTATCTTAGGTCAAAAATTGAGGTATGACACATTCCAGCGTGAATCATTGCAAAGTCCTCTTCCAAAACGAAACATTTCCAAAAACTTCGTATACATTCCAGCGTGAATCATTACGAAGTCAAAGAGAAATGTCTTTTCAAAACATTTTCAAACACACATACAAAAAACAATTAAAGTGAGCTAAGAAATTAAGAGCCCGTAGATAACTACGGATGGAAAGGGTGCTAACACCTTCCCTTTTCATAACCACCTCCCTTACTCAGAATCTAACGAAGGTCTTTTCCTGTTCTTTTCGCCTTCCCTTAATTAGATAAAAGAAAAGTCGGTGGCGACTTTTGCTATCCGCAACATTTGCGATCAAACGCAAAACAAAACAAGTCAGTTCTCCCACCGTGTTACACAATGTTTTCAAGGACCTTAGGAATTTAAATTTGGTAAAGAAACAAGAACAAACTTTCTATTAGTTTAATTAGTGAATACAAATAAAAGTTCAATAAAACTCCTAATGCCTTAAGCCTCCCATAGACGCTTCCTCTTTGTATTGACATAGACGTTAATGGTTTGTTCTTCGTGGAGTAGCCTTGTTAGATCCAATACTCTTTTCTCGCTTGCATAGCACTGGGCTTCGAACATATCCCTTTCTTCTTTAAGTTGAATTCAGGATCTCTTCAATTCTTCAAAATTGGTAGGCACAGCCTTCTTCACCATTGCCCAAGCATACACAAATCTACGACGGTAACTTTGGAGATCGTTGTCGTAGTCAAATACAATGACTTGGATAAGCATGTCATGAGGACTATCTCTTCAAGCATAACCAAACTGACATAACTCTAGAGAAGGATTATAGGTGATACCTCCCCTTATGCCAAGGAGTGGCACATTGGGGAATTCCCCACAACTTTTAATGAAAGTAAAGTCTTTTTGAGAGTAGAGACACCAACAAATATACGAATGAAAGAGTGACATCAACCTTTGAGACCACTTCAACCCTTGTTCATTCTTCATCACTGATCGAGGAAGGTGCAAAATAAAACACCTGGATAATAACGGTATGCAACACATGAGAGTCCCTTGTCTTTTCATAGTACGAGTATGGAGAGAATGCATAATAACTCCGAGCAATGTAGGCACAAGATTTTGAGTGAGGAATATCCGGATTAGGGAATAACACCAAACCATAGATTAGCAAAGCTAAAATATCTTCGAAAGCGTGGAAACTCATAGCCTTTAAGAACTCTCGAGCCTTATTTATCAGAAACTGAGCAAGCAAACCCCTAACTCCACTCCTTGTTTCCCAATTAGCTTCAATGTCTGACCGGTTTAGATGTAAAGCTACTGCAATGTCTTTAAACCTCAAAACTTTTTCTAGACCGGTGAAAGGTATCTGATCAAGAATGGGTATTCCAAGTAGCTTAGAGAACTCTTCCATTGTAGGTACCAACTAATAGTCTGGGAAGGTAAAGTAATGATGTTTCAGATCAAAGAATTGGAATACAACGCTCATCATATCTTCTTCAAAAAAAGAGATAACCAAGTCGAGTAGATAACCATGCCGTTTGATGAACTGAGATTGTTCGGGAACTTTAGAGACTAATTCCTTGAGTTGAGAAGGTATACCCACGAAGTTGATTCGGATAGTCTTCCTGGAAGTCATAACCCTACAACAAAGATCAAAGATAAATCCCTAGGTCCTTGAAATGGTTAGAAATGTTAGGATGTTATGATGTTATGATGTCATGTTATCATTTTTAAATAGAACACACAAGCAATTCACACAACAACCCTAGGTTTAAGGCTTGCATGAGGTATAAGTGTCTACCCTTATCCGGAGTTTAAGTTGGTTCAACCTGTCTTACAATAGTAACCAGGTTCTAGGAATCTCATATCATGGATATTTCTCGCAGGATTTATTTTAGTACGACTACCAAATGATCGACCGAAACATCCCAAAAGTCGAATCTCAATGAGCGTAGCATCGAGTATCAACCAACCTCAGTCTGCACCGAAGCAGGCTATCTCACTACCTTCTAATGGCCAAGATGGGTCATTCGGGTTCTAAACATTTAGTTAGTGCTTGATGACACCACGGAGACGCCAAATATTTCTTCAACTGAGGAACATCAGGATATCCAAAGTGTCACACTAACCGTAGCCATCATTTTAACCATTTCGGTCTATTTCGAATAGTTGCTACTTACCTAAGGAAACTTGGATCCGGGTGTAGGATCCCCCACAAACATAATACCCAAGAAACCCTTGAAATTAAAGCATACAAAGCAAACAGAAAGCGATTAAAAGTGATCTAAAACCCTAAGGTAACCTCTCTTTGGGTAGTGTCCCCAGCAGAGTCGCAGTTCTGTTATACGGTGGGAGAACTGACTTGTTTATTTTGAATTTTATCGCAAAAGTTACAGATAGCAAGAGTCGTTGATCGGTGGTTTTTACATAGATATTTAGCATTGAACTCTGTTATCGTTTATTTTATTTGTTTAGTGTTATATGTCATTATACCGCATTTTATGCTTCGATTGTGTGTTTGAGTGTTTTCAGGGCCAAAAGAATAAAACAGGACAAATCGGGGCAAAAGAAGGGAAAAAATCAGAACATGTGAGGCTACAGAGGTCCTGACACGGCCACCCATGTCCTGGGACACGACCCGTGTCAAAAATGGTGCAAAAAGGGAGTTTTGGAGAAGGACCTGAGGCTGACACGGGTGCCCGTGTCAGCTCACACGGCCCGTGTCAGGAAGCCTGGGCAAAGTACGCATAAAAAGAGGCTGACACGGGTTTCCCGTGTCATCGGACACAACCCGTGTCAGCCATGACGCTGAGAATTATACTTTTTACTATTTTATAGTGTTTTGGGTCATTAAGCATGGTTTGGACATTTTGTATTGCTTGGGAATAACCTAACACTTTATAAACCTTATATTGAGAAGGAGAAGAGGAGTTTTTGCCACCAGAGAGAATAATTCACGATAGAAGAGCAGAGATTCAACAGATTTGGGAACTGAGAACTTTTCATGCGCGAGAGCAATTGGAGATCGAAGACCCAATCTATTGTAATGTGTTTATCTAATATTTTGATTATGCTACTTTTGAATTCTATGAGAGGCTAAACCCCCCAATGCTAGGGGTGTCCCTAATTTGTCATGTTAAGAATACTGATCTCTTTGTTTTAGTCAACATTTTAGTTCATTATGCACCAATTTCATTATTTAGATTAATTCGTAGTTTGACCCTATGGGACCATCGGATTTCACTATTTTAACACACTAGAGCCGGATGGTCGTGTTAAGGTTTTCTAAATAATGATATTATTAAGGATTTCACCTAGGACTAGGGTAATCCTATTCTAACCAGAATAGTTCTTGGTAATTGCATGCTTAACCTCTCTACTAATTTAAATGGAAATTGAAATTAGGAAAGAAGGTTAAAGGTTTTGTCACTAAGCAATTAGGATAAAATAATATTGAGAATTGGTAATTGAGGATGATGAACTTGTTGAACAAATCAAAGAGTGAAGGTTATTACATGACAAATTATACACTCACCCTAGCATACTTTAATCAAACAAAAAGTCAATTTTTACCTTACGCAAATTTACTTTCTACAAGGATTTATTCCCACCAATCTTAAAACTATTATTTTTGTTCAATTGAATAATTCATCTAACTCAGTATTTCTTACGCAATCCTCGAGATCGATACTTGGGGTAATCCCATTATTACTACATCGGTAAAAATAGTACACTTGCTATTTTTTTGATCACGTTTTTGGCGCCGTGGCCGGGGATTGCCAAAATACAGAGTCGATTATAGTTCAATTGAAATTTTATTGCTCTGCAATTAAAATTTTATTTTTCTATTTATTTTATTATTCTCGCTAATAAATTGTCTAATCTTTGAATGTGAGGAAAGCCCTCAGCTGAATATATTTTTGAAGCAGAAATTGAAAGAACTTTTCACGAAAAGCGAAGACAAGCTCAATTAGCCAGACTGGCTTCTGACAAGGAACATTGAGTTCATACAAAGTCAGAGTCAGACGAGGAAGAGATCATGGATGAAGATCCACCAGAGAGACTTCTTGGGGATTATGGTGGGGCAAATACACCAGGTGGAAAGTTGATAATTGTAAACCATCCGGTTGACAACTTGAGAGAAGATCTTTCACCGGAAAGGTCAATGAAGATGCCAATAAACATTTGCAGCGATTTTTATCCATGAGTACCACGTTGAAGATCGATGGGCATACGGATGAAGCAAAGAAATTGAGAATGTTTCCGTTTACCCTATCTAAAGATGTTGAAGAGTGATTTTACTCACTACCTGTCGGTAGTATTTCCACGTGGGAAGAGATGGAGAAATTTTTTCTTGAGGAGTAATTCCCTGCTTCTATTTATATTCAGAAAAGATATGAAATTGTGAATTTTAAGCAGAAAGAAGGAGAGTCACTCGGTAATTCCTATAAGAGATTGTTGGTAGCTTGTCACACTCATAATATGGATCAGACTGAGCAAATGTATATGTTTGTGAATGGCCTCAGAATAAAGACAAAGCAACTTATTGACACAGCGGCCGATGGCTCATCTAACTTCACAACAGCCACTGGTATTAAGAAGATCATTGAAGCCATTGCTGCGAATGAACATCTGGAAGAGTATGACAGGGCTACAAGCAAACCAGAGGGAGTTATTGATTTGAAGTTGTAAGTGAATAAACAACTCAAATTGAAGAGGCAATTGCGGCACAAGTGGATAAAAAGCTCAAAGATATGAACATGGGTACTCAATAGGTAGCTCAAGTTAAAACTGATGTGTGTGACATTTGTAGGGGACCACATAGCACTATGAAATGTCTAGCAACTCCAAAGCAAATTGAGGAGATAAAATTCTTGAGGAAAAATAATCCCTATTCTAACACCTATAACCCTGGGTGGAAGAATCATCCGAATTTTGCTTGGAAAGATCAGAAGCAACAAACTCCTCAAAAGCCAGAATGGGAGGTAGCTCTTGAAAAGATGGCTGCCCACACTTCCCAATTTCAAGAAGAAACAAGAAGCAATCACCGTAACACCACAACTACAATTAAAAATCTGGAGGTCCAAATGGGGCAGATTGCACAACAAGTAGCTCTGCAAGTTCAAGGCAATTAGAAGATTCATGAGAATGTGAATGCTGTCACCACAATGCGTAAAAAGGTTGTCAAAGAAAGAGAAGAAGAGGTGAAATTAGATGATAATCTTATAGAAGTGGATTTAGAAGTGAGAGAGAACAAGAAAAAGCAGGAAGAAGTGGTGCTACCTGTGAAGCCAACTGAAGAAAAAATGAAACCTGAAATTAGGTTGCCATATCCCTCTCGAGTGGCTAAGAAGGACACAAAAGAGAAGGAGTTCGATAAATTTGTCAAGTTGTTCAAAAAGCTGGAGATCAACATACCTTTCTTTAAAGCACTTGAGAAAATGCCTTTGTACCAAAAATTAATGAAGGAGGTCCTATCAAAAAAGAGGCCAACAAATGATGAACAGGTACCCGTTGATGAGAAGTTGTGTGCAATCGCGCCCGAGAGAAAAATTCCTGTCAAGCAGAAGGATCCTGGATCACTGGCAATACAATGCACCATAAAAGATAGAACTTTCAAAAGGGTTCTAATTGATTCAGTCTCTAGTGTGAGTTTAATGCCATTATCAATCTTCAAGAAACTTGGTATTGAAAAGATAAGCGGAAGTGGAAAAAAATTAAAATTTGTTGATCACACCATCAAGAAGTCATATGGGATAGCTGAAGATGTGTTGGTAGAGACTGAAAATTTTGCTTTTCCAGTGGATTTCCAGATCACGGACATACCTGAAGATGAAGAGACCCCGATTATTCTTGGTCGACCATTTTTGTTGACTAGCAGGTACAATTTTGATATCGAGACAGGTCATCTGACCTTAAAATATTTTGATGAGAAGATAACCATGAAGGTGTTTGAAGTCAAGAAACAAGGTGCAGGTGAAAAGAATAAATTTTCAGTTGGTATGGTCAAAGTAGAAGGAGAAAATATGAGCAACAAAGTATGTAAGAAAACGTACCCCCATAAGAGGATGAACCGTCGAGCCAGGCGACGTTAAACGAAGCGCTTCGTGGGAGGCAACCCACGCTTTTCATAACTTAGTTTTCTTTTTGTTTTGTTTGCAGGTAATAAAAAGGGATACTTTCTTGCGAAAGCTAGGAGGCAGCAGCTGGTGTTGCGTTACCCTCTATGAGTCACTTCTCTTGAGTTTGGTCTGAAACATTGAGGCCAATGTTTAGTTCAAGTTTGGGGGAGGTTTTATTGCTTTGTTTGGTTATTTTTACTTGTTAAGTTGATATTAAATTCTGCGTAATACCAATCTTATCCGAAAATTTTGGTATTGATTTGCTCAAGATCTTGTGTTTCTGAAATCCCAGGATAATATATAGAGATAAAAGGATGATTGTTTGAAGGGAGGAAGTTCGGAATAAAGTGACAGTGATACGAGTCTAACATGTAGAGTTGTACCAGAGTACTCGAATCCTGAAAAGTAGTCCTTGAGTAGTTTATCCATAAAGTCTGGCATAGTATGGATTTGCATGCAGGTAAGATTGGTTGTGAAATAAATACAGATGGCACCAAACGATGAAAAGGCACTAAAAGGAAACTAGCTCGCTAAGTTGGGTAGCCCTCACCAGGTTATTCATCCCAAAGAGAGTTGATCCTCAAATGTCGTCCAAAAGGAGTTGATCCCCAAACGTCGTCCAAAAGGACAATATATAACTGCAAAGTTTGAAAATTTCATTAGTAATTAAAAGTAGCAAATGCTGCTTGGTTGGTGCTGAAATAAGAAGTTCTGATTAATCTCTTGCATGTGATAATCATCTTAATTCTTATTGCCTTAATTTGATTGTACGAATGAAAAATAAGGAAAATCGGGATAAGACTTAAGTGGTACAAAGCATAGTTGGAGAGGTATCTAAAAAGGAAGCTCCAGGTTAAAAGGTTCTTACCAAAAACTCTTCGTGTCATGTGAAGGTCGGACAAACTACCTTTGTAGAAATGTCAATTGAAGTCTCATATATGAGTACCAGATGCTTTAATTCCCATGAATTCTTATATTTGTCGCTTGCAGACAAGCAATAGTTTACGTTTGGGGGAGTTTGATCGATGGTTTTTACACAGATATTTAGCATTGAACTCTGTTATCATTTCTTTTATTTGTTTAGTGTTATATGTCATTTTACCGCATTTTTTACTTCGGTTGTGTGGTTGAGTGTTTTCAGGGTCAGAAGAATAAAATAGGACAAATCGGGGCAAAAATCAGAACATGTAAGGCTATAGAGGTCCTGACACGGCCACCCGTGTCATGGGACACGATCCGTGCCAGAAATGGCGCAAAAAGGGAGTTTTGGAGAAGGAACAGAGGCTGACACGGGTGCCTGTGTCAGCTAACATGGCCCGTGTTAGGAAGCATGGGCAAAGTACGCGTAGACAGAGGCCGACACGGGTGCCCGTGTCATCGGACACAACCCGTGTCAGCCATGACGCTGAGTATTATACTTTTTGATGTTCAATAGTGTTTTGGGTCATTAAGGGTGGTTTGGACATTTGGTATTACTTGGGAATGACCTAACACTATATAAACCTTATTTTGAGAAGGAGAAAAGGACTTTTTGCCACCAGAGAATAATTCACGATAGAAGAGCAGAGATTCAACAAATTTGGGAACTGAGAACTCTTCATGCGCGAGAGCAATTGAAGATCGAAGACCCAATCTATTGTAATGTCTTTATCTAATATTTTGATTATGCTACTTTTGAATTCTATGAGAGGCTAAACCACCTAATGCTAGGGGGTGTCCCTAATTTGTTATGTTAAGAATACTGATCTCTTTGTTTTAGTCAAGATTTTTGTTCATTATGCATCAATTTCATTATTTTGATTAATTCGTAGTTTGACCCTATGGGACCATAGGATTTCACTATTTTAACACAGTAGAGTCGGACGGTCATGTTAAGGTTTTCTAAATAATGATATTATTAAGGATTTGACCTAGGACTAGGGTAATCCTATTCTAACCAGAATAGTTCTTGGTAATTGCATGCTTAACCTCTCTACTAATTTAAATGGAAATTGAAATTAGGAAAGAAGGTTAAAGGTTTTATCACTAAGGAATTAGGATAAAATAATATTGAGAACCGGTAATTGAGGATGATGAACTTGTTGAACAAATCAAAGAGTGAAGGTTATTACATGAAAAATTATACACTCACCCTAGCATACTTTAATCAAACAAAAACTCAATTTTTACCTTACGCAAATTTACTTTCTACAAGGATTTATTCCCACCAATCTTAAAACTATTGTTTTTGTTCAATTGAATAATTTATCTAACTCAGTATTTCCTACGCAATCCTCGAGATCGATACTTGGGGTAAATCCCAGTATTACTACATCGGTAAAAATAGGCGTGTGAGAGCTAGGGTTCCGAAGTTGTTTGAGAAAATCTCGCCTCCTAAATCTCCTCCGTAGCGGTCGCCAAGGAGCCAACTCCAGCTTGTAACGTACGCCACAGATCTTGCGTGTGGAGAAAGATTTTCCCCAGCCTTGTAATGGTCGCCACAGTGTTTATGGCTTGCGTGTAACGATCGTTACACCTTGTAACGTGTTGGGCTTTGTTCACTTTAAGTGGGTTGGGCCTTGTTCGCTTGAATCTCTTTTTTTAATTTATTTTTGCTTACTTCACACCTCCATTTTATGCTATGCATACACACTTCAATAAATACTCTCTTTTTGTGAATTTTGAGTGTGATTTATCCGTCTTTTCTCGACTTTCTTCGCACATGCCTAATAATCGGTAAAAACCTAAAAACATAGAAAATACCGCCATAATACGAATAAAGAATAATTTATTTAATTAAAATACGGATAAAAAGCATATAAGTTGGCTTAAATAATCGATATATTTTCATTTTATCAAACTCCTCTACACTTGAACCTTTGATTGTCCTCAAGCAAATGATAGATTTTGAAATAAATTAGTGCAAAGTTCTGACAAAATCGCACGATGCAACTCGAATTGTACATGGCTGATAGGCGTTATGTTTAGAAAGATGGAACCAGGCTCCGACACCTATGATACATGAATGACACAAAACTGTAAACATGGTCCAAATCTTCCTTCCTATGCAAACCAGTCCGAATCATGCTATCATAGCTCAAACTAATATTTCTCGCTTGAAATCAACCGCTTTCATTCTCGCGCAATCACATTAATCCCATAATCTCTCGCACGCACATAGTAGAGCAGCTGGTTAGTGATTCTGGTCAATTTTTTTATGGGGTTCTGGTACGCAAGTTGGTAACCCTTTTATCTTTCAAATTATAAGTCTTGGGGGATCGAACCGTGGTTTGCCCTACCGAGTTTAGCACCAGATACCACTGAACAGGCTTACAAATGGTTTTCACTTTTTTTGTAGGTTCTGTAACTGTTGGCTTAAATGACCTGGTGAGGGTCACCTAACTTAATTAGCGCATTCCCTTTTATAAATTGATTTTCAATGCTTTTTTGATAATGACCAGTCACTTATATTCATCAGCTCCCTATGTAGTTTGTGGATAAGACGGTGCCGACTGCTTGTATAAAATACTTGGGGTTGATCTAAAACTTAAAACTTAAGGTCTCAGTATCATAGTTACTCAAACTGATATGCGCGATCTAGAAAACTTGGATGTCAAGGCAGTATTATCTTTGTCGAGTCTTGTTCAAGAAATCTAATGCAGCCTTACGAGCAACCTATATACGTTTCTGAAGTACTGCGCTAATGTGTTGAGATAAAAATTTAAATTTTTTCGTTATGGCTCAAGAAACGTGTGGAAGTAAGAATAACGTACGGAAATGAATATTGATCTGAAAAATCTCTTTTTTATTTAATGAAAAGGGAGATAACTGAAATTTAAAACTTACTATATATTGAAGACAAAGTTTTCCTCCCCTACACTTAGACTGAGCATTGTCCTCAATGCGATAACCAATAGTGGAAAAAGAAAACAAACAAAGCACCTACGGAAAATAAAAGAAAATACAACAAATAAGAAAACTAAATCAGTCTTCATCGTCGTCTTCATTATTTCTGCTAGTTGATGCTTCACCTCATGCTCTTCTTCCACCACGTGTCCTCACTCCGCTTCTTCTGGGTCTAGGAGGCTCCTCACCATTTTTGTACACATGTGCATTCAAGCCTTCAACGCGGAATGATAAGCGGCACATTTCATCAGTCAAGTCAAAAATGCCGCGATGGTTCCAATAAGTGGCATTGCGTTGATCGCGCTGCATCTCTTGCATCAACTGCATCAGTTCCTGCTGACGCTGATCTTGAAGTAAAAGTGATGCATATATCGCATCGAGTGTGGCTGGCTGAGGGTTATCTCCTGGTTCATGGTATACTCCGTGTTGAATAATCTGAAGGTTGCTGCACCGATCAGATATTGATCGGCTTCTAGAGTAGGCGACGTTTGGTATGTAAAGGAACTTAAAAACTCCAGCGTGAGGGGTTCATAAGTTGGCAGGTTCATAGTGGCAATATCGTGTAACTGGATTCATGAAGCATGAATTGCACACTATCTAGCAAATCCAAATCACGAAGACAATCTTCATCAATGTATTTCGTGGGAAAAATACCTCTCTGGTGGAATCTTCGGTAGAGTTGTTCTTGCCGGACTCTGACATCTCCATCTCTGAATAGCATATTTGTGAGGTCTGGCTCCTCTCTATCTTCTTGAGATCTTCTTGCCATCTTTGTGAAGTTCTTTGGAAATGAGATGGTTTTAAATGGTAGAAGGGTTTGTTGAAGAAAATTGGAAGTGAAAATGGTGTTTTTCTAAGTGGTTTTTATAGAAAGATGGTGAGGAAAATATGAACGGAGGTATTGAATGGGAGTTAAGGTGTGTTCGTTTTATGAGAAATGCATGGCTAAGGGATGTGTAATGGCCGTTACACAAGGTTCAATTTTTCAAGCCAGCATGCTGCCCTTGTAACGGTCGTTATAAGGTGTGGACAAGGGAATCTCATGCCCTGCAACGGACGCGACAAGTCAATGTACATGGATGAGAATCTTGGTGACCGTGGCATGGCAGGTTGTGTCACTTCATTGTCTCAATTGATTAAATATAAATTGAGCATGGGGGATAATGAATGACATATTGAGGTGTGTTATTTAATGGTAAATGCACACTAGGACTAATAGGTTAATATTCATGCATTTTATTTTTACAGATGATACTTAATCATAACACAATGGCATTATAACATAATAATAATAATAGAATACAATGAGAAATATAACACAAAAAAAATAAATGATGAAATGTTAAATAAATTAATAACTAAATCCAAAAATAAATAACAGAAATATTGAAATGAATCTAATGCGATGCTAATGAAAAACTAAGAAAAGAAATGAAATCCATTAAAACTAAATCTAGACACTCCTCCCCTACACTAGGAATGAACAGTGCCCTCAATGTTCTAAAAACAAAAATCAGCCACTCCTGGAATTTAACTGCTGGTTCAGGTGATCTAGATTAGCTGTGACAAGATCCATGAAACCATAAAAATTAGAGCGGAGCGATGTAAGATCAGAGCGGATAGCAGCATGCTCCCTCGTTACTGCCTCAATGGCTGCAGCATAATCAGGTTGTGGAATCTGGGCATCGGCAGTAGCAGGGGATATAGGAGGGTCCCAAGCCAGGATGCAGTCGAGCAGAGATGGAGTAGTAGGGTTAAATTCAATCATGTCAATCAACTCCACCATCTCTGGTTCTTCTTCATCCAAAGCTGCCAAAGGGTCATAATAGTGGGGCGATGTCACAGGATCTACTTCTTCTTCCTCCATATCATTCTCTGCTACGCCCTCCATCTTATAAGTCCGATTCTTCTTATCGGGCACACTAGATCGTGCAATGTAGGGCAACATAAAGTGGTAAACTGGATCACCATGAATCAACAACTGGTACTATTCGACTCTATATATCTAATCATCCTAACATTAAAACAAAAAGACAAGTCCAGCGGAATATGGTCAGTAGCAGGGGTCAGACGGGATAATCTCTCCCTTTGAAATAAGGCAGCATCAATGATTGTCACCAAGCCTCCTACATATATCGATCCATGAGGGGCCCGGGAAATACTTAGAAGACGAGCAAGCATAAACGAGATACCTACCACTGGTCTGGATCTGAACACACAGAAGATAATGAACAACTCCTCCTTGGACACCAATGTATCATTCTGAGGTTTCCCAAATAAGGAAAACGAAAGAATCATGTGAAAATACCGAATCACCGGGTTATGAATCTCCGACGAATGTCTCGGGATAGAGCTATCGTGCCTCCGAGTAGATATCTCCCCCCAAAAGTAGTCAAGCTGGCTGTCTAAATACTCATCATTTGGAATCTCAATGACAACATCATCACTAACTGGGAAATCAAGTAGATCAGCAAGCTCACGAGTGGTATATCTGTGGGTGAAATCAAATAGTCTGAAAGAAACGACTCCTCTAGCCAACCCTAGACCAACATCAGGGTTATAATGCAAAGAACTGAGAAACTATAGTGTCAGGTTGTGGTAGGTGGGATGCTGATTATGAATGAAATAATCCCACCCAATCTGGTTGAACATGAAACGGACACTCTCTCTTATGTGTAAGTCGGACAGTGTGGGATCGTGTGCATAAACAGTGTAGCACATCTCTCTCTTAGAAAGCGTTTCGTAGTGTCTCTGCTGGGCCTCATTCAGGAAGATGACATGCATTGTATCAGAAAGATCCATGACAAAAGTCAGTGAAGAAATAAAAATCTTGTAAGTAATTAAAAGTAGTTTTAAATTAGAATCGGCGTAATGCCAAAAATAGAACAAAAAATATTTGTAGAAATTTTAAGAAATACATAAACAAAAATGAATGAAAATTTATAAAAAATCGAAGTTTTTATAAAAATGGTGGGTTGCCTCCCACAAAGCGCTTTGTTTAATGTCAGAAGCTCGACCTAAATTTGAAAACCGAAAACTACTTAGGTGATTCAGCCGGTAGTTGTATAAGTCTTAGACTAGCTGAGAAATCTCTATTTCCGATACAATGGTAATGCTTCAAACGTTTCCTGTTTACCATAAACGGGTCACTATCTTTTCCTTTGATTTCAACAGCGCCACTCGGGAGTACTTTTATAACTTCGAAGGTTCCTGACCATCGAGAACGAAGTTTTCCTGGGAATAATTTAAGTCTAGAGTTAAATAGGAGTACTACATCACCCACATTGAATTCTTTTCTGGAGATGCGTCGATCGTGCCATTTCTTAGTTCTTTTCTGATAAAGTATGTGAAAGTTATGCTTGGTCAAAGTTCAGTTGACTTTTGTCTGAAAAACCCTAATTTAGAAACTTTGACTTTTGATCAAATCTTGACTTTGCTTGAGGAATCATGGTCAACCCTTGATCAAATGATGAATATTACTTCAAAATATTGATGTTGACAAAAAATTATAAAGTTTGACTGTATATTGACCACAGTTGACTTTCTGTCCAATACAGTTGATTTTCAACCATATGAGCAATTAGATGAGCAAATTTGACTTGTAAGGCTTAAAACTTGACATGGTGATCCCTTTAAGCATATGATTAGGTATGATGACCACTTGGAGCCTTGGAAATTTATTCTGACTTGAGAGAACAAAACCCTAGTTTGGATTGATTGCTTAGAAGAGGGTTTTTCTGGTCATCCCTTGTGAAATCCTTAAGTATGGAGATGTGAATTGTCTTGAGAAGTAGGAGGGCAAATTTTGGGGTATAACAGTTTCCCCTGTTCAATCTTCTTGTACCGGAAGAGTTAGGTTGGTATGCTTTCCTTTCGTTACCTGAAGGTAGAAGATGATTGAACACTCGAGTACACTTGAAAATTTGCACTCGTTGGTATTTGGAAAAAGATCGTCAGTTGAAAATTTCCTGGAATGGGCTTATAGATGCCATTTGGAGAAGCTAATGGTGGGGAGTGAGTCATATGCTAGACTCTACGTTCGTCTTTTGGATGAGAGAAATATCAGAGATGGGCTTAAAGATGCCATTCGGGGTAGTTGGTAAAGAGTCAGAATAAGCCTTTTGTCTTGGCTATTTCTAAAATGAATAGTTGTCAGCATGTGGATAGTTTTCCCGTCTTGTTTCAGGTATTAATCCATGGTCTTCTATTTATTGGTAAACCCGTCTGGTTTCGGGAGTTCATACCGCCAGATTTCTGGAGATTAGTCGCCCTGTCTTATTTCAGGAATTGACCTACAACCTATTTTATTGGTAAACCCGTCTGGTTTCGGGAATTAATACCAGATTGGTCGCCTTGATAGTTTCCTCGTCTTGTTTTGGGTGTTAATCTTTGACCTGTTGTTTGGAAATAATTTGCACGGTCATTCAGATAGTTCTCCCGTCTTGTTTCGGGTATTAATCTTTGACCTTCCATTTGGAAAATAGCTTTTACCTGTCGGGGAAATAAATCTTGACAGGATATGGTTAGTTCT
Source organism: Vicia sativa (assembly GCA_021764765.1). Classification (NCBI taxonomy): domain Eukaryota; kingdom Viridiplantae; phylum Streptophyta; class Magnoliopsida; order Fabales; family Fabaceae; genus Vicia; species Vicia sativa. The sequence goes on along the minus strand of CM038796.1, from coordinate 41,054,895 downwards.
ATGCAGATTATGATGCATGCGAGTATATGACAATGTTCGTGAATGATATATGCACATGCTATGGTTTTTAAAGGTAATGTATGAAGGTAGATGTTGTATTTTAAAACATATCCATCTTAAAGAAGATAGGAACGTTATGCTGGAGATCTTTGATTTCTTCTTGGGGATGAAGTTGTTGAAAACCCTAACTGGGGATAAAGGAGATTCAGATTCCTCTGATGCACTATCTAACCAAGTTTCGAGTTTGAGTATTGTTGCTGTTGGGGGAATGATAATCATTGAGATATACTCAGCTGAGGATGAATATCTTGTGTATAGACCTTGCTGGGGGACGATGTGGTATGGAATAACCTGTTACTTTATGGAGACTGATGTAATTTCTTGATGTGATACTGCTCGGGGACCACTGTAACATGATGACTTGAGAATATAGATAAGTCTGATAGGATCACTACTCGGGGACTGACGTGATGAATATATATGATCACCGCTCGGGGACTAACGTGATGAAGTTGAAGCTGATAGGATCACTGCTCAGGGACTAATGTGATGAAGATGATAGGATCACTGCTCGGGGACTAATGTGATGAATGTAGAGGATCACTACTCGGGGACTAATGTGATGAAGTTGATAAGATAACTGCTCGGGGACTAAGGTGATGATGTTGACATGTTTGACCACTGTTGGGAGGAGATGATAATGTAATACTTCGTTGGTGAATATTTGTCTTTGTAGGGAGAGTGATGGCTCTGTGGGGATTGTAGAGATGATCCTATGGAGGTGTTTCTTGTGAAAGTGACTCTGTGGGGATGTATTGGTGACTTTAGTCGTCATCTCAATTCCTAGATCCTGTAGTAATTACTGTTTCTGTTCGCTTTTCATATGTTTGTGAATAGATGTTTATTGTAAGATGCATATAATCATTCAAAGCAATCATTGGACTTTATGCAAACAAAGCAATGAAAATTGGCACTGGAAAAGAGGAATTTGCATTAAATTTGAAAAGTGGCATATAGTCAGGCAGTTTGTGTACAAGAGACAAATATACTAGTAAGAGGAAATTGTCAGAATAGTAAAAAGCTATGTGGAAACAATCTTGTCGAGTTTCAACTATGCTATTGCTCATGTATTTTCGACTATCTCATCTCTTTGTTGTCAGAATATAGTGATTGAACTGATTTGCGCCATTCGAATCTTGAAGCTGATAGTAGTGTAGTCTGTAAGTAAGTGATCTGGACGAGACATAGTTGTACGCTTAAATCCCTAACCTTTGCCTAGACTGTAAAACCCCAATATTACCCAAGGTTTTATATGCAAAAATCAGAGTAAATTAAAATTTCATAAATTAAATATTGAGGCGTCACACCTTCAAAACCAAGTAATAATAATAATAAATTAAAATCAGAGTAAATTAAACTTCCTCATCAAAATCATATTTTAATAAATTATGATTCTTATTCACTAAAGGCATAATAATAAAAGAACAACAACAAGACGACATAAATATTTCCCCCCGAGTACTATGTATCAGAGTGACACCGACTCGACTAATAGCAGCTATAAACTCCGTCTTCATAACCTGCACGTTACCAGTATAAAGGTAACGACGAAACAAGTAAAGGGTGAAATACTCCAAAACATATAATTAAAACAATGTCAAAGTCACAAGCTATGTCACACAGTAATGAACAACAAATTATTTGTGACTTGTGATATGAGTTTTGAACACAATTATTACTTTTGTTCTAAGTTACCTGAGAAAATAATAAGATATAACTCAAGATATAGCTTATTCCTTACGGTCCTCTTTTTCCACCACCTGTGACAAGAACTGTCACTTGCCTGAAGGGGGAATGAGATTTATATTCTTCCTCGTGTACAAATTGGACCTTACTTCCCTTTAACCTTTTAGTTTAATGGGAAATATCAAAAACACGAGAAGATGTCGAACGATATGTTGAGACATTGTCTTCAATTGACAGACCAACAATGTAGTTGAAGTCTGCTCTCCAATTGAAGTTTTCTCCCCTACTCTCAAGATAAGAAGACTGCTGAAGTTTGTAACAGACATCAGACATCAGGACATCAGGACATCACACTACAGAAACTGTTAAGTTTGTAACAGTTCTGTTTCAATTGTGTAGAATATTTTGGGAATATTATGCATCTTATGTGATGTAATTTTGAAGGCATATGTGGAGGTCCAAGAGGTAAGGAGAAAGATCAGCAAGGGCCTTGATTGTAGCAGAAGTTATCTGCGATCTTTTTTGTGCAAAAGTTTGTTACAGCTTATGCTGTTATTTTGAAGGCCCAAATCCAGTTGGGTAATAGGTTATAAATAAGCACTTGTAACCTAGTTTTAGTAAGCTATCCGGTTTTATAAAGATGTAATCTTTAGGGTTAGCCATGTAAGTGAACCACCCGACTTGTGGGATGGTCATTGATTTGTACCTCGAAGCCTGCAGGCAAGAGGATTATTTTACTAACTCAGAAGCTGTGAAGCAATGAGTGTGGTTGTGTCCTTGGAAGAAGCTGTGAAGCAATTCCAAGTTAAGTTTGTGTCACTTGAGTTACATTTTTTATTGTGTTTGAAGTGTGGTATCTTCAAACTATTTTAGTTGTGTTTGGATTGAGGTATCTCCAAGCTGATTGTATTAGGAGCCAAGCAGTTGGTGCAGTTGCTGGTGTGATAGTAGCTGATAGAATCACTGAGGTGATTGTAAGTGAGCAGAGGTTCTCATATCAAAGTGTGGTGTCTTAGGTAGATGGGTCATTGGGTAGTCTGATTAAGTGAGGTGTGTAAATAGGGTGGTTTCCCTCTGAATTAATACTACTTGAAATTCCTGGCAGCAGATACGTGATGTCACAGAGAATGTTATGACACACTATCTGACACTCTGTTAACAATTCACACAATAAATTTAAACAGCAGTAAAGAACACAATAAATTGTTTACCCAGTTCAGTGTCTAACTACACCTACATCTGGGGGCTACCAAGCCAGGGAGGAAATCCACTATTAGTAGAATTAGTTCAGGAATAAACCAACCAGTTTATCTCCTTCACTTAAAACCTACCCAATGCAACTTCAATCTAAGTCCTACTTAGACCTGAGTTTCTACTCACTCCCCCTCAATCACAACAGTGATATCAACCTATTGAATAATTGAATTGTGAAGACACACTTCAATAAAATATCCTGATCTTGCTTCAAAGCTTTAATCAAGAGACAAACACTCGTGCTTCAAAGCTTTGAGTGATAAACTACCCTTACAAACAAATCCTAGTCCAAGGCACTTATCAATTGATAGTTGCTTGGCTCACAAGGAGAAACTAGAATTACACAAATAACAACCTGCTAAGTCTTCAATACATTCCAGAGGCGCAGCAGTAGTGTAAGGGTTGAATTCCTTTTATAGAAGCAGTCCTGAAACTTCAGTTTTGGGCTTCCATTAAGATAGCTAGGGTTCACTTAATTTAATCCTAAAAACATGGTCTTTTCAACAACCAATTTAGGTTTAATTAAGATTAACCTAGCAGCCACGTGAGCATGCATTCTAATAACAGAAAAACATAATATAGCAGCTCAACAAACTTCCTGAAAAGTCTCAGGAAAAAACAGATTCTGCAGAACAGAATGTCACAATGAATGTCATAACATCTGTTATGACATCAGACTATTTTCTGCAGATTTCCAGTACAAATTTTAGCTTCCAGTTCTGAGTTGTACTTTAAACATCCTTGTCAAGTAGGATTTATCTTCAATCTCTGAATGTCATGACATCTATCAAGACATTGCCATAGCCTAGTTTTACCAAAAAGTAATGCCAACTTAAAACACTAACAAACTCCCCCTTTGGCACATTTTTGGCTAAAACTACTTAAGTCATCAGAGTACCTATGCAGCAGAAGAAAAACTAGTTCTAAGCTTAAAGAAACCAGAACCTAGAGAAGATAAATTCTACCCATACACAAATCCCAGTTTCCCACAATTGCCTACATAAAGATTTCATACAGTTTCCCAATTTCCCAATACAGTTTCCCACAATAGTTCTTCTCCCCCTTTATCCACAAAGGGCCAAAGGAATCAGTACAAGTGCCCCAATCATTCATTCATATATGAAGAAAAGTACCAGCACAATGTTTACAGTTATAGCTCAGTCAGAGGATTACAATTCTGTCAACAAAATGATTACAATCTTCCAGAATACAAACCAGAAAAAAAAAGAAAAAAAATAGTACAGGAAACAGGATTTAAACAACAAGGCAATAGACAACAATGGACAGGCTTCCATCTCAAGTGCTTTCTTCACCAGAAGGAACACTATGAAAGGAATCATCTTCTGAACTCCCTTCACTCCAGCCATCTGAACATCCTCATTTCGGCATCACCATGACCTCATCAGCAGCTATCCCTTCATCCTCAACCTCTGTGTCCTGCTCTAGTTGAGAGATCAGCTCTTCAAGGCTTTGCTTCCTTGCCTCAAGCTCTTTGCAGGTAGCTTTTAGCACAGCTAGGACTATTGCCTTTTGAGAAGTTGCCTTGACATTGGATGTCTCACCAGATGTCATGACAATGTCTGGAACATGTCTGCCTTGAAAAAGTTTGTAGTGGAATCCAAGAGCAGGGGCTCTTTTGCAGACTGCATCTCTTTCAGCTAGAATATCAAGAAATTGGTCAGTGATAATTCCACACACCAGGGAGGGAAAGGCTATGGGTCCTTTGATAGCATAGCTTTCAGCATGCTTGAGGGTCTGCTCAAATATATAGGATCCATAGTCAAATTTAGCCTGAGTGCCTACTGCATATATGAATCTTCCCAGTCCAATAGAGATGGTGGATTTGTGATTGGTTGGGACCCGTTAGCGACACCAATCTTATGCAGGATGGAAAATTTGACACTCAACTTGCTTGCTGAGAGTTTTCCCTTCAGAGGCCATTGCCTTACTTGTTTGGCAGTGATGGTTTGACAGATCTTGTTGTCAGTTTCCTCCAGCTCTGGCTGAGCATCATCAGATCTACCCAGGAATCTGTTGATCACACTTGGAGAAAACGACTTTCCTCCCTCACATACTCTGATCTTGTAGTCGGAGACCTCCATCCCCAGCCACTTGACAGTTGACTATAAACTCTTTCACCAAAACTTCATAACAGTTTGAGAAACTCGTTTTCATCGAACCGACCTCTTTAATCAAATCAACAATTTCCTTGCACTCAAGTGCACTTTTATTCAACTCTCTTTCTAGAGCCACCCTCTTTAAGCAAACATACTTCCATCTTCCAACATTCTCAGGATGATGGAATGAAATGTTATCAATGGCCACTTCAGGCACCTTGGGCAGTTTCCCAAGAATTTGCTTCTTTCTGGGATGAATGTCTGTGACATTCTCCTCAACATCAAAATCAGAGTCTTGATCTGACTCTGAGGGTTCAGGTTCCTTCCTCTTTATCACAATTGGTGTTCTCTTTGGTCTAGAGCCACCACCAACAGTTTTTACTCTACATCTCTTTGTAGAGGGTCCAGCCTTGGGATACTTCTCAGCCTTGCACACATCTTCAACACCCTTTTCTTTAGCAGGGCTCTGTGAGACAACCTGTTTTCCCTTCCTTTTCATCATCCTATTTGCAATGCTTGGATTGACACTGGAAATGAGGTCATTGTCTGAGAACACTTCATCCAAGTCAATGACTGGAGGTTCAGTTAAATGATCAGACTCTTGAACTGGAGACTCTTCAAGATTATCACCACTTGGTTTTTCTAGAGTCTCTTCTAAGATACTATCAGAAATGTAGTCAGCATGGGCTTTATCAGAAGCACACTTTGCTGGGGATTCCTCAAGAATGCTATCAAAAATCACATCTTCCTTATCAGCAGGGGTTTCATTACAACCATCATCAATACTTACTTCAGAATCTTTAACTGAAGGATCAACATCATTCTTGACAGGGGAAACATCATGATCACCAGATGTCTCGACATTCTCAGTGACATCTGGATCAACTGCTAAACTAGGGCTAGCAGACTTATAGTTTAGAGTGATTGAAACCCCAGGTACAAATTATTCTTCGTTTAGGATCCTGGTTACTAATCTAGCAATGGCTACATGCAGAGACCTAGACCCTCTCATTCACTATTTTTGGGGGCAAGAGGATGGTAAAGTCTTACGAAGGTGATGCTTGTGACCTTCTTTCATTCCTTGTGCAATTTCTTGACTTTTTACGGGTCAATAGCCAATGCATAGCGGAGTAACCCTCGGGCTTCAACTTGCATGGCTTGACATTTGCCTAACTTGACCATGGAGGAGATGAAGAGCACGATTCTTGAGATGATGAAGATGATGAAGACATATTTTCTGATGGCTTTTGAGAAAATGAGGCGAGAATGGCGAGAGGGTTTCAAGGTTTCTTTTGGATGAAGAAAAAGTGATACTACTTTCAAATGAAGAAACTATTATATGTGGGAGTCTCTTCCTATTCTTGGACCTTTTAAAAATAAGATGAAAATAATTAAATAACCCACTTATAAATAATTGAAGTAAAAGGTCTCTTCCATCCCTTGATGTAATCATAGTTAATTGCTACAACTCCTCATATTGACAAATACCCAATTTGCCCCTTAAAGACTTAAACTGACTAGCCTCAAGAGTTTTAGTAAGAATGTCACAGTACAATGTCATGACATCCTGTATGACATTGTACTCAGTCAGCATCTACTTCATCCAGATCATCTGAGAGTAATTGCTACCAGCTGCTATGTATTCAGCTTCAACATTGTATAGGGACACACAGTTTTGCTTCTTGCTGATCCAAGAAATAGGATTGTTTCTCAAGAAGAAACATCCTTCCAAAAAGCTTTTACACAAGCTTTGATCAACACTTTCCCCACTTGTTTTCTTGGACAACTTCAAATGTGTAGGAGCAGGAGTCCTTTTATGGAAGCTATTCTTCATTCCAAATTTCTTGACAAAATTTCTTGCATACTTGCTCTATGGAAGGAGTGTTGAGTCTTCCATCTATGAGACTTGCAGTCCAAGAAAATGAATCAACTCTCCCATGAGGCTCATCCCAGATTCAGCTTGCATTTGGTTGCCAAAATGTCTCACCATTGTGTCTGACATTCCTCCAAATACTATGTTATTAAAATAAATTTTAGGCACCATGATCTTTCCTCCTTCATTCTTGACAAAGAGGGTTTTATCCAAGACTCCTCTCCTATATCCTTTGACAGTAAGGTGCTTGGTTAGCCTTTCATACCAGATCCTAGTACCTTGCTTCAGTACTTTAGAAGTGGTCAGATGTCTAGACATTGAGTGTGACATTCTGATTTCCTATCCAGCCTTATACTTACCACAGATTCTCCCTTTATCAATGTGAAATCTTGGTATCCTTCTTGACTCCCTCTATGGAACTGATCCTTTTCATTCCTCTGAGGTGTAAATGACCAAGTTCTTGGTGCCACAACTTTACTTCCTCTTCATCTTTGTCTATAGAACACACAGAAGACAGAGTGGTGTTCTCAGATTCCCACATGTAGCAGTTGTCCTTTGATCTGACTCCTCTCATAATCACTTCTTGTTCATCATTGATTAAAAGACATTCAGACTTAGTGAAGTTGACTGTGAATCCCATATCACATAGCTGACTTATGCTAATGAGATTAGCAGTCAAACCTTTTACCAGCAACACTCCATTTAGGTTTGGAACTCCAGACCAGTTTGAGTTTCCAACACCTTTGATTTCTCCTTTAGCTCCATCTCCAAAAGTAACAAAGCTGGTAGAATGAGGTTTGACATTATTCAGTAGGTTTTTTATTCCAGTCATATGCTTGGAACACCCACTGTCAAAGTACCAATCTTCCTTGGTAGACACTCTAAGAGAAGTGTGAGCTATCAATGCTGCAGTCCTCTTCTTCCAATTTTGAGTGTAGGGTACCTTGATGTTCTTAGGCTTAACATAGGGAGTCTGATTAGGGTATCCATGTAGCCTATAGCAAAAGGGTTTTATGTGTCCAAACCTTCCACAATGGTGACATCTCCATCTTTGAAACTTCTTATTCATGTTTCTCTGATCCTGATGTTGACCCCAATGTTGTGATATCTGCTTTGACATTGGCTTATTAGGTCTGTTCTTCTTCTTGTTATCAGCAAATTTCTTTGCAGCCACATGCCCTGGGCCAGAAACATTTCCTGTTTTATGTTGTGACATCTGCTTTGACCTTGGTTTCCCATGCCTCTTCTTTTTCTTGTCACTAACAGGTTCCTTTTCAACCACATATCCTAGACCATGCTTATTTCCTGCATTTTGTCCAAGCTGAAGGATTTCTTCCAACTTATCAGTCCCAGTAGTCAGCATCTTGACAGACTTAGTCATATGATCAAGCTTGGAATTCAACACTATAATTTCACTGTTGAGATGACTTATAGTGACTGTATTTTCCTTCTTCTCAGCTTCCAGCTTCACATTTTCTGCCTCCAACTTCTCAATCAGCTTTTTCTGTTTTTCATTTTGCTGACATACTTCACCACTTCTGATACACAGTTTCTTGTATGTATCAGCAAGTTCTTCAAAGGTCACTTCCTCATCACTAGAGTCATTATCAGAGTTGCAACTTTCAGAAAGTGCAGTGACAAGTTTGGCTGATTCCTCTTCAGAGCCACTACTTGATTCACCATCAGACCAAGTGACAGTCATTCCTCTCTTTTGTTTATTAAGAAAGGTAGGACATTCAACTCTAATATGTCCATATCCTTCACATCCATGACATTGGATTCCACTGCCTTGACTTTCTTTTCCTCTGACTTGGATCTTCTGCTGGAGTCATGAGATCTGCTGATGTCAGATGAAATGTCCTTGACATTTGACCTTGACTTTGGATCAATCCTCTTGATGAGCTTGTTGAACTGTCTTCCAAGCATAGCTATAGCTTCAGATATCTTCTCTTCATCATCCACCTTGCATCCCTCTTCAGTATTGGATACAAGTGCTATGCTCTTGTTTTTCCTGTCAACAGTTTCACTGATTCCCATCTCAAAAGTCATAAGGGATCCAATAAGTTCTTCAACCTTCAAGGTGCTGATGTCCTGAGCCTCCTCTATTGCAGTCACTTTCATTGCAAATCTCTTAGGCAAGGATCTGAGAATCTTTCTCACCAGCTTTTCTTCTGACATCTTTTCACCAAGTGCTCCTGAGGTGTTGGCTATTTCCAAGATATTCATGTGGAACTCATGAATAGTCTCATCTTCTTTCATCTTCAAATTCTCAAATTTGGTAGTGAGCATCTGAAGTCTTGACATCTTCACCTTGGATGTCCCCTCATGAGTAGTTTTGAGAGTGTCCCAAACATCCTTGGCCAGCTCACATTGATGAACTAGTCTAAAGATATTTTTGTCAATACCATTGAGTAAGGCATTCAATGCTTTAGAGTTCCCTAGTGCTAGCTCCTCTTCCTCTTTGCTCCATTCTTCCTCAGGTTTCAAGACAGTAGTCCCATCTTTCTCAAGCTTGGTTGGATGTTTCCATCCTTTTTCAGCAGCTCTCCAAGCTTTAATATCCACTGATCTTAAAAAAGCAACCACACGAGGTTTCCAATAATCATAATTAGACCCATCCAAAATAGGTGGTCTACCTCCAAATCCTCCTTCCTTATCCATTACGCCAGAAACTATTATCCCTAGATCTCACCCAGAAATAACAGGCAGGGTGCCTGCTCTGATGCCAATTGAAATTCCTGGCAGCAAATACGTGATGTCACAGAGAATGTTATGACACACTATCTGACACTCTGTTAACAATTCACACAATAAATTTAAACAGCAGTAAAGAACACAATAAATTGTTTACCCAGTTCAGTGTCTAACTACACCTACATCTGGGGGCTACCAAGCCAGGGAGGAAATCCACTATTAGTAGAATTAGTTCAGGAATAAACCAACCAGTTTATCTCCTTCACTTAAAACCTACCCAATGCAACTTCAATCTAAGTCCTACTTAGACCTGAGTTCCTACACACTCCCCCTCAATCACAGCAGTGATATCAACCTATTGAATAATTGAATTGTGAAGACACACTTCAATAAACTATCTTGATCTTGCTTCAAAGCTTTAATCAAGAGACAAACACTCGTGCTTCAAAGCTTTGAGTGATAAACTACCCTTACAAACAAATCCTAGTCCAAGGCACTTATCAATTGATAGTTGCTTGGCTCACAAGAGAAACTAGAATTACACAAATAACAACCTGCTAAGTCTTCAATACATTCCAGAGGCGCAGCAGTAGTGTAAGGGTTGAATTCCTTTTATAGAAGCAGTCCTGAAACTTCAGTTTTGGGCTTCCATTAAGATAGCTAGGGTTCACTTAATTTAATCCTAAAAACATGGTCTTTTCAACAACCAATTTAGGTTTAATTAAGATTAACCTAGAAGCCACGTGAGCATGCATTCTAATAACAGAAAAACATAATATAGCAGCTCAACAAACTTCCTGAAAAGTCTCAGGAAAAAACAGATTCTGCAGAACAGAATGTCACAATGAATGTCATAACATCTGTTATGACATCAGACTATTTTCTGCAGATTTCCAGCACAGCTTTTAGCTTCTAGTTCTGAGCTGTACTTTAAACATCCTTGTCAAGTAGGATTTATCTTCAATCTCTGAATGTCATGACATCTATCAAGACATTGCCATAGCCTAGTTTTACCAAAAAGTAATGCCAACTTAAAACACTAACACTACTGATAGTGAACTTCATTCCTGACTTGGTATGCCCCCAGATATAGGTTGGTTAGAACCGAACTAGGTTAACAATTCCCTGTGTTCTTTTGTTTCCTGAATTTTAATTGTAACTCTATCTTGGCTGTTTTGTAATGTCGAATCAGATGTCATGACATCCTGAGTCTAGCTCTAACCAGAATTTCAATTCCCTAATTTAGAGGCATACAATGACTTTATCTTCTCCCAAAAAAAATTTGCGCGCGTCTCATTAGCAATATGATTATAAAAATTATCTTCTACATATTTTTGAATAAAACCACATACATGTTGATGTTCAAACTTCTATTCTTCATCAGATACAAAATCCGCTTTAGCGGAACTAAAAATAGGTAAGTGTAGTTTCTTCATAAATAGTAAGCCTTTCATCTTGCCTTTCCATAAATGATAATTAGAACCATTCAACAATATCATCTTCATATTTGTATTTGACTCCATCATTCAAAGAAGTAAAATATCCCTTAACCAAGACTCTAATGTCACTTTGGTAGAAAATTAAGACACAATAATAGACTAATACACAACAGATATAATGTTTCCCAAACTTGTAGGAACCCTGAGGATCCACAACAATATAAGACCACAACTGAACAATAAAGACACAAGAATACTGATATTTTGAACGTTGAAAATCCTTCAACATAAATCTTTCTTCGCCACTACAACATGGTTCACTTGACTATGTGCTCAATATTTGTTTTAGAAAAAGAGTCATTCCCTTTTTTTTTGGTAGGGACTCTAGAAATCTTTGGTTTAATCATCCACATATTTTCACTTAAAATGGAAAAATTTGTATAAAAAACGAGTTGTAGGGTACCTGTAACGCCCCGAATTTGATTAACTGATTAACAAAATTAGCTAACGATTTGATTATTGGATTTACTCGATGTTCGAGAATCAATCGGATTTGTCGGTATTATTTTAGGAAACGTATTTAGATTATTAAATTGAAGTCGGATTTTATTCGGTTAGTCGGAGAATTAATTAAGTTGTTACGTTGAAGAAATAATGTTAGAAATAATATTATTATTAATAACGGACTATTTTACTAAATTGAGTTGGTCTTTAATTGTGGTATCGCAAAGTAATAAGGAGGTGTTATTTGTTAGGCCCATTATGATAAGTTAGTAAGATATATAAATAAAATATTATTATCATTATTATTATTGGTAAGATTATAAAAGAAAGGAAATGAGTTATTTTATGATTAGAAGAGAAGAGAAATAGAGAGGAGAAGAGAAAGAGGGCTAGGGTTTGGAGAAGAGCCAAGAACAAGGAAAATTGTTAGAGCCAAGTTCCACAAAGCCGATCAAAGTTTAGAGCTGCCATCAAAGAGGTAAGGATGGGGTTCTAATTCTATAACGGGATACATGATGGATGATATGTGGGGTGGGGTTTATAGTTTTGGAATTGTTTTGGTGTTTTGTTGTTGTTGTTGAAATTCCAAATTGAAGCTTGAAAATGCATGAAACTTGTGGAATGATTTTGTGAATGTTGTCTTTGTTTGATTCCCCATGTTGCTAGTACCTTAGGATGTTTTGTTTTGGGTTGTGTGGGTGTTGGATGCTAAAAAGTTTGGAAAGTGGGAAGAGGAAGATGTTCGTAGTGCTGAAAACCCATTCTGTCACACTCAGTTCGCGGCGCCAATGGGTTGATGCTGCGCGAAGTGACAATATGGTTGTATAGTGTTTTATTAGATTAAGTTGGCTTAGTTGGATTATGAAGATTATATGAATAACCGACAAGAATAAAATGGTTGAAGATAACAGACAATGTTTTGGGTAGCCGAGGTATTGTAGTAGCATTGAAATAGTAGAAGTCGGTTAGTTATTGTATTATGGACTAGTAGTATACTTAATGACTAGAATCAATATACAAATTCAATAGTGAATGAATAGTAGCGGGATGGTTGTTGATAGCAGTGCAGAATCAAAAAACTAGCAATCCCAACCGATGATTAGTTGACTAGAATTAGATTAAAATAATCTGAATGATTGTAAGTTGAATTGTAGAATAAGTTACTCAGGTATTAGTGTAGTAACTAGTAGTGTATTATTGAGTGGATGAAGGTAGTATACGTTGATAATAAGTTGTAGGATTTTTATCCAGTGATGAGTTGTTGTTAATTACGTTGATTATGTGGTAGGCTTTTAGCCGATGTAGAATTGTCGTTGATATATTGATTACGTTGTAAGCCTAAGGCCAGTGTTGAATTGGAAAAACGTTGAAGGCTTTTAGCTAATGTTGACTTGTACTATGTTGTAGGTCTTTGGACAATGTTGAATTGAAGTTGACTAGATGTTATGTTGTCGTTGTCGTGTGTTGTTGTTGTTGCGTTGTCGTGATTTTGTTGAATGAGGTTGAGGTCGCATGGCATACATTGCATTATTAAGTTGGCCTGGATTGGCAAAATGTTGGACTTGATTGGAATTTTCTATGTTGGAGTGAATGCTCACCATGTTGGCATGGATTGGCAAAATATTGAAAGTTGAAGGCTTATGCCTTGTGCCTCAGAATTATTGGCAACGTTCTAAGTTGGGAGTCTTACTCCAATGGTACCACATGCATATGCACAGTTGAGTCGCATAATTATAGTTTTTATGTTGATGTTTCAGTTGATATAAGTTGTTGTTATTCACAAGTTGTGAAATAGTTGTTATGTTGTGTTGGAAACGTTCTTGTGATATAATTGTTATAATTGTTGTCGTTGCTAATTGTTAGTATATATGTTGTTGTAATCGTTGTTGGTATTGTCGATATAAATATTGTTTGGATTATGTGAAGCGGTGAATTATATGATCTACATTCTAATATAATATTTATCATGAATTAAATTATATTTATAGATATCTCACCCCTTTCATTTGTTTCGCCGTTGCCTTTATACTGGTAACGTGCAGGTATTCTAGACTGAAGAATTTAGTTGCTGTTAGTCCAAGTCTGTTTAGTTGCTCTGATACGTAGCACTCGGGGGGATGTTTAGTTTATGTCGTTTACATTATTGACTCTTGTTGTTCTTATTGTGTTGAAAAAAGAAGAAAAAAACTAAGTCATGTTGTTGAATAAATATGGTTAGTTAATTTAAAGTTGAGTATACAGTTGTAAATGATTCTGCTGCATATTAAATAAAAGGTTGTTTTGTTTTAAAAGCTGAAGAAAATGTTATGTGATCCCCTGATAATAAAGGTGTTATGTATCTGACAAGTTTGTGTTGTAAAAGTTGAAATGTGGCATCCCACGTTTTGTATAAAAAATTAAAAATAATCTGATTTTCTTTACATTTTCCGGGTAGAATTTGGGGTGTTCCATTAGTGGTATCAGAGCAGGTCGGTCCGTCCCGCCAGTGTCGTCTAACTTTTCTTATTCCTCTGTACGCGACAAGTGTGTGAAACACTATCGATACTTGTTTCTTTTATGATTTCTTGTTGCAGGTATTTGTTTGAAGCTAAGTGGGGGAGAAGTTTTGCTTCTCGGACATGTTTCGATCATAAGATGTTGGTGTCGTATGTTACTGGTGGCGATAGTGTAAGTATTGTTTATGTTGTGTTGTTTCCCGATGGTGACATGAATTCAAGATTTCGTTTGTGGATCAAATTAGAAGGTCTTGATGGAGCATGATCAAACATTGTTGATGTTTATTTCTTGAAGGATGAGGAGTAATGTAGAGATTGTTAGTATACAAGTAGAATGTGAATTCCTGATGTTTCTGAAGGTGAATCGTTAAGTAAAAAGGGATAAAACTTTTAGTGTATGGAATTTAGAAAGTTGCGATGTTTTAGCGTTGCTGGTGGACTGCGAAGTTGTCAATTGATGTAGCCTTGCGTAGGATGTCGATGTTGGAACGGTGATAAAGTAATAGATTTCCGTAGACAGTGTCGTGGAATTCTTGTGATGTTAAATAAGTTGTTATGGAATGTTGAATGATTCCATCGTGATATTAAGTTGAATAACCTTGTGGTAATCATTGTCATAAGCGGTGATAATTAGTTTTCTATCTAAGATTGAATCGAATGGAAAATCTGGTGTTAATTGTGTTAGGGGAATTTTGTTCATGCAACAAACCTTTTTGTTCAGTTTAGTTCATGGCGCCAACATGTGGATGCGACACGAACTGTGTTTTTCTGTAAGTATTGCGGCGCCAAGGATAGTTTGCGACGCGTACTGTGTGATTTTTGCAAAAAAAATCAGAAGTTGATTGTTACCCCTTAGTAATTGGAATGAATATGTCCTTTAAAGGATGGTTCTTTTAAGAGGAATTAAAGACGTGGTTATGATGTCAAGGTAGTGGCATGCGTAAAAGAAGAATTGGAGAGGTTCTAATGCCAATACAGTGTGGAACGACGTTGTTGAAATTTTAACTAGGATGAGATGGCGTGAATGTACTGGTGTAGTAGAAATATTGAACCTTCGTGTGAAAATAAGTGAGTGTTATGTGGACCTTGTAAATGTTGAATATTGGTGACTCATCGATAAGATCGAGTTAGAGGGAAGTTGTGAAGGTATCTGTA
Organism: Vicia sativa; assembly: GCA_021764765.1. NCBI lineage: Eukaryota > Viridiplantae > Streptophyta > Magnoliopsida > Fabales > Fabaceae > Vicia > Vicia sativa. Next base: position 41,039,618 of record CM038796.1, on the reverse strand, counting down.
AAACACTTTAGAGATTATTGGAGTATGGCGTTTGAGTACAAGTTGGAAAATCACATTATTATGGTGAGTAACGATGGTTTACAATTCATTATGATTGTCGGTTATCGATTGACAAATTGAGGAACTGATCACCCTTAATCCCTTGTTGATAGTAGAAGAGATCGTATTGGAGGTTGTAGACTGGAATTGCTATCTCAAATAGTGCAATAAGTAATGGATGTTATGTCGTGAAGATAATTGTTTGCGAGTTGATGAGAATTAACAAAGATGTATCCATGGAAAAGTCGAGGAACATTGAATAATTCGGGATAAATGGTTTATGTGCGAGCTAATGCCGCGAAGTGAAAGATTGATGCATGTGAAGGGATTTTGAGTTTTGGTTGAAGCTGTGAATCTTATAAGTGGATAAGAATTCCGATAAGGACGATTAATTAAGATGGATTGTATGGCTAGTAGTCTAATTAATACTATTAAGTTGGCATTGTAGAATTTTGCTTGGTTGTATGACATTGTTGTTAGCTACCGTAGATGATGAATGATACTCTATAATATGATGAGGTCGATCAAGTGGACTATGTCTATGTCACTATAAGAGTGATACGACGAGATTAATAGAGTTGTTGGTATTCCGCGGTTGAGTGACCTCGGATATGGAATGAGAAATGTGTATGTGTTTTAGTGTTAATTATGTTGCAACAGTAATGACGCGAAGTTGTGTAAGTCAAGTATGAGCAAGCGAAGGTTGTTGATAGGTTATAAAGTGTTGTTTCAAGAAATTTCTGAAATGGTTGGCAAGTTAGTAGAGGTTATGTTGCATGTGTATTAGATTCAAGCCGTGTTGAGATACAGTTATATCAAAAACGTAATGGTTGAATTGTCATCAAACGAAACTTGAGAATAAGAGGGTTGGATGAGGAAGCGATATTAAGGATAGTTGTGTTGGGAAAATTTTTGAGGACGAAAATGTCTAAGTAGGGGAGAGTTGTAACGCCCCGAATTTGATTAATTGATTCATAAAATTAGTTAAGGATTTGATTATTGGATTTACTCGAAGTTCGAGAATCAATCGGATTTGTCGGTATTATTTTGGGAAACATATTTGGATTATTAAGTTGAATCGGATTTTATTCGGTTAGTCGGAGAATTAATTAAGTTGTTACATTGAAGAAATAATGTTAGAAATAATATTATTATTAATAACGAACTATTTTACTAAATTGAGTTGGGCTTTAATTGTGGTATCGCAAAGTAATAAGGAGATGTTATTTGTTAGGCTCATTATGATAAGTTAGTAAGATATATAAATAAAATAGTATTATTATTATTATTTGTAAGATTATAAAAGAAAGGAAATGAGTTGTTTTATGAGTAGAAGAGAAGATAAATAGAGAGGAGAAGAGAAATAGGGCAAGGGTTTGGAGATGAGGCAAGAACAAGGAAAATTGCTAGAGCCAAGTTCCGGAAAGCCGATCAAAGTTTAGAGCTGCCATCAAAGAGGTTAGGGAGGGGTTCTAACTCTATAACGGGATACATGATGGATAATATGTGGGGTGGGATTTATAGATTTTCCATTGTTTTGGTGTTTTGTTGTTGTTGTTGAAATTCCAAATTGAAGCTAGAAAATCCATTAAACTTGTGGATGATTTGATGAATGTTGTCTTTGTTTGATTCCCCATGTTGCTAGTACCTAAGGATGTTTCGTTTTGGGTTGTGTGGGTGTTGGATGCTAAAACGTTTGGAAAATGGCAAGAGGAAGATGCTGGCAGTGCTGAAAACCCATTCTATCACACTCAATTTGCGGCGCCAACGGGTTGACGCGGCGCCAACTGAGTCTTGCCAAAGTTGCGGCGCGTACTGAGTTCTTTTGAACACATTTTCTGATTTGTGAATTCTGCCCAATTTAAACTGTTTAATTAGGGAACCTTGTGTAGGCTTTAATGAGTAAGATTTTACTGGTGATTAGTAAGGAATGATACTTGAATCGATTGGGAATAGTTTCGATTAGTTTGTGTTGGTGGTTGTAAGCGGTATAGCCAATTGACCGAAATTTGAAGGAATTGAAATAGTATGCTATTAGAATCAACTAAGATAAGTGATTAAAATTGGTAGAAGTTTATTAATAAAGTGACAATATGGTTGTATGGTGTTCTATTAGATTAAGTTGGTTTAGTTGGATTATGTAGATTATATGAATAACCGACAAGAATAAAATGGTTGAAGGTAATAGACGGTGTTTTGGTTAACCGAGGTATTGTTGTAGCATTGAAATAGTAGAAGTCGGTTAGTTGCCATATTGTGGACTAGTAGTATACTTAATGACTAGAATCAATATACTAATTCAATAGTGAATGAATAGTAGAGGGATGGTTGTTGATAGCAGTGCAGAATCGAAATACTAGCAATCCCAACGGATGAGCAGTTGACTAGAATTAGATGAAAACAATTCGAATGATTGTAAGTTCAATTGTAGCATAAGTTACTCAAGTATTAGTGTAGTAACTAGTAGTGGATTATTGAGTGGATGAAAGTAGTATACGTTGATAATAAGTTGTAGGCTTTTTTGCCAGTGATGAGTTGTTGTTAATTACGTGATTACGTGGTAGGCTTTTAGCCGATGTAGAATTGTCGTTGATATGTTGATTACGTCGTAGGCCTAAGGCCAGTGTTAAATTGGGATTACGTTGATGAGTTGATTACGTTGCAGGCTTTTAGCCAATGTTGACTTGTACTAAGTTGTAGGCCTATGGCCAATGTTGAATTGCAGTTGACTAGTTGTTATGTTGTCGTTGTCGTATGTTGTTGTTGTTGCGTTGTCGTGATTTCGTTGAATGAGGTTGAGCTCACATGGAATACATTGCATTATTAAGTTGGCCTGGATTGGCAAAATGTTGGCCTTGATTGGAAATTTCTATGTCGGAGCGAATGCTCACCATGTTGGCCTGGATTGGCAAAATGTTTAAAGTTGAAGGCTTATGCCTTGTGCCTCGGAATTACTGGCAATGTTCTAAGTTGGGAGTTTTACTCCAATGGTAGCACATGCATATGCACAGTTGAGTCGCATTTGAAGTCGCATAATTATAGTTGTTATGTTGATGTGTCAGTTGATTTAAGTTGTTGTTGTTATTCACAAGTTGTGAAATAGTTGCTATGTTGTGTTGGAAATGTTGCTGTGATATAATTGTTATAATTATTGTCGTTGCTGATTGTTAGTATATATGTTGTTGTAATCGTTGTTGGTATTGTCGATATAAATGTTGTTTGGATTATGTGAAGCGGTGAATTATATGATCTACATTCTAATATATTATTTATCATGAATTCAATTATATTGGTAGATATCTCACCCCTTTCATTTGTTTCGCCGTTGCCTTTATACTGGTAATGTGCAGGTATTCGAGAATGAAGAATTTAGTTGCTGTTGGTCCAAATCGGTTTAGTTGCTCTGATACGTAGCACTCGGGGGGATGTTTAGTTTATGTCGTTTAAGTTATTGACACTTGTTGTTCTTATTGTGTTGGAAAAAAAAAATTAAGTCATGTTGAATAAACATGGTTAGTTAATTTGAAGTTGAGTATACCGTTGTAAATGATTCCGCTACATATTAAATAAAAGGTTGTTTTGTTTTAAAAGCTGAAGCAAATGTTATGTAATCCCCTGATAATAAAGGTGTTATGTATCTGACAAGTTTGTGTTGTAAAACTTAAAATGTGACATTCCATATGTTGTATAAAAAATTAAAAATACTCTGATTTTCTTTTCATTTTCCGAGTAGAATTTGGGGTGTTACAGTACCGATCATAACTTCTCTGCCACAATATGGCCTCTCATTGGTTGTGCACTGTGGGTCGGGCTCCTTTGCGATTTACTTCAGTAAACCTCAAGCAAGGTGCACATAAAATTTCTTCGACATATCCTGCACTATCATTAATGTTTATGGAACTTGTAATGCTACTCTCTAACTTGTAATGGTTTTAACTTTTAACGGTACCTTCTCCACCTCAACAAGGACATGACAATACATTTTTTCTGAATTCATCCCAAACTCTTTATATATACTGCTTACAAATTTTAAGTCATTCACAAAGACATCTCACTAACCAAAAATATGAACGTTAAGTCATTCACAAAGACATCTCACTAACCAAAAATATGAACGTTATTGACTCAACATGCTACATAGACTCGTCGTCCCTTAGTACTACTCAGTCCCATTGAGACCTTCTCCTATAAAACTTGAGAAAATTGATTACCACTAAAAGTATATTTTTATCCTTTTTCAATGGTTGTAATCTTTTGACATGTGGTCTATTTTAAGGGTTCTATGGAGAATTACTTCAACTTTTTGTTAGACATATTTATTCTTTTCATTGTTTGAATTTTTTCACCCTATATGATGTATAGTTTATTAAGTCATACACATTATCAATTCAATTGTTTTTTTCCTCAACAAACTCTAAAAAAACGCATACACATTATAAATAAGTTTCTTTAAATTAAATTAATATTAATAATTTTTAATGCTTCAAAAACAATGAGAATTATTTTTATACACCAATTATAATTTTTATTTTGTTATTTATCAAAATATAAGTCACTAAAAAGTGTTTGAATGTATAAATACTAATACTTATCATTAAATTATTATAAATTATTTTTATACACTAATTATAATTTTTATTTGTTATTTATCAAAATATATATTATTAAATATCAATATTTATCATTAAATTATCAATTATTTGTATACACTAATTTTTATTTTTATTTGTTATATATCAAAATATAAGTCATTAAATATCAATATTTATTGTTAGTTCTGTTGATTGGAAGCAATTTTGATAAAATATTTTGCTCAAAAAATGCCTTGAAAAATACTGAAGTAGTAGATGTCACAGCAGATGTCCTGGCATGTGAAACTGACAGAATTGGTTTAAGTTCAGAATTTTTATGAAGTCGATTTGTTTGTTTTTGTATGCTTCGGTTAAGCAAGCTTGAGAATGTCTTCAGCAATATTCTTGGAGATCTTATATCCTGCTTATATGGAGAAAAAGTAGGAAGCACTGAAGACTTGTGAGTAAAGCAACCCTAGTTGCTGTTACTCTATTTAAAGGCTGCAAATCCTGTTTTGCAGTTTGGCCGTTCCAGATTTAGAAACTTATATTTTAATTGTTAGTTGTTCATTGTTTTGGTTGTTCATTGTTCATTGTGAGCCTCTCTTGTATTCATACTTGAGTAGGACATTTTTTGAGTTGTAATTTGTCAATCACGATAAGCTTTGAAGCGAGTGTGATTGTATGTTTTTGAAGAGTATCTTCAGTTTTGTTATTGTTGAGTGTCACTGTGTGTGACTTAGGGAGTGAGCAGAGTTTCTCATATCTAAGTGAGGTATCTTAGGTAGAAGGGTCATTGGGTAGGGATTAAGTAAGGAGTGTAAACAGGGAGGTTTAGCTCTAAATTAATACTGTTGATAGTGAACTTCATCCCTGGCTTGGAAGCCCCCAGACGTATGTTGGTTGGAACGTAACTGGGTTAACAACTCTCTGTGTTTTTATTGTTTTCTACACTTTATAACTCTATTCTGTTAGTTGTGTTTAAAACATATATAAGTATCGTGGTATTACCTTCAACATCTCATATCTGGTACCAGAATTTCAATTGGTATCAGAGCAGGCATCTTACTCTATCTATGGGTGAGATCTAGGGAAGATACTTCCTGGTAACATGGACAAGGAGGCAATATTTATGAACAGACCACCCATTCTGGATGATTTTAACTATGACCTATGGAAGCCTCGCATGACAACATACATAAAGTCCTTGGACAACAAGGCTTGGAAAGCTATTCTGAAAGGACGAACACATGTTGTCATTATTGGAGCTAATAATCAACCTACTGGTGAGTTGAATCCTGAAGAAGACTGGTCAAAGGATGATGATGAACTAGATCTTGCTAATTCAAAGGCCTTAAATGCTATATTCAATGGAGTGGACAAAAACATCTTCAGACTGATTAATACTACCTCCGTTCCTATATATAAGAGACAATTCAATTTTTAGATTCATTGAATAATCAATGTACCTAGTCTATAAATTGACCAAATACATTGATTATTCAATGAATTTAAAAAATGAATTGTCTCTTATATATAGGAACAGAGGTAGTACATGTGAAGTGGGCAAGGATGCTTGGGAAATTCTCATAACTACTCATGAAGGCACCTCCAAAGTTAAGATGTCAAGGCTACAACTACTCACCACTAAGTTTGAAAATCTAAGAATGAAAGAAGAAGAAAGAATTCAAGAATTTCAAATGAATATTCTTGAGATTGCAGTGCCTTGGGAGAGAAGATACCTGAAGATAATCTTGTAAGAAAGATTCTGAGATCTCTACCTAAGAGATTTAACATGAATTGACAGTAGTTGAAGAGGCTCAAGAAATCAACAACATGAAATTGGATGAACTAATTGGTTCTCTCCAAACATTTCAGCTGGGTATTAATGAGAGATCAGACAAAAATCCTAAGAGCATAGCCTTCAAGTCCAACACTGAAGAAAAAGACGAGGAATATGATTTGGATACTGAATAAGGACTATCTAATACTATTGTCTTTCTTAGAAGGCAACTCAACAAAGTGCTGACGAAAATGGAAGATGAATCAAGACTAAATATCAAGAAAATCTTACATGACATTAGGAAGTCAGGAGATTTTTGTAGAAAAACCATACTAGATGACAAAATCAACAAAGATAGAGAATCAAAATGTCAACGTTGTGAAGGCTTTGGTCATGTCATAGCTGAATGTCCTACATATCACAAGAGAAAAACAAGGGGACTAGCAGTGACCTGGTAAGATGAAGACTCTGGAAGTGAAGTTGAATAAGATACATCCAAGCAAGTAACAACCTTAATTGGGATTTGGAAACCAGATGGAGAAAATGACAGAGGAGACGAGGCCATTAATGATTTGACGGCTTCTCTTAAAAAGGATTGTATCAGGAATGATGAAATCTATCAAGAATTGGAGAATCAGAAGAAAGTTATAGCTCAATTAAGAGCAGAAAAGAAGAAGGACTTAAATACCATCGTGAAGCTGGAACATGAAGTAACTCTACTCAAGTCTGATCTAGCCAATTTCACCAAATCTGTCAGAATGCTAAATAGCGGATCCGATGCATTGGACAATATACTTCTGACTGGAAGAGATGCAAAAGATATGAGTGGTCTTGGCTATAATGAACTGACCAAAAGAGGATGTCACTCAAATATGAATAATATTAAGTCTAAACCACAAATTTTGAAACAAATGTCTCAACATCATGAAAATAGGAATATTAGACACTCCAAAAGAAGATGCCGACATTATAGATGCTACTACTGTGGGCGATTTGGTTATATAAAGTCACTCTATTATAAGTTGCATGGATATCCAAAGTATGAATCTCAACCCAGGATCCCTCAAACTGTACACACTAGAAGAAACAAAAAACAGTGGGTTCCCAAGGCTATTATTAATAGTTTCATAGCTCATACATCTCTTAGAGCCTCAACTAAAGAAGACTGGTATTTTGACAGTGGATGCTTAAGACACATGACTGGAGTTAAGAAATTATTAGTGGATATCAAATCCCACTCTACAAGTTTTATGACCTTTGGAGATGGAGCTAAAGGAGAAATCAAGGGAGTTAAAAAAATGGATTGCCCAGGAATTCCAAATATTGAGAATGTGTTACTTGTCAAAGGCCTAACAGCCAATCTGATAAGCATTAGCCAACTGTGTGATTAAGGATTTAAGGTGAACTTCACAAAATATGAATGTGTAGTTACAAATGAGAAAGGTGAAGTTGTGAAGAAAGGTGCCAGATCCAAAGATAACTTATACTTATGGACACCTGAAGACTTAATCCTCTCTTCAACTTGCTCTCTAGCCAAGTAAGATGAAGTCAAAATATGGCATCAGAAGTTGGGACATTTACACTTGAAGGGAATGAAGAGAATCATCTTTATCGAAGCAGTGAGAGGAAACCCTAAACTGAATATTGAAGAAGGAAAAGTTTATGGAGAATGCCAAATTAGAAAGCAGACCAAGATGTCACATCAAAAGGTTCAACATCTCACTTCAACAAAAGTCCTAGAATTACTTCACATGGACTTAATGGGACCAATGCAGGTAGAAAGTCTTGGTGGGAAGAAATATGCATATGTGGTGGTGGATGATTACTCCAGATATACCTGGGTGAATTTCATCAGGGATAAAACATAAGTCTTTGATGTCTTCAAAGACCTCTGCTAGAGGATTCAAAGAGAAAAGGACAACTATGTGATCAGAATCAGAAGTGACCTTGGAAAAGAGTTTGAAAACAACAAATTTGCTGAGTTTTGTTCTTCTGAAGGAATCAATCATGAATTCTCACCCCCCATTACTCCTCAATAAAATGGGACTGTTGAGCGCAAAAATCAAACACTACAAGAATCTGCTAGAGCAATGATTCATGCTAAGAAATTACCATACCACTTTTGGGCTGAAACCATGAACACTGCATGATATATTCATAACAGGGTAACTCTAATAAAGGGTACATAAACTACCATTTATGAAATATGAAAGGGAAGAAAACCTAATGTCAAATACTTCCACATATTTGGAAGTAAATGCTATATATTAGCTGATCGAGAACAATGGAGAAAGATGGTCCCCAAGAGTGATGAAGGAATATTCCTTAGATACTCCACAAATAGCATATCATATAGAGTCTTCAACAACAGAACAAAAGTCATGATAGAGTCCATAAATGCCGCTGTTGATGATAGAGGATAGAATGAGGAAGCTAATGTCTTATACAATGTCAAAACATCCCTAGAAGACACTTCAGCTGATGCCACAAATGAGCACGAGGATTCTCCTCAAAATAATGAAGAACCTCCAGATGATAAAATCAACAAAGGAACCTCTATCAGAATTCAGAAAGACCATCCCAAAGAGCTCATCATAGGAGATCCAAACAAAGGAGTCACCACCAGATCAAGAGAAGTTATCACTAACTCATGTTTTGCCTAAAAAATTGAGCCTAAGAACATCAATGAAGCCCTGAAAGATGAATTCTGGATCAATGCCATGCAAGAAGAACTAGAACAATTCAAGAGGAATGAAGTCTGGGATCTAGTCCCAAGACCATAAAGAATCAATGTTATTGGCACCAAGTGGGTTTACAAGAATAAGTTTGACGAAGAATGAGTGATTACCAGAAATAAAGCAAGACTAGTTGCTCAAGGATACACTCAAATAGAAGGAATAAACTTTGATGAGACCTTTGCCCTAGTACCTCGTCTTGAGTCAATCAGACTTCTACTAGGAGTTGCTTGCATCTTGAAGTTCAAACTGTTTCAAATGGATTTGAAGAGCGACTTCCTAAATGGCTACTTAAATGAGGAAGTATATGTGGAACAACCTAAAGGATTTTCTAATCCCCCAACACTCAACCATGTATACAGATTGAGAAAAACTCTACATGGCTTAAAGCAATCTCTTAGAGCTTGGTATGAAAGGTTGACTGAGTTTCTATTTGAAAATGGATACAGGAAGGGTGGCATAGACAAAACCCTGTTCGTCAAAGATGAAGAAAGATGTCTCATGATTGCTCAAATCTATGTTGATGACATTGTTTTTTGTGGGATGTATGATGAGATGGTTCAACAGTTTGTCAAACAAATGCAATCAGAATTTGAAATGAGTCTTGTTGGGGAATTGACTTACTTCCTTGGTCTACAAGTTAAACAGATGGAAGACTCCATATTCATATCTCAAAGCAAGTATGCCAAGAATATTGTCAAGAAATTAGGCATGGAGAACGCAAGTCACAAAAGAACACTCGCTCCTACCGATTTGAAGTTATCTAAAGATGAAATAGGTGTTAGTGTTGATCAAAGTCTCTATCGGAGTATGATAGGCAGCCTACTATACCTCACAGCTAGCAGGCCAAACATTTCCTTTGTTGTTGGAGTCTGTGCCAAATATCAAGCTGAACCCAAAGTAAGCCATATCAATCAAGTAAAGAGAATACTAAAATATGTCAGTGGAACATCTGACTATGGCATGTTGTACTCTCATGGATCAAGCTGTGTTCTAAGTGGATATTATGATGCTGACTGGGCAGGAAGTGCTGATGACAGAAAGAGTACATTTGGAGGATGCTTCTTCTTAGGAAACAATGTTATCTCACGGTTCAGGAAGTAGCTGCTCTCATCTAGTCTGGATGAAACAAATGCTGACAAAATACAATGTCAAACAAATTGTCATGACATTATACTATGATAATTTAAATGCTATCAACATATCCAAAAATCCTATTCAGCACAACAGAACCAAACACATTGACATTTGTCACCATTTTATTAGAGACCTAGTTGAAGACAACTAGTAGATAGGCATTAGATGAAAACCAATGTGAAACCTTAAAAGGCAAACTTGGCATTTGCATACATGAAGATGCATAGAAATTATTGATTGCTCTCCTTAAATTTGGAATATTATGGCTAAAAAGGGGGAGTAAATATCCTGGTGCTACAGATGACTGGGGTGGACCAAAGAAATACTGAAGAAATACTGTTGTAGGTGTTTTAATTGTGATTCCATGTGTGAGTAGTTGTTGTGATGATTGTGCTGAAGGGGGATTGCTGCTACGTGTTAATTGTTCATTGTTTGTGGGCTTCTTGTGTGTCTTTAATGATGTTGTGTGTTTCCACAAGTGAAGAAGCTGTTGTGCAGGGGGAGCAAGAATTTTTCAATTGTGCATCTACGTCTGCTATGTGCAGGGGAAGTAAAATGATGCATCTGTGAATGTTCTAACTGATGTTTGAAAATTAGTTTTCTCTTTCCGCTGTTATCTCTGTTATGTGTGTGATGTTGATTTTACTAAGCTACTCTAATATATGTGCTTAACTACCTATGTTAATTGTGATGCTGTAATGTTTGTATGGTTTGTACCCCAAGTAATGTTTTAGCCAAAATTTGCCAAAGGGAGAGTTTGTTAGTTGGATTGATTGACAACAATTTTGGTAAAACATTCTGCTCAAAAAATGCCTTGAAAAATACTAAAGTAGTAGATGTCACACCAAGTGTCCTGACATGTGAAATAGACAGAATTGGTTTACATTTAGAATTTTTAGGATGTCAGTTTGTTTGTTTTTGTATGCTTCAACTAAGGAAGCTTAATAACATCTTCAGCAATATTCTTGGAGATCTTATGTCCTGCTTCTGTGGAGAAAAAGTAGGAAGCGCTGAAGACTTGTGAGTAAAGCAACCCTAGTTGTTGTTACTCTATTTAAAGGCTACAAACTCTGTTTTACAGTTTGGCCATTCCAGATTTAGAAACTTAGATTTTAATTGTTGGTTGTTCATTGTTTTTGTTTTTCATTGTTGTAACACAGTGGGAGAACTGACTTGTTTGTTTTGCATTTTATCGCAAATGTTGCGGATAGAAAATGTCGCCACCGACTTTTCTTTTATCCAATGAAGGGAAGGTGAAAAGAACAGGAAAAGACCTTCGTTAGATTATGAGTAAGGGAGGTAATTATGAAAAGGGAAGGTATTAGCACCCTTTCCATCCGTAGTTATCTACGGGATCTTAATTGCTTAGCTCACTTTTGAAAAATTGCTTTCTGTGTTTGTGAAGTTTGAAAAGTATTTTGAAAAAGATTTCGCTTTGACTTCGTAATGATTGTCGTTGGAATGTATAAGAAGTGTTCAAAAATATTTGTTTGGAAAAATGTTTTACTTTGTAATGATTCTCAGTGGAATGTATACAAAGTGTTTGAAAATTGTTTTGAAAAGAGTGTGAGGTGTGAAAAGTGATTTCTTTGATTGGATCAAGCAATTGAGTCTTAATACCTACTCAGAAATGTCATTTCTTGTTATTTTACTTCTCCTTTAGAATAAGGCTATCCATACCATTAGTTGGTAGGTAACTTTATCCGTTGGATGTGAAGGGACAATCGTAGGATCATCGTATGGTCATTGAAGATAATATTGTGAGGATACCTTAGCAATTCGAATGGAAAATCATCACTTATTTGTAGGCAACAACTAATGGACGAGATCATATATTCGTAGGCAACATTAAGGGTCATCGAGAGACTATTATCTTTATATCGAAGGGACTATGATGATGTTATTCGTAAGCGTCTTTGCTAATGGTACACCTAGGTTCGAGGGACATGACCATTGTATTCGAAAGGCAACAAGAGAAGATACCCTAAGGGGGTGCAAGTGTGAAAGAGTGTGTTGAATTCAGATATTTTGATCTTGAATTAGGGTGATCTAACGGTTGATTTTAGATCTTGTCATGCAAACCCTAGTTACTAGTAGTTAAATATATACAATTATAGGGTGCATAAAGTAAATGTCCTACGTTGTTGCTTTGGGGCAGTTACATAATATAGGTGCAGAAAGTAAATTGTGAGATAAGTAAATCTACGCTATTACAAAATAACCTTTCGACCTATACATTGATTTCTAGAATTTAAATGCGAAATAAATTGTAGAAAAAATGTCTTAAGAATAAGAAATAACATCTAAACCCTAGCTGTAAAAGAAAAATATTTTTTGATATTTTTTGGAATTAATTTTAATGTGAAAAAGAAATTAAAAGTTAATTTAATGGTTAATTAACAATTAATTAAAATAAAGAGGAAAAAAATGATTTTTTTTGTCATAAAATAAATTAAGGTTATTATGACCTAAATCTAAAAAAAGAAATATTTTTGTGATTTTTATGTATTTTAGAAAAAATGTTTGAAAGAAAAATAAAATAGAAAAGAAATTGAAAAAAATTTGAAAATAAGAGAAAATGTTAGTTTTGGAAAGTGGTAAAAATATATGGGCTAGTCAGGGATCGATCCCCTGCCCCAAAGGTCATATACGCACCTCCTTGCCATCTGAGCTACATGTGTTAGTTGTCTGGATAATGAAACAAAATACATATAGAGGAAAATAATTTCTGAAAGTTAATTAAAATAGAACACGCGTGAAGAGATCACCTTCTTCGTTTGAATTTTCAAACTTTTACCAATGGACGGTCTTCGTTGCTAAAGCCTATAGTGACGACTTCGTCCGTCACTATAAAACCTACAAATTTTGAAAATTTAGTACAAATGATATAAATTCATGATGAGGGCATGAATCGATTGCAATCAAGCTCCTGATCATGAATATGTCCTTGGTTTGGTCTAATTTTTCCTAAATCGAAAAGCCCCAATTGAAGCTCATGAACCCTAACAATGGAAACTCACGACTCTTGCATCTAAACTTCAATTAAATGACCCAAAATGCATCGAAATGTCAATATAAACACAAATATATGATCAAATTTAATTAACAATGCATGAATCTATGAAATCGAAATTGAAAAATAAGAGGTAAACTGTGATTGTGTTTTTGCAATTTTGGATGTATGGATAGCTTGTGAATGGCTGGAATCGATCAGAGAACACCAATGAACGTGATGGAATGCTTTGTTTGGCTTGAATTGAAGCAAAACCTAGTCTTCCAATGCCTTGCAACTCACATATTTTTTGGGTTAGGTTAGGGTTCTTGGCTGCCAAATTTCGTCTCCTTGGCATCTGGAAATATTGTGTATATATAGAGGATGGAAAATAGGTCAAGAGATGTGAAGAAAATATATACTTTCAAAGAGAAAATATTTGATTTGGAATTGCACCATATATTGTCGTTTTTGGGTTCAATCTCATTCAATTCCTTGCCAATCCAATATATTTCAAAATTGACAACTATTTTGGCTTGCTTGGACCTCAAGAATGACAAATATCCAGCCTTGCATCAATTGATTTGATTTTTAGTATTTTATTTTAATTAAAATTGGATTTAAATGAATAAAACCCAAAATGAATAAAAATAAAATAAAGGAGGCGTGCAATTGGTCTTGGAGGTCATGGATAATCTCAAGAACAAGTTTGTATCACAAAAACTTAGGCCCATTTGGAAAAAAATTGAATTTGCTAAGTATTTCTCTTCATGCACTTCTTCAAAAATGCCAAACTTGCACAACTTGTATCTTGCTCAAGTTTCAACATTTTGAGGTGTTCTTGGACTTTTTATAAAGCTCAAGATGTCCTCTAAATCTCTTTTTGTTTCATCTTCATGTACACTTCTTTGCAAAAAGATGACTTTTTGTTGACTTTTAGGAGGACCTACAATGTCTTGATCCATAACTCTCAAATGAAATATTTTTGGCCAAAGCTTGTGAGACATGAAATTTTATAGAATTGAATTATCTTTAAAATGAGCTTTGGTGGAAAATTTTTGATAAAGTATGTGAAAGTTATGCCTAGTCAAAGTTCTATTGACTTTTCCATAAGAAATCCTAATTTGGAAACTTTGACTTTTGATCAAATCTTGAGTTTTCCTGATGAATCATGATCAACCCTTGATAAAATGATGAATGTGACTTCAAGATATTGATGTTGACCAAAAATGATGAAGTTTGACTGTATCTTGACCACAATTGACTTTTTGTCCAATACAATTGATTTTCAACCATCTAAGCAATTGACTGAGCAAACTTGAGCTGTGAGGCTTGAAACTTGACATGGTGATACCTTGAGACATATGAGGAGGTATGATGACCACTTGAAGCATTACAACTCACCTTTGACTTGAGAGAATCAAAACCCTAGTTGTGGGTTGATTACTTAGGAGAGGGTTCATCTAGTCAAACTTTGAGAAATTCTTGAGTATGGAGATGAGGTTTGTCTTGAAAAAAATGATGGAAAATTTTCGGGTATAACAATTGTTCATCGTGAGCCTCTCTTGTATTCATACTTGAGTAGGAAGTTTGTTGAGTTATAATTTGTCAATCACTATAAGCTTTGAAGCGAGTGTGATTGTGTGTCTTTCAAGAGTATCTTCAGTTTTGTTATTGTTGAGTGTCACCGTTTTTGTACCCCAATTTTCGCCCCTAATATTCTCTCATACTTCAAACAATTGCATTGCACAAAGATCACAAATTGGTTCTCTCTCTCTCTCTTATCTGTAGGGTTTTCCCTTTGGGAGATCACCAAGCACCTTGTGGAAGTGACTATTTCTTGTGTGTGATGATTGATATTTTATTAACCATGATGTGTATACTTTTCTCTCTAAATGTTGTAGGTGAATGGTGCACAAGTTCCTCAAAGAGCTGATAGGTCCATGAGTGTATTTCTATGCCTTCTCTCATCAACTCTCAAGATCTTGAAAGTATTGTCTCTCACTGAATACTTCTATTATCATCAACCATGTTATCGTATCGTAAATGTATGCTTTTTGCTTGAAAGAGATCATCAAATTCAAAGAATTCTCCATCCTATGGCCATCTCTCTTGAAACTAGGGTTTTGGACTGCTGAGGACCATATCTTGATGTTTGTGTGAAGTTTGAGGATGAATTCAAAGCCATTTGATTCTTAAGAGGACTTCCAATTGAATATGATTGGATCTAAGAAGTTTAATTGATGAAAATATTGTTTTAGAATTCTATGATTGTCCACCCTCTAGATTGATACTTCATCTATGTTATATGACTTTAAAGGATCATAACTTGGTCATCTCTTGTCTCCTTGAGCTCATTTTTATTTCACAACGAACCTAAGGATGTCTAATACATCTTAGTTCAATTGGTTAGAAAATAAAATACTTGGAAACTTGCCTATGAGGTCAAAAGAACACGAGTCCTTGATGAATTCCTCAACTTTTGGTCAATCAACTTCTAATGTACATTTCTTGAACATGACTTATCATTTTGAGGTCATTATTTTTCACAACAATCTTGATGATGTGAACTTCATCTCCATATAAGTCTTGAAGATTGGAAGTGTTTGAAAGTTGCTTGAAGAATTAAAAGATTATAGGTCATTTCACAAATTTTCATCAACTTCATAAGGCCATAACTCGCTCAATTTTTGGAGTTTTTGGTTGGTTCTTTTTGCAAAATGTTCTTTGAGAGATATAATTCATTTCATATTTGAAAATCAAGAGCAAATTTTGAGTGAAAGACCATGTTTTGCTGATTTCAAATGATCACAACTTTCAGCTCAAGTTACCAAATGTTAACTTTCCAAGTGAAATTATGAATCTTGCAATGTCAACTTTCCAAAGAGCCCAAGATTGCATCATAAAGGTTCCTGAGCAATAAGCCATACATGTTTGAAGGAGGCTCCATGTCATCCAATTTTGTTTCGATTCAGAAAAATTATGACATGTAAACTTGGATTACAAGGCAAATTACTCAACGTTTAGATGCTAAACATGTTTAACTAATTGTCCAGATGCGTTTTGATGCAAATTGCACTTAAAATGAGGTCGTTTTGATGCCCTTGTCACACGTTTGGCATAATTTCAGCTAGCTCGTTTTGCACGAATTCACCAACACTCCTTTTCATTTTCATCCTCTCTCACTCTCCTATAAATAGAGGATCATTCCTCACTCATTTCCTCAAGCTTTGATAGCCAAAAAAGATCTGCGAAACTTCCTCCATAATTAGTTTTTCTATAACTTCGAATTCATTTTTAGACCACTTCCAGTTTGAAATTAGCCCTTGATTCTTCTTCCTTGAACATCACTGAAGCTAACAGAACAAGAATCGTGCCTTGAAGCCTCCTCAATCGTGCTATCCAAGTCCAGTTTCAGAGCTCTGAAAGTGAACTTCGTTCAGGTAGTTATCTCCATCAAATCTTGCAAACTAAAACATCATTGCACTCTCCTCATCTCCCTGATCCTTGAGATCTTCACCATTTGCATTTTTGTTGAGAATTGATTGAGAATTTCTGAAAACAAGTTCTCGATATTATTTCTATTTTTTCCAAATTGTTCATGATAGAGGTGAAATAAATTTTTCGCAAGGGTACCATTAGAATCGTCCTGAAGAGGCGAAGCGAATGGGATCAGTCTGAAGAATTTATTTCATAGTTCGAGAATTGAGTATGAAGGATGGCTGGAGGTCGAAGACGACCTACGTGTCCGTATTTAACCAATGAGGGTCTGACATGTAATTTTTTAAAATTTAATATGGTGTTTTGATTTTACCATACGTGCGTGATGTGACCCCTTGGATCTGATTACTTTTGTGAGTCAGACTCCATCCAACGTGTGACATTAATTCTGATTTTATTTTTTTAAGTTTAATTTAATTGGTGATTCGGTGTGATTTCCAAAGAGGTTCATATTAAGCACAACGCGTCTGATCCATTGGATTAGCTTACTAACGCGTTTTGACTATGATCAAATGGTCCACATTTTTTCTGCTTTTATTTTAATTTTTGATTTTATATTTTAAATGTTTTAAACTTCAAAAAATCATATAAAATTCATTTCTAGCCCAAACATTATGAAAAAATTCACAAAAATATTTCGAAATATTATCTTTCTTAATTTTATTTTTTCATAATTTTATTTTTAGATTTGATATTTTTTATGATTTTTCTCTTTTATTTGATGTTTTTAATTGTTTTAAAATACCTTTTGACATTTAAAAAATTCCAAAAAATTATGGAAGGATCCAATGGCCATTTGATAAATATTGGTGACCTCTTTTTATTTTATTTCTGATTTTTACATTTTTTTGTCATTTTTGGTTTGTTTTATCATTTTCTTTATATTTTAAAAATAGTTTTTGACTTTAGAAAATTCTTAAAAAAATTGTCAACACTTGTTGACCTCTGTTTGACTTTGGTAATTTTCTTGGAATTTTATTTTGATGCAAAAATACTATTTATATATTTCGTCAATAAAGTCCAATTAAATAACCTAATTTCAACCTTTTTATTTGACTTTTATTTTCATTTTATTTTTGCTGATTTTTTGAATTTAATTTGGAGTCACAAATTTCCTCAACATCAATGAAATTTGGGTGTTGATAGGTCTCTTGACCAAATCCACCAAGAAAGTTGATTGATTTTGACGAAGTTGGACCGAATAAATTCATCTGATACAAAATAAACTTGAAAATTAATTTTTCTTCTTCATCTTATTTTCTTTCTTTTTGTCCCGACTCGGAGGAAGTGATTAATTAGTGGCATGAGCTTTAATGTTCTAACATAAGCCCCAAAAGATGACTCGAGCTTTGATCTTGATTCTACAGCTGTGGCGCTTGTCGTGTGGTCACGTTGATTTCTAATCAAGCTTCTGGCAAGTTTCCACTAACCTTGTCCATTTAAAATTCTCAATCATCTTTGATCAAGTGATATGATAATTCCAAAACCGGTGATATTCTTGACAAAAAACAATTGAAACTTGTTGTGTGGTCGCGTTGATTCTATCAAGCTTCTGGCAAGTCCTCATGCGTAAGTTTTAAGAGGGTCACCTTCCTGACGACTAACAATTAACAATTCGATGATATACTTGACAAGTTTCAAGATGGCCATCTTGCTAACCTTTATTAATTGCTTTTTATTTTCCGCTCTTTACTTTCTGCATTAACTCTTATGCTCTTAATTTTTATGCACCTTTTAATCTTAGCATTTACATTTCATGCCATTTTTTCCTTTGCTCACTTGAGCATTTTATTTTATATGTCATTTTTCCTTTGCTCACTTGAGCATTTTACTTTCTTGCTATTTTGAATTTTCTCACTTGAGCTTTATTTTTCTTTTCTAAAATACCTAATAATTCAACTTAGACATAAAAAACTTATAATTGGACTTGGTTACTATCCTTGTGATTGGAGCTTGATCTTTGGACTTAGGATTAGGACCTTTACCTCAGCTTAGAGATTTATGTGCCCTTGGTGTTATTCTGTCTGGCCTAGTTATCATCTTTGTATGCAGGTGTAACATGGAGTGATTCTGCAGTGTATCACGTGGGTGTGTGTAAGAAACACATAGCTTTTTGAAGGGGAGATAAAGTAAAAGAAAGAAAACAACAATTGAATGCAAAAGTCCAACGATTTTATTGAATGAAAATATGCAAATGACATATAATAACCCTCACAAACGAGCCATGATGCCCCGGGCAAGGCACTAGGCTTTCAAAGTTTATTGTTCAAACCATAAAGAAATACGAAAAGCAAAACAAAACAAGAGCAATTACTCCTGACTAAAGGAGATTGGTATGACGTCTTCAGTCTTCCAATTGCTGAGTCCACCGTCAGGAGTTGGGAAGATCCACTTGTTGATGTCGAGATCGTTGTCGTCGTCTTCTATAGCATGGATTCCACTCTGGCTGATGCGGAAAGGAAGTCGGCCGGCACGTTCACGGCGTGTCTTCTTCTGACCTTTGATGGTGAAGCCTAAACCAGTCTTGTCGAATTTGAAAGGAAGATCAGGGAGCTGACCCTAAATAGAACTACCTCCTTCTTCCACTGCAGCTTGAGCATCTTTCAGTGAGGCCATCCTAGGCGGAGCTTGCGTAACTTCAGGAGTGATAGGAGAATCCCCAGGCATGACTCTGGGTATTGTTTCAAAAGCTTGACAGGGAGTCTCGTAGAATTCACCCTCCACCTCGAGGTATCGGAATGACTGTAGATGACTGACCATATATTCCTCTTCACCACATACTGTAACAACCTTCCCTTTCACCGGGTACTTCAACTTTTGATGCAAAGTAGAGGTAACGGCGCCTGCCCCATGTATCCAAGGGCGTCCAAGTAGGCAAGAGTAAGCTGGACGGATGTCCATGACAAAGAAAGTAGAATCAAAAGTCTGGGAACTGACCTTAACAGGAAGAATGAGCTCTCTAAGTACTGTTCGCTTAGAACCATCAAAAGCTCTCACAATTATATCACTGGGTCTCAGAACCAACCCTTCGATATCAAGTCGATCAAAAGCAGTCTTCGGTAGGATGTTCAGAGCAGAACCGCTATCCACCAAAACATGAGACAGTGTAACGCCCTTGCATTCAACACAGAGATGTGCAAGGCTTTGTTGTGTTTCTTTCCGGCAGGAGTCAAATCAGCATCAGAGAAGCCTAGGCCGTTGTTGGCAGTCAGGCTAGCAATACAAACTTCAAATTGATCAGTAGTAGTGTCTTGCGGTAC
This sequence comes from Vicia sativa, assembly GCA_021764765.1. NCBI lineage: Eukaryota > Viridiplantae > Streptophyta > Magnoliopsida > Fabales > Fabaceae > Vicia > Vicia sativa. The sequence goes on along the minus strand of CM038796.1, from coordinate 41,019,600 downwards.
GTGGGCATTCTTCAGAAACTTCACCAAGGAATTAACATGAGCCTCAGAGCACAAAAGCAGAGCAAGCATGGAGATCTTGGACGGAGTTTTCCCTAACTGTTCCACAACATTGTAGTCACTCTTCTTGATAATCTTTAGAATTTCCTCCATTTCTTGTTTGGAGGTGTCTTCAGCAACTTCCTTTGGTACTTCTGGTTGAGCAGGATGAGTCACTGGTTCTTTCCCTCTAGCCTGAGGAATGGGTTGAATAGCTGGAATGCGAGCTGGAGTCGCGGTGTCTTTCGGAGGAGAGATATCTGGAGAGAAAACCCTTCCGGTTCTGGTCACTTTACTTGATCCGGTGATGTTGTCAATGTCAGGAATGGTAGCTTCAACTGTAAGATCTTCAATGGTTAGGGGGTCTTGCTTAACGCCATGATAGTAAACATCAGCTCCATAATTCCAAGGGATAGCCTTGTTAGAGGAATGTGGAACTGGTCTGGGAGAAGTAATGATGAGAGGTGCCACTCTAAGCACAGGATCAGCAGAGGAAATCCTTATAGTGTTAACATCAGCATAGTCTTCTGGGAAATCGTCACCCCATCCGGTTGTTTTAACATCTTCAATAGGAATCTTGTAGCTTTCAGGAACAGTGTACTTCACCATGTAATCATACTTTCCACTTGGCTGCCCCAAGGTATCCCACACAGATGGTGCAGTTTCGTTCACATCTTTGATCTTCAGTTTAGACATATCTTCACACAGCTTCTGCACAGGTGGTTTTAGAAATAGTATCTCACGGTTATCCATCATGCACTGAACACGTCTTCTCAACCAAGCACAACCATCAGGTGCAGATGGGCACCAACGACAATTCTCTGGGCATCCTGGGTTGACACCGGCTTGCAGCAAATTCTTCTTAACAGTCATCAGAGGAATGGTCAAGTCATCTATGTTGAAAACATAAGTATCATCGACAACAACATTGGAACTCTTGTCATGGTTAGGCATAGGCGCGTTAATCACATTTGGAGTCTCAACAGGAGGGTCAAACTCAATCTATTTAGCTTCAATCATGTCTTGAATCTTGTTCTTCAGAGCCCAACAGTCATCAGTGTTATGTCCAGGGCTATTGGAATGGTAAGCACACTTAGCATTAGGATTGTATCTCGGAGAGGAAGTGTTGATGTTTTGAGGAGGGTCCCTCAAGGTAATCAGCTCTGCTTTCAACATGTGTAGCAAGGCTTGCGACAAAGGCATGTTGATCTTTGTAAACTGTCTTTGTGGCGCGTTCTGGCTACGCGCGTTGTCTCGCTGAGGTTGTGCTGATGTAGGATTGGAGATCACAACTGCCCCCACAGATTGAGCACGGTCGGTCTTGGCTCGGATTTTCTGACCATACACATCATTAGTTTCCTTCTTACCACCAAAAGATCTTTTTGCAGCATTTGAAGATGTCTCTATCTGAATCTTTCCACTTTTGATACCAGCTTCAATACGCTCTCCTGTCAATATCAATTCGGTGAATCCGGCTGAAGAGTTTCCAATCAGATGATTGAAGAATGGGCCTGTCAGTGTTCCCATGAACATATCAACCAATTCCCTATTGGACAAGGGTGGTTGAACTCTGCCTGCTAGATCTCTCCATTTCTGAGCATACTCCTTAAACTTCTCATCACGACCCATAGACATGCTCTGTGGTTGCATGCGAGTGGGTGTCAATTCAGCATTGTACTCATATTGCTTGTAGAAAGCATCTGCTAAGTTACTCCAAGTACGAATACGGTCAATTTTCTAGCTGATAATACCATTCCAACTGAGTTCCGGATAAACTCTCTTGAAAATAGTGCATCCACAACTTTCTGTCATCAGTGTGGGGATTGATCTTCTGAACATAGGACTTCAAATGCAGCTTCGGACAAGAAATGCCATCATACTTGGCAAAAGTTGGAACTTTGAATTTAGGAGGAATCACAACACCAGGAACAAGACTCAGATCATCAAAGTTCAGCCCGGACATCTTCAGATTTTCCACAGCATTCAGACGGTCTTCAAGTTGCTTGTACTTGTCATCTTCATCAGAGTACTGGCTATGGTCAGAGCGATCTTCTCCCTCCTTCTTAGGCTCACGCTGGTCATCTTCATTACCCTCGACGCTTCCCTCATTCTTGACACTTCCTTCAGAGAGCTCTATCCGACTAACCCTCTTAGGACCACCTTTGTAGCGTCTGCCCATGTTGAGAAGACCAACAACCTTCTTCTTTCTTGTTGATGAGCTTCTTCAGATCTTCTTGGCCTTGGACCAAGCTGGTGAACATCTGTTGGAACTGAGCATTCTGAGCCTGGAGATCTTTGACAGAGTGTTCAAGAGCCATTTCTGCTAAAATAAATAGCGAGCAAATGAGAAAACCAATCTTCAATGTTCCTGTGATGCAATGTTATGCTATGATATGCAATGTTTATGCGAATGCAATGCAATGTTTTCAAGGACCTTAGAGATTTAAATTTGTTAAACAAGCAATGAACAAACATTTATTAGTATTCTTTTTATTATTCTTTTTTTTTAAGTAAAAAAGATAGTTCAAAACAATAAAAGAAAAGATATAAATCCTAAAGCTCTAAGTCTCCCATGGGCGCTTCCTCTTGGTGCCGAGGTAGGCGTTGATGTTCCTCTCCTCGTGAAGTAGCTTTGTCAACTCTAGCACTTTCTTCTCACTTGCATAACACTGAGCTTCAAAGGTATCCCTTTCTTCTTTAAGCTGAATCCAAGATCTCTTCAAGTCTTCAAAATCAGTAGGCATGTCAGGATGGAGGATAGTATAGGGTACGTCACCTATAGCAACAGGTTCCATAATTACTGGTAAAACAGGCGTGAATGGCATCATGAGGTTTTGAGCTCGACCTCTCACCCATTTGAGGTAAGGTTCCCAAGGAATGGAGCTCTGGTGCCCCAAAGTCTTGGTATCAGTCTTCTTTACCATGCCCCAAGCGTGTATAAACCTTCGTCGGTAATTCTGGAGATCGTGATTGTAGTCGAACACAATGTCTTGGAGAAGCATGTCATGTGGACCATCTCTTCGAGCAAAACCAAACTGACGTAGAGCTAGAGAAGGGTTGTAAGTAATACCTCCTCTTATACCAAGGAGTGGTACATTAGGGAATTCCCCACAACGCTCAATGAAGGTGAAGTCCTTTTGAGAGAAAAGACTCCAACGGATATCTGAATGAGAGAGTGACATTAGTCTTTGAGACCACTTCAGCCTTTGTTCGTTCTTCAAAACTGATGGAGGAAGGTGCGAAATAAACCACCTTGAAAGTAACGGTATACAACACATGAGAGTTCCTTGTCTTTTAGTAATGCAGTGGAGAGAATGTAGGATGTCTCCAAGTAAAGTAGGCACAGGATTGCGGGTAAGAAACAACTTGATGGCGTTGACATCTATGAATTGATCCGAGTTAGGAAATAGAACCAGACCATAGATTAGCAAGGCCACAATATCTTCAAATGCATGGAAACTCATAACTTTGAGGAATTCTTGGGCTTTCTTAATTAGGAACTTGGAAAGTAAACCCTTGACTCCACTTCTGGTTTCCCAATTGGCTTCAATGTCTGAGCGCTTAAGATGTAAGGCGGATGCAATGTCTTCGTATTTAGGAACCTTTTCCAAACCGGTGAATGGCATTTGGTCAAGAATAGGTACCCCAAGTAGCTTAGAGAACTCTTCCAAAGTAGGAACCAACTGATAATCTGGGAATGTAAAGCAATGGTGTTTGGATCAAAGAACGGAATAGGACATGCATCATATCTTCTTCAAAACGGAGATAACCAAGTCAAGAGATAACCATGTCTTTTGATGAACCGAGCATGGTCGGAATTTCAAACCAATTCTTTGAGCTGAGAAGGTATACCCATGAACTTGATTCGGATAGTCTTTCTAGAAGCCATAATCCCTACAAAATAGAGCAAAGATAAATCCCTAGGTCCTTGAAATAGTTAGAAATGATATGCAATGCGAATGATGTCATGATGTCATGTTTAGCACACACAAACAATTCACACAATGAGCCTAGGTTTAAGGCTTGCAAGAGGTATAGGTGATTACCCCACCAAAAGTTTGAGTTGGTTCATCCTGTCCTATAATAGTAACTGGGTTCTAGGAATCTCACATCATTGATCTTTCTCGTAGGCGTTTATTTCAATACGACTACCAAGTGGTCGACCAAAAATATCCCAAAAGTTTGATCTCAATGAGCGTAGCATCGAGTATCAGCCAACCTTAGTCTGCACCAAAGTCGGTCATCTCACTACCTTCTAATGGCAATGATGGGTCAGTTAAGGTTCTAAAAGTTTAGTTAGTGCTTGATGACACCACGCAGAAGCCAAATAGTATCCTCAACTTGGAAATGAAGAGTATCATGACATCCAAAGTGTCACACTAACGTAGCCATCATGTTGACCGTTTCGATATACGTCTAACGGTCGCGACGATTTATTGCTACTTACCTAAAAGGAAACCTGGATCCGGGTGTAGGATCCCCCAACAATATAATACCCAAGCAACCCTTAAAGATAAAGCAAGCAAGTCAAACAAAAAGCAATAAAGGTGATTTAGAAATCCTTAAGGCATTCTCTCTTTTTAGGGTGTTTCCCCGGCAGAGTCGCCAGTTCTGTAACACGGTGAACTGACTTTGTAGGTTTTTGTATCGCAAATGTGCGGATAGCAAGAGTCGCCACCGACTTTTCTTTTATCCAATTAAGGGAAGTTAAAAAGTACAGAAAAAGACCTTCGTTAGATTCTGAGTAAGGGAGAAGGTTATGAAAAGGGAAGGTATTAGCACCCCTTTCCATCAGTAGTTATCTACGGGCTCTTAGTTGCTCTTAGATCACCTTAAAAATGTGCTTTTTGTGTGTTTGAAAAATATTTTGAAAAAGGCATTTCGCTTTGACTTTGTAATGATTCATGTAGGAATGTATACAAAGTGTTCGGAAATGTTTTTGTTTTGAAAAGAGTTTGAACTTTGACAAAAGTGTGAGGTGTGAAAAGTATTTGATAGAGGAAGCAACTAAAAGTCTTATTACCTACTCAGAATTGGTCGTTTTCGTGTTGTTTTACTTTCCTTTAGAATAGTGCTATCCATACCATTAGTTGGTAGGTAACCCTATTCGTTGGATGTAAAAGGGACATTCGAAGGGACATCGGATGGTCATAGAAGGCCACTTGTAGGAAGTATCCTAGCACATTCGAAGGGACTATCATCATTTTTCGTAGGCGACAATCGAGGGTCAAGATCATGTATTCGTAGGCGACATTGTGGGTCTTATGATCTTTGTATCGAAGGGACTATGATGATTTGTTTTGAAGGCAACGGTGCTAGAATACCTCTACGTTCGAGGGACATGACCATATTTGGATTCGTAAAGGCAACGAGAGAGAATTACCCTAAGGGGTGCGTGTGTGAAAGAGTGTGTTGATTTAAGTATTTTATCTTGGAAATTATGAGTGAGCTATTATGATTTTAATCTTTCCATACACGCCTAATTACTAACAGTTCATAAGATGCGGAAAGTAAAATGCGGAAGTTAAAGTGCGGAAAGATAAATCCTACGCTATTACATGGCTTTGGGGCAGATACATAATTTAAAATGCAGAAAATAAAAAAAGCCCTAATTAAGCTATTACATCCCATGAGCAATTATATAATTGGAGAAAAGAAAACGATAAAAAGAAATCGTCCGAAACAAGATAACCTGTGAAAAGATGAGAAATCGGAAAATACGAAGAAATCGAATAAGAGAAAAATGTTAGTAAAAATGCAAATTTTTAAATGAGAAAAATATTTCATGCTGGAAATAACATTAATATGCTAAAATAATTTTTTGGAATTTTTTGGAGGTAATTTAATAATTAAAAAACAATTAAAAGTGATTTAAATGATAAATTAGCAATTAAATTAAATATTCATGCAAAATAATATTTTTTAATTTTATAAATTAAATAAACATTTTCTGGAAATAATGCAAAAAGAAAAAATATTTTTTGATGTTTTTTAATGCATGATAAAAATTGTTGAAATTAATTAAAATGAATGCAAAATATTAAATAAAAAAAGAAAATAGAAAAATATGAAAATAATTGAGTTTGTAAAGAGAAAAACAAAACTGGTCCTGGCATGGTTCGAACAGGGGACCAGGAGGAGCATCTTTGCACAGTCCATGCCTTAACCACTAGGCCAAGTGTCATCTGGTGTTGGAGAAAACAAAATCAATTCAATATAAGTGATGACGCGTCCTGGATGTGTTTGAAAACAAGTCAGCACGCGTGGGGTCCAGGTTGAATGAGAGAGCCAATCGGATTGCCCAAAAACGCCACGCACGCTCGCTGCCGGTCAAAGGAGTCCACGACGCCGGAGCCCTAGCTCTGGTCGTCTTCTCTGGCCACTCAATTTCTCAAACCTGCAAAATACGATGAATAAACAGAAAAAGAACACCCTACCCCCCTAAATCGACCCTGCTGAGTCCAATGGTGGTATCAGTTTTTCCTGAAAGTGCCTCTAGCTATCAGTTCGAAACTCAACAGTTCCAAAACCCTAATCATGGCATCACGCGATTTGGACGTTCAAAGTCAACAACGATTGCCCAGATCATGTATATGGAGTCTCATGAACACAATAAAAGCATTAGAATCAATTGAAACGAGCAGATAATAAAAGTGCAAAATCAAAAAAGAATTGAATATGTATGCATGTATATGTCTCGATTCTTCTTGCTTTGATCCATAATAAAGATGTATTCTTACTCAATCTTACCCCCTGAGCACGTTTGGATGGTTGAATGAGGCTGCAAAATAAAATTCGATTTTTGAGAATCCTTGAAAAATTTTGGCAAAGTTTTGGTTGTTGTAAGGGCTAGGGTTTCGTGTCTCTTGCTTGGCATATTGCTGGCTATTTATAGAGTGATTTGAGAGAGGAAAAACAAGGCAAAAAGATTTGATTTTGAATGCATTGAATGATTTTCAAATAAAATCAAATTTTTGAAAGAAATTTGATTTTCTCTTAAATGAATGATCATTCACGAAATTCGTATGTATTTTGGGCTTCCTTGGACCTCAAGCATGATATAAAATCACTCTCCTTGAAAAAATATCTTATTTTCATATTTTATATAATTTAATTTTGAATTAAATGGTTTAAAATTCAAAAATAAATTAATAAAATAGAAAATTGCCATGGCCAAGCATTTATGAGTCACAAATAATGTCATGAACAAGTTTGGATGAAAAGATTATAGGCCCATTTGGAAAATTTTGCATTTTGACCAAAATCTCCTTTTGAGCAATTGTCCAAAATTGCCCAACTTCTGAATAGTGTATCCTGCTCAATTTTCCACATTTTTTAGTGTTTTTGGAATTTTTGGAAAGCTCTAAGAGTCCTCTAACTAACCTCTTTGGTTTCATCTCAATTGGAGTTTCCATGCTCAATATATCTTCAAAACAAAATGTTGACTTTTTGTTGACTTTGAAAAGGACCTGTAATGTTTTGATCCATACCTTCCAAATGAAGCATTTTTTCAACATTCTTGTGAGACATGAAGTTGTAGAGAATTGAATTTCCTTTAAAACAAGAGGTGCTGGAAAAATTTCTAAGAAAGTATGAAGAAGTTATGTCTAGTCAAAGTTTGGTTGACTTTTCACTAAGAAACCCTAATTTAGAAAGTTTGACTTTTTAGCAAATCTTGAGTTTTCTTGATGAATCATGATCAACCCTTGATCAAATGATGAATGTAACTTCTAAATGAGGATGTTGACCAAAAATTATGAAGTTTGACTGTATGTTGACCACAGTTGACTTTTTGTCCAATACAACTGATTTTCAACCATCTGAGCAATTGTCTGAGGAAACTTGACTTGGAGAATCTTTGAAGCATATGAGGAGCCATGAAGACCATTGGAGATGTTGGAAGTCCATCTTGATCTGAGAAATACCAAACCCTAGTTTGGGTTGATTGTCTAGGAGAGGATTTGTCTGATCAACCCTTGAAGAATCCTTGAGCATGGATGTATGGAATATCTTGAGAAGATGGAGGGCAAATTTTGGGGTATGACAGCAAGTTATTTCGTTATACTCGATTAAGAGTGAATTTCCTCAAAATACAGTCGTTACTCTGCCCATTTTTCTTAAGATAAGAGAATTCATCTAAGGCATTGATTTATCTGAAGCTTGGTTTTTTTGGTCTGGTTATTTGTTGTTTATGTGGTAATCTAAAGGATGGTATATGGTATTGTTTCTTGATCACTTAGGTTAGCCTCTTCATCTCCTTCCCATTCTTTAATTTTCAAAATCTTCCCTCTTTTTCAAAGGATTCTTGTTTTCAAAACTCGAACCTCTTTCATAAAAAAAACTTGGACTTAGGCCCATGATTTTTCAAACTTATTTTTCTTAATAAAACTTTCAATTCATCTAATAATACTTTGACTTTCCTTTTCATAAGACTAAAAAATACCTAACCTCATTCAAACCTTTTTGAGCTCTTTGTAGCTTTTTCAAATTAACTTTTCTTAAAATCAACCAACACACAACTTTGGTCTTTTTTAGCCGAACTACTTGGTTTTGATTTTAACATTGCACATTGTTGGTATGTAGGCCTGGAACTCATTGGAAGTTCTATCAAACAAAAAATTATAAAAAAATACTTCTTTTCTCTCCGACCATCCATTTTGTACAAACCATTTTTTAGCACATATATACAAATTTTCAAAAAGGTTCTTGCGGAGTACTGTAGATGCTTTGGGTGCCTAACACCTTTCTTTTGCATAACTAACCCCCGGTCCCAGATCCCTGATCTTTTTGTTAGGATTTTATTCGCTCTTTTTCCTAGTGCTTTGGATAAAATAAAAGCGTGGTGGCGACTCTTTTGTTAATTTCTGAGTTAAGTCAATTCAATGGCTTATACTCGCAGTTTTTGCCGCTACAGAAAAAGTGGCGACTCTACTGGGGATGTTTGACCTATTGTTGGACCATCTCTAAGCGGGTTGACCCTATTTTTGTTTATATATATATATATATATGTGATTTATTGTTTCTATAAATAGTGTGCTTGTTTGTCTGAATGTTTTTCTAGTTTTCAAGGGTGCTTAGTGATCTTCTTTTTGAGTTCATATACCCGGACTCGGGCAAACTTAAGATAGGACAGGCGGTATAATCATGTTAACTTTTAGGGAGTAATCCCGAAGAAGGAGACATGAGATCCCCCACTCAGTGGAGACCTCCTTGATTGTGATATTTTGTTTAGTGAGCGATCGGGAAGACATGACTGCTTTCGACCTGAGAGTCCCTGAAGCTGAACAGCCGTAGAACCCTTAACTCATCCTGGAATTTTTAAGGGTAATGCAGGGACTATTACAGAGTTATTTGGAAGTAGTAGCTATGTGATACTGCACTCAGACGAGTTTCACCTGAAGGTATTACTGATTACCGAGTACATCTGGAAGTTGGTAGTATTGGATGGAGGAATGAAAACTCTGGGGATTCCTTTTAGAACCTTGATCTATAGGTGACAAAGCTTAGAATACCTTGTGGGTAGTACCTTTTGACTCCATGCTCTTGACGGAGAACCTATGGACTCCCATGTTTGTGATCTTTGTTTGTGCCTTTTGCATCATGCATTCATGCACCCATACACATCCTTTTTTCAAACAGTTGTTCAAGGAACTTAAAATTTTCCTTTGCAAATATCTTAGGTATACTTTGGCCATGGATTATGGACAGAGGAGGACTCGGAAATATAGTTTCAAGGAGCCTAAGATTGAGGGAAAGATGAGCTTGATTGATGAGATTGAGAGTCTAGAGGATTTCCGGAAGAAGTATGGGACTATTATACCTTTGATGAAGACAAAGATAAAGGATGGTTTGCTTTTCACCTTGGTTTAGTTCTATGATCCGTTATACCATTGCTTCACTTTTCCTGACCATCAGTTGGTTCCTACCTTGGAGGAGTATTCTTATCTATTTGGTCGACCTATTACTAGTGTTGTTCCTTTTACTAGTTTGGAGGAGAAGCCTTAGTATCATGAGATTGTTGCTATCACCCATCTGAAGAGGTCTAAGATTGAAGACAATATGACTACAAAGGGTTGTATCAGAGGATTAACAACTACATTTCTTTTGAAGAAAGCTCGTTACTTTGTTGATATGAAAAGTATGGAGGCTTTTGAAGCCATCTTTGCCTTGCTTGCCTATGGTTTATTCTTGTTTCCCAACGTTGATAACTCTGTTGACATTAACGCTATCAGGATTTTCATGATTGGGAATCCAGTTCCCACACTCCTTGCAGAGACTTATTATTCTATTCATCTTTGAAACTTCCGTCGAGAAGGGGAGATTATCTGTTGTACACCATTGCAATACCGTTGGGTTGCTTCTCATTTACCTATAGCTAGTGCTTTTTGGGATCCTAGGAGAGGATCCCGTTGGGCACCGAAGATCATGGCTCTCACTCATGTTATGATATTGTATGGTATCGTCAGGTTTATCATGATGTAGAGATTATTGACAGTTGTCGTAGCTTTCCCAATGTGCCTCTTCTTGGTACAAAGGGATTCATTAGCTACAATCTTGTTTTGCGTGTTGTCAGCTTGGTTATCCGACGAGGGATAAACCAAAGAGTATTCATGTGAGTGACTTATTTCTTAAAGAGGGTGAAGACCACAGTGCAGCTAGGAAGGATATAGAGAAAGCTTGGCGTCATATTCATATGAAAGGAAAAGAGAATCTAGGGCAGAGAGGAGTTGTTTCTTTGGAGCCTTATCTTCTATGGGTTCAAGCAAGAGATATTGAGTTGAAGATGCCTTATTATCAAGAGGAGCCTCTTGCTTATTTGTTCTTGGATACTACTCAGGGTTCAGATGACAGAGAGGATCTTCAGCTTGATTTGGTTAGGATGCAACAAGAGAAGGAAGCTTGGAAGAACAAATATCATTCCTTGAAGATGTCTCATGCGGTAGAGTTGAAAGAAAAAGATGATTTGATTGAGATTCTCGAGAGTCGTGCTATGCAGATGATGGAGAAATTGGAGGATTTATTTTCTTCCAGTGTTCATCCAACTTCTAGTGCTCCTGTTCATTCTCATACTTCTCCCGAGTCTGGTGCTTGGAAAGGTTACGTTGACAGGTACGTGTTGGAGAACGAGCAGCTAAAGGAATAGATTAGGAAGATTAAGAGGAAGAGGTCATCTGATGAAGGGTCTTCTGTAGATTTGGTTCCTTAGGATTTCTAGTTTTTATGCTCTATTGTACCTGGGTTCATTGAAACTTGTATTGAAGATTTGTAATCCTCAAAATATTTTATTAATGATATGAGTTTTATTCATTATTTCAAATGTGTTATAATTTGATATTTGCAAATTAAATTGTCTTTATTAAGTCCCTTGAATAATGAATAAAAATAAAAATAAATAATAAACAAATCATATGGATTGCATGTCATTCATCATGACGCACACATTCTTGCATTTTCATACTCTCCCAAGTGTCTTATTCGTTCCTATACTTTGTTCAATATTCAAATTGTTGCATCGGTATAACACTTGAGCCAACTCCAATAAGAAGATGGAAAATCTAGAGCAAGAGAATTGTGAGCTCCGGGAAGAGGTTACTTCCTTGAGAGTCGGTATGGCCAACTTGACTAATATGGTGGAACAGTTGGTGGCTGCTTAGAATCAGCCACTACCTCCTCTGTCTTTTCCTCGTATTATCCAACCTCAACAAACAACTGTTATCTCTGAGATTCAGGATGCTCATGTTTCTGCTGTGCCAGTAGTTTCTACCGTCCAGCACCGTATGCCTCCTGTTTATCCTTGGGGAATTCCAGAGAATTTCATGTCTAAAGGTTACAATCCTGCTACTCAAGTGACCTCATTCGCCCAACCTGTTGAAGTTTCTGCACCTCCTGTGGTGCATGCTACTCCTATTTTCAACAAAGAGCTTGACAACAATCCACTTCCTCCTCTGAGTGAAAGCTTAGATTTCTATGATCGAATGGATGGTTTCTAGGAACAGTTTGACAAAATGCAGAAAGAGCTGAAAGCCCTCAAAGGGAAAAAGATGTTTGGTGATAATGTCAATGATCTGTGCTTAGTTCCTAATGTGAAAGTACCTACTAAATTCAAGGTTCCAAAGTTTGAGAAGTACAAGGGAAATTCTTGTCCCCGTGACCATTTGATGATGTATTTGAGAAGGATGTCCACTCATACTGAAGACCAACGTCTTCTCATTCACTTCTTTCAAGATAGTTTGACTGGTGAAGCTTTGAGATGGTACATGAATCTAGATAGCAGTGACATTCGTACATTCAATTATTTGGGTGAAGCTTTTATGAAGCATTACAATTATAATATGTACATGGTTCCCGACCGGGATCAGCTAAGGGTAATGGTTCAAAAAGATAAGGAATCATTCAAAGAGTATGCTCAGCAATGGCGTGAGCTTGCTTCACAGGTTATACCTCCTCTAAGTGAGCAAGAGATGACCAGAAGTTTTCCTGAAGATCTTGAGTCCTTTCTATTACAAGAAGATGGTGGCCAGTGCACCTAATGATTTTACTAAAATGGTAAGCATGGGAGTCCGTCTAGAAGAGGCTATTCGAGAGGGACGATTGTTGAAAGAATAAGGATCGAGTGGGGCTAAGAAGACATCTTTTGGATTTTCCAAAAAGAAATAAGAAGTTAATGTTGTTGTCCAAGAAAGAAGAACCAGACCTCCTAACAGGCGTCCTCAGAACCAACAAGTTATTGTTGTTACCCATGTTGTTGCCACAACTCCAACTACTATCCCTTATAAAAAGGCATATCAGCAAGGGCAAGGCCCAAAAAGAGAACCATTTGATCCGATTCCAATAACTTATGCGGAGCTGTATCCAACATTGATTTATAGGAACTTGGTGCAACCAAGAGAACTTCTAACTATTCCAAATCCTTTGTCATGGTATTACAAGGATGATTAGACTTGTACATACCACCAAGGAGCTCTAGGGCACAATATTTAAAATTGGTATTCGTTGAAGTCAGAGGTGCAAAAGATGGCCAGGTCAGGTCTTTTATCTTTCAAAGACATGGGTCATAGTGTGCAAGGGAATCCGTTACCCATACGTGGAAACGCTGTGAATATGATTGATGGAGAAATTAGGGTTTATGATGTGAATTCAATCATTGGAGATCTTGTGAAGATGCATGTTGCTCTTTGTAAAGTTGGTTATTGCACTCATGATCATGCTGCTTGTAATGTGTGTAGCAAGAATACTCGTGGTTGTGATAAGCCTAAAGTTGAAGAAAATGTTGTTTATGGTCCTCGTGTAGAAGTTCAAATTCGTGATGTGAACGAGACTAATGTTAATTTGGTGAATTTGCACACCGAGTTTAATTTCGTTGAAGGGAAAGAGGTGCACCAATATAGTGAATGCTCAGTATGTAGCACAGATCATTGTGGTTGTGATGTTGTTAAAAGAGATATTAAATGTCTTTTAGACGAAGACATTATTAAAATTGTAATAAGGAGGGTTGGTTTTAACAATGGGGTCAATATGATTGAAGGATCATTTGATGAATCTGATGATGAATATGTTTCTCCTGATGAGTATTTCTCCACCAATGAGTCTGGTGAAGAAGATGTAAATGTCATTGTGACACATTTTGATATTCCAACTCCTATGGAGGTGACGTACTATAGTAAGCCTCCAGTTACTCCTTTGGTTATTAGCTTACTTGGACCTGTCCTGTATAGTTCCAACAAGGTTGTACCATACAAGTATAATGCCACCATTCTAGAAGGAAATGTTGAGGTTCCGATTCAACCGTTATCTCAAGTAGGAAATATTGCTGATGCTAGTCGAATGACTAGAAGTGGTCATGTTTTTGCTCCTGTGTTTCTAAGGATGGCTGATGATGGCAAGAAGATTGTGGGGAATAGTGCTGAACCCAAGAAGGTTGAAGGGTAGACTAGTGGGGTTACCCAAGAGAAAGAAATGGATGATTTATTGAAGATTATCAAGATGAGTGTTTATAAAATCTTTGGAAGCTTTTAATAGTGTGGTTGGAAATATCACGGCTTGCAATAATCTGAGTTTTAGCGATGAAGAGTTACCCGCTGAGGGAAGAAAACACAACATGGCTTTGCATATTTCCATGAATTGTAGGAATGATGCATTGTCCAATATGCTTATTGATAATGGCTATGCGTTGAATGTTATTCCCAAGAGTACCCTTTGAAAGCTTAAATATCAAGGCTCGCCGATGCGTCCTAGTGGTATCATTGTGAAAGCGTTCGATGGCTCTCGTAAATATTTTATTGGGGAAGTGGATTTGCCCATCTCACATTGGCCCACATCTGTTTCAAATTACCTTCCAGGTGATGGATATATTCCATGCTTATAGCTGTTTGATTGGACGACCTTGGATTCAAGAGGCTGGTGTTGTGACTTCTACTCTCCATCAGAAACTGAAGTTTGTCCGTGAAGGTGTTGTGATTATTATGGAGGGAGAGCAAACTATATTGGTTTCTCATTTATCCTCATTTTCCATAGTAGAAGTTGACAAAGACGCTATTGGAACACAATTCCAAGGTTTGTTTATTGATAGTGTTCAAAGGACTGAAGATTCTATTGCTTCATTGGAAGATGCCCAGAATGTAGTTTAAAAAGGTTCAAGCAATGCTTGGGGAGAAGTTATTGCGCCAAAAGTGAATAAGAATGGTTTTGGTTTAGGTTTTTCCATGAAGATTAGGAGGGAGACGCTGAAATCAGGACCTGTTGCTTCCAAGTATCCAAATGTTTTCCGGAGTGCTGGTTATCTTGATCCCACTGTTCCATGAGTCAATGCCATTGTTGAAGATGGACCAGAGCAGGAAATGTCCAACTTTGTGATGCATGGAACCAGAATTTGCAATTGAACTTCTATTGACATCCCCACTTGCATTCATGTGTAGAAGTAATTCACTTTAGCTTGTTTAAATTTTCTAATAATAATCCTTTCACTAAGCCAAGGTGAAAGTGATGTTGTATGGGAAAAATATGTTTGTTTTGAAATTTAAGATCATTAATAAAAGTTTATTTTTCATTCCAAATTGTGTCTTTTATTTTCTACTTTTCTTGAAAAATGGTAATTGAAAAAAAAAACCTTTCACAAAATAATAATAATTGAATTGAATCTGCATAATCACTTGTCACATATGTCAGATTCTAAAATCAATCATAATCATATGTGCACATTAATTCATAAAACCGTTGAAAACAATAACCCCGTTCCCTCTTCCAACTTTGAACATCTTGTATATGTATTCGAAGAAGAGGAATTTGATGAGATCCCTGAAGAGGTTTCTCGGTTGCTTGAGCACGAGGAAAACACCATTCAGCCGTACAAAGAGCCGTTGGAAGTCATTAATTTGGGTTCTGATGAAGATGTGAAAGAAGTCAAGATTGTAGCATTGTTGCACCCTGAGGTGAAGAGTCATTTGGTTGAAATGATGAAAGAGTATGTGTATGTCTTTGCTTGGTCGTATCAAGATATGCCAGGGTTGGATACTGATATTGTGGAGCATCATTTACAGCTGAAGCCTGAGTGTCCTCCAATCAAGCAGAACTTAAGGAGAACTCATCCTAATATGGCGATAAAGATTAAAGAAGAGGTTCTGAAGCAGATCGATGCAGGTTTTCTTGTGACATCAGTTTATCCTCAATGGATTGCCAATATCGTGCCAGTACCTAAGAAAAATGGAAGAGTCCGCATGTGTGTTGATTACCGAGATTTGAACAAGGCTAGTCCGAAAGATGATTTCCCTTTGCCACACATTGATATGTTGATAGATAGTACTGCAAAATGCAGAGTGTTCTCATTCATGGATGGATTTTCTGGATACAATCAAATTAAGATGGCTCTTGACGACATGGAAAAAACAACGTTTATCACACCCTGGGGAACATTCTGTTACAGAGTGATGCCCTTCAGGTTGAAGAATGCTGGTGCAACGTACCAGAGGGTCATGACGACCCTATTCCATGATCTTATGCATAAATAAATTGAAGTGTATGTTGATGATATGATTGCTATGTCCCAAATTGAGGAACATTAATTGGAAGACTTGTTGAAATTATTTTAGCATTTGAGGAAGTAATGTCTTCGTTTCAATCCTAATAAATGTACATTCGGTGTCCAGTCTGGAAAACTTTTGGGTTTCGTTGTTAGCCAAAAAGGAATTGAAGTTGATCCTAATAAAGTTAGGGCAATTCAAGAGATGTCGGCACCAAGAACTGAAAAGCAAGTTAAAGGCTTCCTCGGATGTTTGAATTACATCTCCATATTCATTTCCCATATGACTGCAACTTGTGAACCAATCTTCAAGTTGTTGAAGAAAGATCAAGGTTGCGTATGGATAAAAGATTTCCAAAGGGAATTTGAAAGTATCAAAGAGTATCTGCTTGAGCCTCCTATCCTGCTCCCTCCTGTTGAAGAAAGACCATTGGTTATATATCTGGCTATGTTGGAAAGTTCCATGGGTTATATTTTGGGACAGCAAGGTGAAACAGGAAAGAAAGAATGTTCCATTTATTACTTAATCAAGAAGTTGACCGACTGTGAGTCCCGATATTCCATGTTGGAAAAGACTTGTTGTGCTTTAATCTGGGCTACGAAGCGTTTGCGACAATATATGTGAATCATACTACTTGGTTGATCTCTCGAATGGATCCGATCAAGTACATCTTTGAAAAGCCTGCTCTCACGGGAAGAATTTCTCGTTGGCAGATGTTGTTATCTGAATATGATATCGAACACCGCACCCAGATAGCTATTAAAATAAGTGTATTGGCAGAATACCTGGCTCATCATCCGGTTGAGGATAATCAATCTATTGAGTTTGACTTTCCTGATGAAGATGTAATGTATTTGAAAATGAAAGATTGTGATGAGCCTTTACCTGAAGAAGGTCCAGATCTAGAATCCCGATGGGGAATGGTTGTTGATGGAGCCGTGAATACTTGTGGAAAAGGAATCGATGCCGTGATCATTACTCCTCATGGAACTCACATCCCTTTCATAACAAGGTTGATGTTTGATTGTACCAACAATATGGCGGTATATGAAGCTTGTATCATGGATCTTGAAGAATCCATTGATCTCAGAATCCAAATTCTTGATGTGTACGGTGATTCGGCTTAAGTAATAAATCAGATTAAAGGAGATTGGGAAACTTGTCACCCTGGCTTAATCCCATACAAAGATTATGCAAGGAGGATTTCGACTTTCTTCGACAAAGTAGAGCTTCACCACATTCCTCGGGATGAAAATCAGACGGCGAACGCTTTGGCTACTTTGGCTTCTATGTACAAAGTGAACTAGTGGAATGATGTACCTCAGATCATTATTGCGTATCTTGAGAGACCGACTTACATATTCACCACGGAGGTGGCAAAGGATGATAAACCTTGGTATCATGATATCAAGCATTTCCTAACGACTCAAGAGTATCATGTTGATGCGACAAGCAAAGATAGAAAAACCTTGAGGAGATTGGCTGGTAATTTCTTTCTCAATGAAGGTGTGCTATACAAAAGAAATCACGATATGGTCTTGCTCAAATCCGTGGATAGATACGAAGCAGACATGTTGATGCATGGGATTCATGAGGGTTCTTTGGGTACCCATGCCAACGGACACACTATGGCTAAGAATATGCTAAGGGCATGATATTATTGGCTGACAATGGAATGTGATTGTTACAAATTTGCGAAAAGGTGCTATAAGTGTCAAATTTATGCTGATAAGATTCATGCGCCTCCTACTTTACTCAATGTTATTTCTTCCCCATGGCCTTTCTCTATGTGGGGTATTGATATGATTGGGATGATTGAACCCAAGGCTTCTAATGGACATCATTTCATCTTGGTGGCAGTTGATTACTTCAATAAATGGGTTGAAGCGGCTTCTTATGCCAATGTTACCAAGCAAGTGGTAGTCAAGTTTGTCAAAAACAATCTCATTTGTCGGTATGGTGTGCCAAGCAGAATCATTACTAATAATGGATCGAATTTGAATAATAAGATAGTGGCAGAACTTTGTGAATAATTCGAGATTGTCCATCACAACTCTTCACCATACAGACCCAAGATGAATAGGGCAGTTGAAGTTGCAAACAAGAACATCAAAAAGATTATTCAGAAGATGGTTGTTACTTATAAGGATTGGCATGAGATGCTGCCATTTGCTTTACATGGGTATCACATTTAAGTATGCTCTTCAATAGGGGCCACCCCCTTCTCTCTTGTTTATGGCATGGAAGCAGTGCTCCCCATTGAAGTTGAGATTCCATCTTTGCGTGTGATAATGGAAGCTGAATTATCTGATGCTAAATGGATTCAAAATAGGTTTGACCAGTTGAATTTGATTGAAGAGATGAGAATGACTGCTTTATGTCATGGTCAGTTGTACCAGAAAAGAATGAAGAAGGATTTTGATAAGAAGGTCAAACCTCGTGTGTTCAGAGAAGGCAATCTAGTGCTCAAAAAGATCATCTCTTTAAACTCCAATTCTAGAGGCAAGTGGACTCCCAATTATGAAGGCCCATATGTTGTCAAGAAAGCCTTCTCTGGCGGTGCATTGATTCTTGAAACTATAGATGCCGAGGAGCTCCCACGTCCTCTGAATGCTGATGTATTTAAGAAATACTTCGTCTAAATAAATAAAAGAACAGCTCGCTAAGTTGAAAACCCGAAAGGGCAGTCTAGGCAAAAATTAGAGACATAAACAGAACAAACTTCCTGATTGGTTAAAAACCCGCAAGGGTAGTCTAGGCAAAAGTTAGGGACTTATATGGCAAGTAACTACATCAAACAAGACTTTATCATAGAAGTAACAATCTACATGGATCGTCTTCATACCTCAACTGAAGACCACAATATAGGAGTTCGAAGTTGTTAGTGAGAATAGGGCTCATTTTCTTTCAATGTACCTTTTCCATGTATTTACCATTTTTCAAAACTCTGTAATCATCCATGGAGTCATGCTATTGACGGGCTACCATTCTATCAATAAAATTTAAGCCTTTATCCAATTCCTTTGCAATCTTATTTTTATTCAGTTTATAAAAATATTCTTTTATTATTGAAAATGCATTTCAAAGCAAACAAATTTGTTAGAACATACTTGCAATTTTTTTACAATTCTAAGTGTGTTTACTTCGAACGTGAAGAAAAGGGATAAGATGGCATTGTCCTAATGATAAACAAGATTGATAACGTTGAAGTTGGTTCCATAAGAACCTCTATAACATTCTTTGTTCGAAGATGAGATGTAAATGCAAAGCGGATTGCTCCCACATAATATCTCATTTCTCCCAAGAAGAGTTTAAGCAAATGATGCCCTGATGAGACACAATGTTGTCTCCATAAGACGTGTTGGTTAAATAAAGCCTGGGAATGTTGGCAACGCGCTTGATAGGAGTTTTCCTTTTCAAGCCCATGATTCATGAAGGTTTTATGTTGGCTGAGTGTCGTCTGTGCACTATTTGACCTTCTTTGTCGATCCTCAATAAGATGTCCTTGTGTGTAATATGGTGGGAGAACTGACTTGTTTGTTTTGCTTTTTATCGCAAATGTTGCGAATAGCAAGAGTCGCCGCCGACTTTTCTTTTATCCAATTAAGGGAAGGCGAAAAGAACAGGAAAAGACCTTCCATAGATTCCGAGTAAGGGAGGCGGTTATGAAAAGGGAAGGTATTAGCACCCTTTCCATTTGTAGTTATCTACGGGCTCTTAATTGCTTAGCTCACTTTAATTGCTTTTTTGTGTGTGTGTTTGAAAAGATTTTTGAAAAGACATTTCACTTTGACTTTGTAATGATTCACGCTGGAATGTATACAAAGTGTTTGGAAATGTTTTGTTTTGGAAAAGGACTTTGTAATGATTCACGCTGGAATGTATACAAAGTGTTTGAAAATGTTTTTGAAAGTGTGAGGTGTGAAAAGTATTTTGATAGAGCAAGCAATTAGGAGTCTATTACCTACTCAGAACAGTCGTTTCCGTGTTATTTTGCTTTCCTTTAGGGTAGCGTTATCCATACCATTAGTTGGTAGGTAACTCTATCTGTTGGATGTAAAAGGGACGTTCGAAGGGACATCGGATGGTCATAGAAGGCAACTTGTAAGGATATCTTAGCATATTCGTAGGGACGATCATCGCTTTTCGTAGGCAACAACCGAGGGACGAGATCATGTATTCATAGGCAACATCGAGGGTCATCGAGGGACTATGATCTTTAATTCGAAGGGACTATTATGATATGTTTGTAAGCGTCTTAGCTAAGATATCCCTACGTTCGAGGGACATGACCATTATTTGAAAGGCAACGAGAGAGGATACCCTAAGGGGGTGCATGTGTGAAGAAAGTGTGTTGTATTCAGATATCTTATCTTGAATTAGGGCGATCTAAATTGATTTTTATCTTGTCATACACGCCTAGTTACTAGTAGTTAATAGGTTCGAAAAATAAGTTGCGGAAATGTAAAGTGCGGAAAAGTAAATCCTACGCTATTACATGGCTTTGGGGCAGTTACATAATTGAGGAGTGCATAAAGTAAATGTCCTAATTATCTATTACATCCCATAAGCAGATACATAATGATAAAAGGAAAACGCGCGAAAGAACTATACATCCTGGAAGCAATTACAATAATATGCGCGCAAACAGATAATCAGATGAAAAATAGGAAAAAAGTTTTAAGTTAGTAAAAAGTTTTTAGGTTAGTTTAACCTAATTACTAAGTGAAAATTAGTAATCGGAAACCCTAATTCTAATTGATTTTTAATTAATAAAAGAGATTTAATTTAAATTAAATGATTAACCTAAATTAAACTAATTAAATTAATGTAATTAAGAAAAAAAAGAAAATTAATTGTGAAATTAGTCCTAATTAAGCTAATTGTTTAACCTAATTACTAATTAATTAATTAATTAATTGAAAAAATTAAAAAAAATAGAAAAATAAGAAAATTATCAGCAGAAAAATAAAAAAAGGGTGAGGGTTTCCATCAGAGCTTCTGACAGAAATTGGCACGGAAGCTATTCCTTCTGTGGGCGGCACGCCTTGGGCATCCGTGTCGGAGCTCGGAGGTTCTGCCGAGAGGTCCGAGTGGAGCATCCGGAGGTTACGCTCGATGGGGTCCAGAAGTTGGAGCTTTTGGAGGTTCTGAAACAGAAACGCGCCAAGGTGTCATCTTCTTCGTTTGAATTTCCAGACCTATACCAACGAATTTGCTGTATCCTTTGCCTACGGATTTTGGTTCGTAGCTATAGCACCTGCAAATTAAAACTTGACAAATACCAAAGATAAATTAGATATGAGACCATGGATCGATTGGAATTGATCCACTGAACACGACCATGCCCTTAG
Organism: Vicia sativa; assembly: GCA_021764765.1. Classification (NCBI taxonomy): domain Eukaryota; kingdom Viridiplantae; phylum Streptophyta; class Magnoliopsida; order Fabales; family Fabaceae; genus Vicia; species Vicia sativa. Next base: position 40,998,194 of record CM038796.1, on the reverse strand, counting down.
TTTGGTCTAATTTTGGCTAAATCAAAGAACCCCAATTTGAAGGTCAAAACCCTAGCAATGGCAGATCCCCGTTCCTGCATTTAGACTTGAATCAAACTATCCAGAAAGCATCGAAACATCAATACAAACATAAATATATGATCAAATTCAATTAAACAAGCATGTATGTATGAAATCGGAAACTGAAAATATGCATGGAAACCGAAACTGTGATGTTACGTTTCAGGAGCTTTTGCGTGCTTGCAAGGGTCTGGAACTGTTCAGAGGATCACCAAGAAGTTGTTTGAATGCTTGGAATGGCCTGGATCGAAGCAAAACTTTGGCTGCAAGTTGCTTGAAACACACGATATTTTGAATATTTTTTAGGGTTCTTGGAGGCAAGAATTTTCGTCCTGTGGCATCTGGAATCAGTGTGTATATATACTAGAGTGAGTTAGGTCAAGAATCATGAAGAAATTATATGTCAATCAATGAGAAAATATTTGATTTGGAATGAAACCAAATATTGCCTTTTTTATGAAATTTCAATCAATTCTCTTGCCAATCTTAATAATTTCGAAAATGACAGCTTGTATGGCTTGCTTGGACCTCAAGAATGAGAGAAAATCAATCTTGCATTTAAACTTTTATTATGTATCATTTATTTTATTTAAATTGGTTTTAAATGAATAAAAATCCAAAATAAAAGATAAAAAATGTGGCCTTGGGCTTGGAGGTTCTACTTCAGATAAGGAAAAAGTTTGAATCAAGAAAAGTTAGGCCCATTTGGAAAATGTTTGACTTTCTCAAGTATTTCTCTTTATGCACCTCCTAAAAAATGCTCAACTTGCACGACTTGTATCTTGCTCAATTTTTAACATTTTTGGGTGTTTGTGAACTTTTTAGAAAGCTCAAGATGTCTTCTAAACAACCCTTTTGGTTTCATCTTCATTGAAGTTTCCATGCTAACGAACACTTCTTTTCAAGAAGATGTCTTTTTGTTGACTTTTAAAAAAGACTTGTAATGTTTTGATCCATAACTTCCAAATGAAGCGTTTCTAGCCCAAGCTTGTGAGACATGAAGTTGTAGAGAATTGAATTCCTTTTAAAATGAGCTTTGGTGGAAAAATTTCTGACAAAGTATGTGAAAGTTATGCCTGGTCAAAGTTCTGTTGACTTTTTGTTCAAAAATCCTAATTTAGAAACTTTGACTTTTGATCAAATCTTTACTTTTCTTGATGAATCATGATCAACCCTTGATCAAATGATGAATATTACTTCAAAATATTGATGTTGACCAAAAATTATGAAGTTTGACTGCATGTTGACCACAGTTGACTTTTTGTCCAATATAGTTGATTTTCAACCATCTGAGTAATTGGACGAGCAATTTTGACTTGTAGGGCTTGAAACTTGACATGGTAAAACCTTGAAGCATATGATGAGGTATGATGACCAATAGAAGCATTGGAAATCCATTTTGACTTGAGAGGAGCAAAACCCTAGTTTGGATTGATTGCTTAGGAGAGGGTTTGTTTGGAGAAGTAGGAGGGAAAATTTTGGGGTATAATAGTTGCCCCTGTTCAATCTTCTTGTACCATAAGGGTTAGATTAGTATGATTAAATTTCGTGTCCTGAAGGTAGAAGATGTTTGAACACTCGAGTACACCTGAAAAATCGCACTCGCTGTTGTATGGAATGGGATCGTCGATTGACGATGCGGTGGAATGGGCTTATAGATGCCATTGGGAGAAGTTGATGCTGAGGAGTGAGTCGTACGCTAGACCCTGTATTCGTCTCTTGGATGAAAGCGAAATCGGAGATGGGCTTAAGATGCCATATGGGGCGTTTGATAATAAGAGAGAGTTAGAATACACCTTCATCTTGGCTATTTCTGAATATTTGTCCGAATGTAGATAGTTTTCCCGTCTTGTTCCGGGTGTTAATCTATGATCTGTTGCTTGGAAATAACTTGCATGGTCATTCATATAGTTCTCCTGTCTTGTTTTGGGTATTAATCTTTGACCTTCCGTTTGGAAAATAGCTGTTACCTGCTGGGAAAATAAAATCTTGATAGGATATGGTTAGTCCTATGAAGATTATGATGCATGCGAGTATATGAAATTGTTATGGATAATGTTGTTATGATACATGCACATGTTATGACTCTTATGAGTAATGTATGAATGTAGATGTTGTGGTATTTCAAAACATATCCATCTTGAAGAAGATAGGAACGTTCTACTGGAGATTTTTGATGTTTGCTTGGGGATGAGGTTGTTGAAAAACCTGGCTGGGGAATGAGAAGGATGATTCTGATTTCCTCCAATGCACTATCTCAACAAGTTTTGAGTCTAGATATTACTGCTATTGGGAAAATAATAATGATTGAGAAATACTCAGCTGGGGATCTTGTGTATAGACCTTGATGTGGATGATTACATTGTCCATGGACCCTGCTGGGGGACAAAAGTGATATAGCATAACATGTCACTTCTCGGGGACTAACGTGATGAAGTTGATAAGATCACTACTCGGGGACTGACGTGATGAAGTTTGATAGGATCACTGCTCGGGGACTAATGTGATGATGTTTGAAGCTGATGTAGTTGATAGGATCACTGCTCGGGGACTAACGTGATGAGGTTAGAGCTGTTGTAGCTGATAGGATCGCTGCTCGGGGACTAACGTGATGAGGTTTGAAGCTGTTGTAGCTAATAGGATCACTGCTCGGGGACTAACGTGATGAGGTTTGAAGTATGTAGCTGATAGGATCACTGCTCGGGGACTAACGTGATGAGGTTTGAAGTATTGGAATACTGTTGGGAGAAGATTGTAGTACTTCGTTGAAGAAGATTGGTCTTTGTAGAGAGAGCGAAGGCTTTGTGGGGATTGATGATCATGTGGATGTATTTCTTGTGAAAGTGACTCTGTGGGGATGCATTGGTGACTTTAGTCATCATCTCAATTCCTAGAGCATGTAGTAACTATTGTTTCTGTTCGCTTTTCATATGTTTGTGAACAGATGTTTATTGTCAGATGCATATAATCATTCAAAGCAATCATTGGACTTTATGCAAACAAAACAATAAAATTTGGAACTGGAAAAGAGTAATTTGTATTGAATATGAAAAGTGGCCTATAGTCAGGCAGTTTGTATACAAGAGACAAATATCCTAGTAAGAGGAAATTGCCATAATAGTAAAAAGCTATGTGGAAACAATCTCGTCAAGTTTCAACTATGCTATTTCTCATATATTTTCGACTATCTCATCTCCTTGCTGTCAGAGGAAAGTGATTGAACTGCTTTGCACCATTCAAATGTTGAATGCTGATAGTAGTGTAGTTTGTAGGTAGGTGATCTGGACGAGACATAGTCGTACGCTTAAATCCCTAACTTTTGCCTAGACCGCCCTTTCGGGTTTTTAGTCTACCGGGATACCCTTTTTTGCCCAAGCCGCCTTTGCAGGATTTTGACTTGCCGGGTGTACATTTTTGTATATATATCCTTAACTTTTTCCCGAACCTCTTTGGTTCGTCAGGATGCCCTTATTTTTGCCTAGGCCAGTCAACCTAGCGGGTCTCGTTTATGCCTAGTATTTTTTGACTATGTCTGCGTTCACAAGGTGTGGGAAGTCTTCTCCATCCATAGTGCTTAGTAACATAGCTCCACCGGAAAATACTATCTTGACTACAAATGGTCCCTCATAGGTGGCAGTCCATTTGCCCTTGGGATCACCTTGTGGAGGAATGATGCGCTTGACTACTAGATCACCGACTTGGTAGACTCAGTGCTTGACTTTCTTGTTGAACACTCTGATCATTCGCTTCTGGTATATTTTTCCATGGCAGATGGCTGCGAGCCATTTTTCGTCGGTTAGGTTGATCTGGTCAAGGCGAGTCTGGACTCATTCTCTTCGCCTAACTCTACGTCTTAGAGGACTCTGGTTGAGGGTATTTGAACCTCGATTGGTAGGACTGCTTCCATACCATATACAAGAGAGAAGCGGGTTGCCCCTGTAGATGTTCATACTGTAGTGCGATAAACGTGGAGAGAAAATGGAAACATCTCATGTCAATCCTTGTAAATAACTGTCATCTTCTGTATAATCTTCTTGAGATTCTTGTTGGCGGCTTCCACTGCACCGTTCATTTTTGGTCGATATGGAGAAGAGTTACGATGCTTAATCTTGAACTGCGTGTAAAGTTCGGTGACCATTCTGTTATTGAGATTGGTACCATTGTCTGTGATGATCCTTTCGGGGATGCCATACCAACAAATGAGATTATGCTTGATGAATCGAGCCACAACATTCTTGGTAACAGATGCGAACGAGGCTGCTTCTACCCATTTGGTAAAGTAATCAATTGCAATAAGGATGAAACGATGTCCATTGGAAGGGGTGGGTTTAATCTCTTCAATCATGTCAATGCCCCACATTGCGAAAGGCCACAGAGCGGTCAGAACATTTAAGGGGACTGGAGGTACGTGCACTCTGTCTGCGTATATCTGGCATTTATGACAGGATCGAACATAGAGGTAACAATCAACTTCCATAGTAGACCAATAGTAACCTGCTCTTAGAATCTTCTTAGCCATCGCATGTCCACTGGAGTGGGTACCAAATGCGCCTTCATGTAACTCTTCCATGATTCGTTGTTGTTTTCTGATCTACACAACAGAGTAAACACAAGTCGTGATTGTGCTTGTATAATATGTCGTTACTGAGAAAGAATTTGGAAGCGAAACTTCTTAAGAACTTCTTATCGTTGACAGATGGCCCTGCAGGATATTCCTATGCCTCGAGATACCTCTTCACTTTGTAGAACCAAAGTTTCTCTTTTGTATCAAGTTCACAACAGTATGCTGGTTCGTCTAGTCTTTCAATGATGATTTGGGGAGCTTTGTTGTCCCATCTGACCTTGAACATAGATGACATGGTAGGCAATGCGCCTGCCAACTGATTCTCTTCTTGTGGAATGTGATCGAAAGTGATTGCTTCGAAGTAAGGGATGGGACTTAAAACATGCTCTCGATATGGAATAAGATTCGGATGCTTCGTATCCTAATCGCCTTTTATCTGACTGATCACTAAAGTTGAGTCTCCATACACTTGCAAGAATTTGATCCTCAAGTCAATAGCAGCTTTGATACCCATGATGCACGCTTCGTATTCGGCCATGTTGTTGGTATAATCAAAACATAGTCTGGAGGTGAAGGGCGTGTGTGCGCCTGTGGGAGATGTAATGATGGCACCAATACCATTGCCAAGTGCGTTTGAGGCTCAATCAAAGACCATGGTCCATCTGGATCCTGGTTTAGGTCCTTCGTCTGGTCCTGGTTCTTTGTAATCAATGACTAACATCACATCCTCGTCTGGAAACTCGAAATGCATAGACTGATAGTCATCTATGGCTTGATGAGCCAAATGATCGGCTACTATACTTCCTTTGATCGCCTTCTGAGTAGTATACTGGATGTCGTATTTGGTCAAGATCATTTACCATCTTGCTATTCTTCCGGAGAGAGGTGTTTCTAATATGTATTTTATCGATCCATCTTAGAGATCAACAAGGTAGTGTGAGTCAACATATATTGTCTTAGTCGGCGAGCAGCCCAAGCCAAAGCACTGCAAGTTTTCTCGAGCTGTGAGTATCTTGTTTCACAGTCGATAAAATTTTTGCTAAGGTAGTATATTGCATACTCTTTTTGACCAGACTCGTCATGTTTCCCCAACACACACCCCATTGAGTTCTCTAATACTGTCAAGTACATGATAAGAGGTCTTCCTTTGACTGGTGGCATCAGGATAGGAGGATTTTGTAGGTACTCCTTGATTTTGTCAAAAGTTGTCTGGCAATCGTCGTTCCATTCCACTACTTGATCTTTCTTCAGTAACTTGAAGATTGGCTCACAAGTAGCAGTTAGATGTGCAATGAACTGAAATGTAGTTTAGTCATCCCAAGAAACTCTAACTTCCTTCTCGGTATAGGGAGCTGGCATTTCTGAATAGCTTTAACCTTGGCAGGGTCAACTTCAATACCTTTACCACTGACAACAAATCCCAGGAGTTTACCAGATCTGACTCCTAAGGTACACTTGTTAGGATTAATTCTTAGTCTGTACTTATTCAGTCTATCAAATAGCTTTCACAAATGATTAAGATGTTCTTCTTTAGTTTGTGATCGAGCTATCATGTCGTCGACATAAACCTCTATCTCATGATGAATCATGTCATGGAATAAAGCTACCATGGCATGTTGATATGTGGCGCCTGCGTTCTTCAGCCCGAACGATATGACCTTGTAGCAGAATGTGCCCTATTGTGTAACGAAAGTAGTCTTTTCCATGTCTTCGGGAGCCATTTTAATTTTATTTTAACCGGAGAAACCATCCATGAAGGAGAAAACCTTATGTTGAGCAGTGTTATCAACCAGGAAATCAATATGTGGAAGTGGAAAATCGTCTTTCGGACTTGCTTTGTTCAGATCCCGGTAGTCCGCACACATACGCACTTTACCATCCTTCTTAGGTACGGGCACCACGTTCACAACCCACTGTGGATAAGAAGTAACGGCTAGGAAACCGACATTGAACTATTTCATAACTTCGGCTTTGATTTTCTCAGACATCTCAGGACTCATACGACGAACCTTCTGCTTTACAGGGAGAAAACCTTCTTTCGTCGGTAGTCGGTGTACCACAATGTTAATGTCTAAACCTGGCATGTCTTCATAGGACCAAGCAAAAATCTCGATATATTCTCGCAGCATCTGAACCAATCTTTCTTTGACAATGTCTTCAAGACCTGCTCCTATCTTGATTTACTTTCTGTCTTTGTCAATACCTAGATTCACAACCTCGACTGGCTCCTCGTGAGGCTGTATAATATGTTCTTCTTGTTGTAGTAGCCTGGAAAGTTCTCCTGGCACTTCATAATCTTCCTCACCTTCGTCTTTGGCTTGGTAGATCAGATTATCGAAGTCATATTTAGCAATAGCAGAGCTGTTATCGACGAGGTTCGGAGTGAATCTTCAGTGTATCACGTGGGTGTATGTAAGAACACATAGCTTTTTGAAAGGGTGATAAAGTAAAAGAAAGAAGACAACACAGTATTCAAATGAAAAATTTCAATGATTTATTGAATGAAAATATGTGAATGACAAATAATAACCCTCACAAACGAGCCGTGGTGCCCCGGGAAAGGCACTAGGCGTAAAGTTTATTGTTCAAAGCGTAAAAAAGCGAAAAGCATAACAGAAAAAGCAATTTCTCCTGTCTAAAGGAGATTGGTATGACATCTTCAGTCTTCCAATGGTTGAGTCCATCGTCTGGAGTTGGGAAGATCCAATTGTTGATATCGAAGTCGCCGTCGTCGTCTTCTATAGCATAGATTCCACTTTTATTGATGTGGAAAGGAAGTTTTCTGGCACGTTCACGGCGTATCATCTTCTGACCTTTGATAGTGAAGCCTAAACCAGTCTTGTCGAATTTGAATGGAACATCGGGGAGCTGACCCCAAATAGTACAACCTTCTTCTTCGACTGCAGCTTTAGCGTCTTTTAGTGAGGCCATCTTCGGTGGAACTCTAGTATCTTCAGGAGTGGTAGGAGAGTCAACAGGCATGGCTCGTGGAATTGCTTCGAAAGCTTGATAGGGAGTTTTGACAAATTCACCTTCCATTTCAATGTACCGGAATGACTGCAGATGGATTACCATATATTCTTCATCACCGTATACCGTGACAATCTTCCCCTTCACTGGGTACTTCAACTTTTGATGCAGGATGGAGGTGACAGCGCTGCCCCATGTATCCAAGGGCGTCCGAGTAGGCAAGAGTAAGCTGGGCGAATGTCCATGACAAAGAAAGTAGAGTCAAAAGTCTGGGAACTAACTTTAATTGGAAGGATGAGCTCTCCAAGTACTATTCTTTTCGAACCATCAAAAGCTCTTACGATTATGTCACTGGGCTTCGTGACCACTTCTTCAGCATTAAGTCGGTTGAAAGCACTCTTTGACAGAACATTCAGAGTAGAACCAGTATCCACCAATACGTGAGACAATGTAGTGCCCTTGAATTCAATGGAGATGTGCATGGCTTTGCTGTGTTTCCTTCCGGCAGGAGTTAAATCAGCATTAGAGAAGCCTAAGCCATTGTTGGTGGTCAGGCTAGCAATACAACCTTTGAATTGATCAACAGTAGCGTCTTGTGGTATGTGAGAATTCTTCTGAAACTTTACTAAGGCTTTAGCATGAGCCTCAGAGCACAATAGCAGAGATAGCATGGATATCTTGGACGAAGTTTGTCCCAACTGTTCCACAACATTGTAGTCACTCTTCTTGATGATCTTCAGAATTTCCTCCATTTCTTGCTTGGAGGTATCCTCGAAAACTTCCTTTGGTACTTCTGTGTGAGCAGGATGAGTTATTGGTTCTTTCCCTCTCGCTTCGAGAACTGTTTTGATAGTAGGAATGCGAATTGGTGTAGTAGTATCCTTTGGAGGAGAGATTTCTAGAGAAAACACTCTTCCGGTTCTGGTCACCTTGCTTGATCTGGTGATTTTGCCGATGTTAGGATTGGTAGCTTTAACTGCAATGTCTTCAATGGTCAAAGGTTCTTGCTTGACGCCATGATAGTAAACTTCAGCTCCATAATTCCAAGGTATAGCTTTGTCAGAGGAATATGGAATTGATCTGGGCGAGGTAATAATGAGAGGTGCCACTCGGGACGCAAGATCGGCAGAGGTGATCCTTATTGTGTTCACATCAGCATAGTCTTCTGGGTAATCGTCTCCCCATCCGGTTGCCTTAATGTCTTCGATTGGAATCTTGTAACTTTCAGGAGTGGTATATTTAACCATGAAATCGAACTTTACACTCGGTTGTCCCAAGGTATCCAGACATCTGGTGCGGCTTCATCTATATTCTCGATCTTTAGATTCTTAGAAATGTCTTCGCACAGATTCTCCACATACGGAGGTTTTAGGAATATCACTTATCGGTTGTCCATCATGCGTTGAATACGCCTCTTCAACCAAGCACATCTGTCAGATTCAGATGCACACCAACGACAGTCATCAGGGCATCTTGGAAATACACCGGCTTGCAATTTTTTCTTGATAGTCATAAGAGGAATAGTCATATTGTTCTGATCATAAACATAGGAGTCATCATCAATAGCATTGGCACTTTTACCATGGTCGAGCATTGGTGCATTGATCACATTCGGAGTTTCGAAAGGAGGGTCGAATTCAATCTCCCTTGCTTCAATCATGTCTTAAATCTTGTTCTTCAGGGCCCAAAAGTTATTGGTGTCGTGCCCTGGGCTGTTGGAGTGGTATGCACACCTTGCATTAGGAATATACTTTGGAGAGGAAGTGTTGACGTGCTGAGGAGGATCCCTCAAAGTAATCAGCTCTGCTTTTAACATGTGTTGCATTGCTTGAGACAACGATATGTTGATCTTTGTAAACTGTCTTCATGGCACGTTCTGACTACGCGTGTTGTCTTATTGAGGTTGCACGGGCGCGGGGTTGGAGATCACAACTGCCCCCACAGATTGAGTGCGATCGGCTTTGTCATGGCTCTTCTGAACTTACATGGCATTGGCTTATTTCTTACCACCAAAAGATCTCTTCGCAGCATTTGAAGATGACTCTACTTGTATTTTTCCGCTCTTGATTCAAGCTTCGATACGTTCTCTATCAATATCAGCTCGGTGAATCCGGCTGAATAGTTTCCAATCAGATGATTGAAGAATGGGTCTATCAGTGTTCCCATAAACATGTCAACCAACTCCCTACTGGACAAGGGTGGTTGAACTCTGCCTGCTAGATCTCTCCATTTCTGGGCATACTCTTTGAACTTCTCATCACAACCCATAGACATGCTCTGTAGTTGCATGCAGGTAGGTACCAACTCAGCATTGTACTAGTACTGCTTGTAGAAAGCATCTACTAAGTCATTCCAGGTATGAATGTGGGTACTCTCTAGCTGATAATACCACTCCAACTGAGTTTCGGATAAACTCTTCTTGAAAGAAGTGGATTCACAATTTCCTGTCTTCAATATGAGGATGAATCTTCTAAACATAGGACTACAGATTTAGCCTGGGACAAGAGATGCCATCATACTTGGCAAAGGTAGGAACTTTGAATTTGTGGGGAATTACCACACCAGGAACAAGACTCAGATCATCAAAGTTAAGCCCTAACATTTTCAGATTTTCCACAGCATTCAGACGGTCTTCAAGTTGTTTGTACTTGTCATTGTCAGGAGGATACTTCTCGCTCACATAGTCTTCATCTTCGTTTTCAGACTCATGATGGATTTCTTCATAGTTTTTTATGCTTCCCTCAGTTTCGCCGATTTTGTCTGAGAGTTCGAACTGTCTGACCACCCTAGCTGGACCCTTGTGATTTCTCCCCTTGTTGAGAATACCAATGGTCTTCTTCTTTCTGATGATGAGCTTCTTCAGATCTTTTTGGCCTTGGACCAAGTTGGTGAACATCTCCTAGAATTGAGCATTCTGAGCCTGAAGATCCTTGATAGTCTGTTCAAGAGACATTTCTGTTGAAATAAACAACGAGAGAATAAGAAAACCGGTCTTCAATGTACCTGTTATGGAATGTTATGCCATGATATGCGATGTTATGCAATGCAATGTTTTCAAGGACCTTAGGAATTTAAACTTATTAAACAGGCACGAACAAACTTTTTATTAGTTTTTATTTTAGCAAGTACAAAAAAAAGTTTAAACAAATAAAAATAAATTCCTAGAGCTTAAGTCTCCCATGGACGCTTCCTCTTTGTGTTGAAGTAGGTATTGATGCTTCGCTCCTCATGAAGTAGCTTTGTCAGCTCTAATACCTTTTTCTCTTGCATAGCACTGAGCTCCGAAGGTATCCTTTCTTCTTTAAGTTGAATCCAGGATCTATTCAAGTCTTCGAAATTAGTAGGCATGTTTGGATGGAGAACGGTATAGGGTTCGTCACCTATAGAAATAAGTTCCATAAGCACTGGTAGAATAGATGTAAATGGCATCATGAGGTTTTGAGATCGAGCTCGCACCCATTTGAGGTAAGATTCCCAAGGAATGGAATATTTGTGTCCCAAAGTCTTGGTATCATTCTTCTTTACCATGCCCCAAGAGTGCACATATCTTGGATGGTAGTTCTGGAGATCATTGTTGTAGTCAAACACAATATCTTGGAGAAGCATATCATGAGGACCATCTCTTCGAGCATAACCAAACTGACATAGAGCTAGAGAAGGGTTGTAGGTGATACCTCCCTTTATGCCAAGGAGTGGCACATTAGGGAATTCCCCAGTACGCTCAATGAAAGTGAAGTCCTTTTGGGAAAAAAGACACCAACGGATATTTGAATGAGAGAGTGACATCAGCCTTTGAGACCACTTCGATCTTTGCTCGTTCTTCATTACTGATTGAGGAAGATGCGAAATAAACCACCTAGAAAGTAACGGTATGCAACACATGAGAGTTCCTTGTCTTTTGATGGTACGAGTGTGCAGAGAATGCAGGATGTCTCCAAGTAAAGTAGGAACTAGATTACGAGCGAGGAATGTCTTGATGGCGTTCACGTCTATGAACTGATCTGGATTAGGAAATAGCACCAAACCATAGATTAGCAAGGCCAAAATGTCTTCGAATGCATGGAAACTTATAGCCTTTAGGAATTCTCGAGCTTTCTTTATCAGAAACTTAGCAAGCAAACCCTTAACTCCGCTTCTTGTTTCCCAATTAGCTTCGATGTCTGATCACTTTAGATGTAACGCTGATGCGATGTCTTCGTATTTCAGAGCTTTTATAAACCGGGAAATGGTATCTGATCAAGGACATGTATCCTAAGTAACTTAGAGAACTCTTCCAATGTAGGCACCAACTGATAGTCGGGGAATGTAAAACAGTGATGTTTCGGATCGAAGAACTAGAATACGACGTGCATCATATCTTCTACAAAACCGGAGATAACCAAGTCAAGCAGATAACCATGTCTTTTGATAAACTGAGCATGATCAGGAACTTCTGAGACCAATTCTTTGAGTTGAGAAGGTATACCCACGAAGTTGATTCAGATAGTCTTCCTGGAAGCCATAATTCCTACAAAACAGAGCAAAGATAAATCCCTAGGTCCTTGAAATAGTTAGAAATGATATGATGCTATGATGTCATGTTTAAAACAAGTAGCAAGCACAAAAAATTCACAAAATAATAGTAACCGGGTTCTAGGAATCTCATATCATTGATATTTCTCGTAGGCTTTATTTCAATACGACTACCAAGTGGTCGACCGAAACATCCCGAAAGTCGAATCTTAACGAGCGTAGCATCGAGTATCAACCAACCTCAGTCTACACCGAAGTCGGCCATCTCACTACCTTCTACTGGCCAAGATGGGTCAATTAGGATTCTAAAAGTTGAGTTAGTGCTTATGACACCACGCAGACGCCAAATACTTTCCTCAACTGAACATGAGGAGCATCGGGACATCCAAAATGTCGCACTAACGTAGCCATCATGTTGACCGTTTCAGTATACGCCTAACGGTCGCGAAGATTTATTGCTACTTACCTAAGAAAACCTAGATCCGGGTGTAGGATCCCCCACAAATATAATACCCAAGCAACCCTTAAAAGTAAAGAAGACAAGTCAAACAATTAAAGTGATCTAGACCCTAAGGTAACCTCTCTTTAGGGTTTCCCCAGCAGAGTCGCCAGTTCTATAATACGGTGGGAGAACTGACTTGTTTGTTTTGCGTTTTATTGCAAATGTTGCAGATAGCAAGAGTCGCCACCGACTTTTCTTTTATCCAAATAAGGGAAGGCGAAAAGAACAGGAAAAGACCTTCATTATATTCTGAGTAAGGGAGGCGATTATGAAAAGGGAAGGTATTAGCATCCTTTCCATCCGTAGTTATCTACGGGCTCTTAATTTCTTAGCTCACTTTAATTGCTTTTTTTGTGTGTGTGTGTGTTTAAAAAGATTTTTGAAAAGACATTTCACTTTGACTTCGTAATGATTCACGCTGGAATGTATACGAAGTGTTTGGAAATGTTTTGTTTTGGAAAAGGACTTTGTAATGATTCACACCGAATGTATACAAAGTGTTTCAAAATGTTTTGAAAGTGTGGTGTGAAAGTATTTTGATAGAGTGCCATTAGAGTCTATTACCTAACGGTCAAGCCGTGTTATTTTGCTTTCTTTAGGTAGCTATCCATACCATTAGTTGGTAGGTAACTCTATCCGCTGGATGTAAAAGGACGCTCAAGGACATCGGATGGTCATAAGGAAACTTGTAAGGATATCTTAGCATATTCGTAGGGACGATCATCACTTTCGAGGCAACAACCGAGGGACTAGATCATGTATTCGTAGGCAACATCGAGGGTCATCGAGGACTATGATCTTTAATTCAAAGGACTATGATGATATGTTTGTAAGCATCTTAGCTAAGATATCCCTACGCTCGAGGGACATGACCATTATTCAAAGGCAACAAGAGAGGATACCTAAGGGGTGTGTGAAGAAATGTGTTGTATTCAAATATCTTATCTTGAATTAAGGCGATCTAAATTGATTTTATCTTGCCATACACACCTAGTTACTAGTAGTTAATAGGTGCGGAAAATAAGTCATGGAAATGTAAAGCAAAAGTAAATCCTACACTATTACATGGCTTTAGGAAGTTACATAATCGAGGAGTGCGGAAAATAAATGTCCTAATTATCTATTACATTCCATAAGGTATACATAATGATAAAAGGAAAGTATAAAACTATACATCCCGGAAGAAATTACATAATACGCAAAATGTATAATCGAATGAAAATAGAAAAAGTTTTAAGTTAGTAAAATGTTTTTAGGTTAGCTTAACCTAATTACTAAGTGAAAATTAGTAATCGGAAACCCTAATTCTAATTGATTTTTAATTAATAAAAGAAATTTAATTTAAATTAAATGATTAACCTAAATTAAACTAATTAAATTAATGTAATTAAGAAAAAAAGAAAATTAATTGTGAAATTAATCCTAATTAAGCTAATTGTTTAACCTAATTACTAATCAATTAATTAATTAATTGAAATAATTAAAAAAATAGAAAAATAAGAAAATAATCAGCAGAAAAATAAAAAAAAGGGTGAGGGTTTCCATCAGAGCTTCTAACAGAAATTGGCACGGAAGCTATTCCTTCTGTGGGTGTAACACCCAATTACCCTCGAATTAATAATAAAATCGAGTTTCAAAATTTCATCCAACAAAAATTGAGGCATCACATATTCGCATTTTCATCACTTTGCATTATAATGCACATCACAAACATCAAAAGTCGGATATACCGATTCATAACATAATTCATCATATACACATATGACTATTCACAGCAAAGCGGATGTGTTCACAAAATATACATAACATCGTGTTATCAACAATACATAAAGTTATGATATCATAAGATAGTATACATAAACTATCCTATCAAAATAATAACGTCGCCCAAATCCCGAGTGTTACTACGATCAGAGCAGAGCTACACAAATTAAAGAGACTCGAGCTAATCCTCATCATCCTCGTGGATCACCTACACGTTACCAATATAAAGGCAGCGGCGAAACAAGTAAAGGGTGAGATACTCCAAAACATATAATTAAAGGCATGATAAAATATATAAGCAGCTTTGGAATTATAATTGATATAAGTTAATAAGAGTATGTCAACATGTATTAAAAACATACATACTTTAAATTAGCATTTAGTGTACAAAATTAACACTTTAACTTTGTCACATACTCATTATACTCGCATCAACACAAAGTATCATATATCATCGCAATTCAACATCATCCATCAATTAAAACCCAATGCCAAACAACTCAAACATAAACATAACCGACTCCATGAGACACGACTATGTTATGCAAGTGGTACTCGTCGCTTTGTCCATAATTAGGAACACTTGGCATAAAGCCCATCTTCGCTTGGCATAAAAGCCCTCGTCACCAATGCAATGTATGTGACTCGACAATAAAAAAACATAACAACACATCATCATCGGTCATAAAATTGACATAAATTCACGCCATATTTATCCACATCAAGATAAACATATCATCGCATCGCATATCATCAAGTATTCATTAATAAATACACCGTCGCAAACATCATGTTTAATCACACTACATCATTATCAATTAATTCACCAATTTCCAAATACAAAAAAATAATCAAATTACCAATAATCGTCGCGAAAGCCATTCTTAATAACCGGCATTAATCATGATCGTCAACATCGCAATCGGATTATCCATACGTATCTTAAATTGACTAAAATGCAATCTGATTCAATTTAACCGTAATTTGGCCTATTTTGGGTCAAGAAAACTCGTAGTTTCGAAAAACTAACCTCACCACTACGTTCTACACGTCGAACTTAGCTAGCACGTCAATTTTCGTTGAATTCGGAGCAACTTGCTCCATCGCTGAAATTACAGGAATCGGGAAATTAGAACATAATCGGGCTCTAAATTTAATCGGCTAACTTATGTCCTAATTATATTTTATTAATACTAACTAGTAGTATGAATAAATAAGAAAATTGATGAAATGGTTAATTACAAGTTATGCAGAAAACAATTTTGCGTAAAATGTATGTTCAACATACGTAAAACCGAAATGTAAAATTCGCACACTCCCTACATCTAAGGGGCGCACGTCCCTGGCTTGTTTAAGAAAGGAGGCGGGTGCCTTGAAGTGGGGGACGCCTCGTCGAGGTGGGCGCCCCTTCATCCACTCTCCACTAATTTTCCTTTCTTCCCCGTGAAATTTGTTTTCCGTTTTTAACAAATGCTTTCATTTTATAACTTCCATTTCCTACAATGCTAGCAATAATGTAACGCCTGCTTTATTTAATATTATATTATATTAATATTTTTGAATTACCGTTTGACGATTGTTTTATGATTTAAAATAATTATATTAATCGCTATATCTATTAATATATTTGGCGACGCCTGCTCGATTCGATAAAATATTATTCTAATCGATATTTAATCCCTAATTATATTAATAAATTGAGTTAATGATATAATTAGATGATATAATTAGTGTGTTAAGAATAGAAGAGGGTGTGGGGAGCATTTGGGGAGAATTGGGTTTCTCACCCTTGGTTAGTAAAACAACTATCATATAAAAGCATTTCCTCCATCTTTTCCTAACATAACACCAAAAACACTAAATATAGAAACTTGGAGAAAGTTAGGGCTTTGGTAGAGGAAGAAGAGGAGAGCAAGGCTTGGTTTGAGGAATCATCAAAGAACAATCAAAGCTTTCTAGGTAAGGGGTTTGATTTCTATCTCATATAGTTAGGGTTTGATAGTGATAGTTGGATTGGGAATAATTGATAGTCATATAGGTTTGGTTGGTCGATTGTTGAAAATGTTTAGAAAAGTTGAATTAGGTGTAGGGATTATGGGTGTGTTTTATTAGTATTGTAGTATATGGATTATAGAATGGAAATGGAAAAGAAAACCATAACAAAGATATTATAAAACCAAAATGTGAAAATCAGAAGAAATGTAAAATGGTGGAAACGAAGAAAGTGGAGAAAGCACAAGGGAGGCGCCCACCTCCATGTGGGGCGACTGCCCCCATGTGAGGCACCTGCCTCTTCTTATTTGGGGCAAAGGGACGTCCGTCCTCGGTGGCTAGGGGAAATGGGAAATTTTTCAAAACGTGGTTTCTGCTTTGTAAAGACATTGCTTTCGTCAAAAACCGGTTTTCCTGCATAATTGTTTAGAAATAGCTTTTGTTTCTTACTATAATGCCAATTTCACCTAGTAGCAATTTGTATCCATAAAATATAATTAGGACATAAGATAGTGATTAAATTTAGAACCCGATTATGTTCCGATTTTCCGATTTTAGAATTTGACGACTTGAGCAAGTTGCTCGAATTCAACGAAAATTGACGTTAGCTATGTTTGACGGTAGAACGAGTGGTGAGGTTAGATTTTAGAAATTGCGAGTTTTTACGAAATGACCCAAAATACTCCAATTTACGATAAATTGAACCGGATGGTGTTTTAGTCAATTTAAGACATATATGAACTATCCGATTTCGATGTTGATGTTTATAATTAATGCCGGTAATTAAGAATGAATTTTGCGACGATTATTGGTGTTTTGATTATTTTTCCGTTTTTGGAAATTGGTGGATTAATTTATAATGATGTTGTGTGAATAAACATAATATTGCGATGGTGTATTTATTTATGAATACTTGTTGTTTATGCGATGCGATGACATGTTTATTTGATGTGAATAAATATGGAGATGTGGATTTTATGTCAATTTTGATGAGCGATGATGATGTGTTGTTGTGTGGTCTTTATTGTTGAGTCACATACATTGCATAGGCGACGAGGGCTTTTATGCCAAGCGACGAGGGCTTTTAAGCCAAGCGACGAGGGGCTTTATGCCAAGTGTTCCTAATTATGGACAAAGCGACGGGTACCACATGCCAACATGGTCGTGTCTCATGGAGTCGGTTATGTTTATGTTTGAGTTGTTTAACATTGGGTTTGATTGATGAATGATGATTGAATTGCGATGGTACATGATGTTTTGTGTTGATGCGAGTATAATGATTATGTGATGAAGTTAAAGTGTTAATTTATACACTAAATGCTAATTTAAAGTATGTAAGCTTTTAATACATGTCGATATACTTTATTTAACTTATATCAATTATAATTCCAAAACTATTTATATATTCTATCATGCTTTTAATCAATGTTTTGGAGTATCTCACCTTTACTTGTTTTGCGTTATATATTGGTAACGCGTGTGATCCCGAGGATGAGGAGGATTAGCTCGAGTCTTTATTTTGTGTCGCTCAACTTTGGTCGTAGTAACACGGATTTGGGGCGACATTATCATTTTGATAGGATAGTTTATGTATATTATCTTATGATGTTATAACCTTATGTATTGATGATAACATGATGTTATGTATATTTTGTGAACACATCCGTCGGTCATGTGAATATTCATATGTGTATATGATGAATTATGTATGAATCGGTATATCCGACTTTTGATGTGCATTATAATGCGATTTGATGGAAATGCTAATATGTGATGCCTCAATTTTGTTAAATGAAATTTTGAAACTCGATTTTGTTATTAATTACGGGTAGAATGCATGTGTTACAAATAACACACCCATAATCCATACTCCTAATCCAACTTTTCTAAGTTATTTCAACAATTAACCAACCAAAACTCATGAATCAACTATAAATTTTTCCCCAAATCCTAAATATAACTATCAAACCCTAACTATATGAGATGGAGAATCAAACCCTTACCTCAAATTCTTGATGATCCTTGATGATTCAACAAACCCAATCCTCAAGCTCTCTTGCTCTTCTTCTTCTTCTACCAAACCCTCTCTTTGCTTCTAAGCTTCTATGTTGGTTTATGGTGTTATGTTGGAAAGAAAATGAGGAAAGTGTTTTATAAAGGTACTCTTACTAGCCAAGGGTGTAAGCCCAATTCTACAAAATTACCCTCACACCCCTATCTATTCTTATTAATTAACATACTAATAATATCTAATAATATTATTAATTCAATTAATTAAAATAATCTGTGGAATTAAATATCGGTCCAATAATATTTTATCGAACCGAACGGAATAAAAATTGGACCGAACGAACGTCACCAAATATATTAATAGATATCTCAATTAATATAAATATTCTCGCCGCCAAAACAATCACAAACGGTAACTCAAAAATATTAATATAATATAATATTAAATAAAACGGGAGTTACAACTCTCCCCCACTTAAAAAGTTTCGTCCTCGAAATTACCTGACTCGAAAAGCTCGGGATAGGAATCCTTGGTCTTGCTTTATAACTCCCACGCCGCGCTTTCACCAGCTGCTCCTATCCAAACAACTTTGACCAAAGAAATCTCTTTGCCACGAAGGGACTTTATCTCACGATCCTCAATCCTTAAAGGCATCGTGTCCACCGTAAGATTTTCTCGAACTTGAATATCATCCATCTCAATCACATGCGAAGAATCCTAACATACTCCGTTCACATGGAATACATCGTGCAAATTTGAAAGATTTGGCGGTAACGCCACCCTATAAGCCATTTTTCCCACTTTACTAGTAATTTGGTAAGGACCAATAATGCGAGGAGTTAACTTCTTCGACTTCAATGCTCGCCCAACGCCGGTTGTAGGAGTAACTCTCAAAAATACATGATCACCATCTTGAAATTCAAAGTCTTTTCTCCTTTTATCATGATAACTCTTTTGTCGACTTTGAGAAATTCTCATCTTTCTCTAATCATATTCACCGCCTCAAGAGTCTCCTAACCAATTCGGGTCCAAGCACCACACTTTCACCCGACTCGCGCCAACACAAAGGAGTTCTACACTCCGACCATACAAAGCCTCAAACGGTGCCATTCCAATACTAGCATGAAACGTTGTTATAAGTAAACTCAATCAAAGGAAGATATGTATCCCACGAACCACCATGTTCAAGAATACATGCTCGTAATAAGTCTTCCAACGATTGAATCGCCCTTTCCGTCGACCATCATTGAGGATGATAAGTCGAACTCAACCTCAACTTAGAACCCAAAGCCTCTTGCAAGCTTTTCCAAAATCAAGTGAACCTCGGATCTCTATCCAAACAATACACAAAGGAATACCATGTAATCTAACAATCACATGCGATAAATCTCCGCCAACTTCGACACGGATAAGTGATGTTAATAGGAATAAAGTGAGTCGACTTTGTAAGCCTATCAACAATCACCCAAGTTGCATCGTGTCCTTTTGGTGTATTGTAACCCTGCTACAAATCCATATAAATGCTATCCCATTTCCATTCCGGATCTCTAACGGTTGCATCAACCTCGGTGTTTCGATGCTCCACTTTAGACTTCTCGACATGTTAAACAAGCATAAACAAACTGGGCCACCTCTCTTTTCATACCCGACCACCAAAATAGTTTCCTTAAATCTTGATACATTTTGGTCGCTACGGGATGAATACTCAAATTGCTTCTATGAATTTCTTCCAAGATCATTCTCATTAAATCCACATCATCAGGAATACAAATCCTATCTCGGAACCTCAAAACACCCTGAGCATCCAACTTGAAATCTTCACTTTCAGTTTGTCCAATACCAACCAACAAATCAACAAGTTTCACATCAAGCTTCTAAGCTTCTCTAATGCTATTAAGGACATCATTATTGATTTTCAACATTCCCAAGATAACACTCTTCGGCGTTACTTCTATCACAAGACTCATATCTCTAAATTGTTCAATCATTTCCAACTCTTTCATCATCAAAAGTGACATATGCAAAGTCTTTCGACTTAAAGCATCGGCCACCACATTCGCTTTACCATGATGGTAATTCAATCCAAAATCATAATCTTTCAACAATTCAAGCCACCGCCTTTGCCTCATATTAGGCTCTTTTTGATCGAAAAAGTATTTCAAGCTTTTATGGTCACTAAATACTTCAAATCTAGAACCATAAAGATAATGCCTCCAAATCCTAAGTACAAAAACAACCGCTGGAAGTTCCAAATCGTGAGTAGGATAGTTCTTCTCATGAATCTTCAATTTCCTAGAAGCATAAGCAACCACCTTGCCATTTTTCATAAGCACCCCACCTAAACCCATCTTAGAAGCATCACAATAGAAAACAAACGGTTCTTCAGGATTAGGTAGAATCAATATCGGCGCCGTTGTTAACCTTTTCTTCAATTCAACAAAACTTTCTTCACACTTGACATCCCACACAAAAGCAGCTCCTTTACAAGTCAACTTTGTCAAAGGAAGTGCCAACTTAGAAAAACCTTCAATGAACCTCCTGAAGTAACCAGCCAAACCTAAGAAACTTCTAATCTCAGTAACAGACTTAGGAGTTTCCCATCTTAACACAGCATCTAGAAGGATCAACCGCAATTCCATCACCAGAAATGACACGCCCCAAAAAGCTCACTTCACTTAACCAGAACTCGCACTTTGACAACTTAGCATAAAGCTTCTTCGTAACTTCTAACACAATGCGCAAATGTTCTGTGTGCTCTTCTTCCGATTTAGAATAAACCAGAATATCATCAATGAAAACAACCACGAAACGATCCAAGTGAGGATGGAAAATAAGATTCATGTACTCCATAAATACTCCTTGCATTAGTGACACCAAAAGACATCACCGAATACTGTAATGTCCATACCTCGTCTCGAAAGCGTCAACATCTTCTTCTTTCACCCTTATTTGATGGTAACCTGATCTCAAATCAATCTTGCTAAACATGCGAGCGCCAACCAATCGGTCCATCAAATCATCAATTCTAGGAAGTGGGTACCTATTCTTGATAGTCACTTTATTCAACTGACGATAATCAATACAAAGTCTCATGCTACCGTCTTTATTTTTCACCAATAACACAGGAGCTCCCCATGGTGACACACTTGGTCTAACAAACTTCTTCTCGAGAAAATCTTCTAATTGGCTCTTCAATTCTGCTAACTCAGATGCAGACATCCTGTATGGTACCATAGAGATAGGTCCGTACTGTGGACAACATCCACGTAAAATTCAACTTCTTCTCGAGGTGCACTAGGAATCTCATCGTGGAATACTTTGGGAAAATCGCACACCACCGAAAGTTTGTAATTACGTATCGACTCAATCGAAAGAGTCGCCATCAACAAGAAAACCAATGCTTCATCTTTCATGAACTCATTCAATTGTTTTGTCGACATCAACATAGTTTGATCTTCTTCCACTAAAGAAGAAAACCTCACAGGTTATCATAGCAATTGATATGGACATAGTTAGCTTTCAACCAATCCATACCCGTAACCACGCCCAACCCAACAAGCGGTAAACAAACAAGATCCACCACAAAGTCTCTATCAAAGATTGATATAGGCAACTTGCACACAAAGAAGTAGTAACCGCTCCCTTAGCCTAACTTCAACCACCATATCTCTATCTAGAGATGACAAAGTGAGACCCAATCTCTTAACACAATCAAGAAAATAAAATAGTGAGTAGCACCAAGATCAATAATAGTAATAAGAGGAATGCTATTGATGAAACTAGTACCGAACAAGAACATCTTCGCTTGCCTCTGAGCACCCGAAAGCAAACACCTTCCCCGCCCTTGAGTTCTCTTAGGCTTCTTACATTGAGAACTAATGTGACCTCCTCACACAATTAAAATAGACCACATCCTTATGCTTGTAATCACGAGTCACATGACCCACTTCACCACATTGGAAACATCTCACCTCATTCTCCTTAGCCCTCACATCACCTCGACAAACATTACTTTTATGGCCAGGTTTCCCACACTTGTAACAAACAATACTATCAGGAGCATCTCCCCACTAGTACGCTTGAAACGCTTGCTTCCCTTTACCACCGGAGTATCATATGGTTTCCACGGCTCGCTGACCTTATTTCTCTTATCAGACATAATCTTATAGTGTGCATTACTATCTTCCTCGAAGATTCTACAACTATCAATCAAATCCGCAAAGAGACGAATTTTCTGATAACCAATCGCTTTCTTAATCTCAGGACGCAAGCCATTCTCAAATTTAATGAACTTAGAAAACTCGGTTCTCCATCATAGTGAGGATAGAACTTAGCCAAACGGTAAACTTTGCAAGATAATCTGATAGATATATTCTCTTGTTTCACTCAAGGAACTCTATCTCCTTCTTTCCGAACATCCTCCCGGTAATACTTCCTCATGAATTCCCACAAAAACTTCCCACGCCACTTCCTCACCAAGAACCTCAAGCCTCCGACGGGTGTCAACCCACCAATCATCACTCATCACTTAACTTATGAGTACCATAGCGGATCTTTGCACAGAGTGCAATACATCACACTGAAGATTCTTTCAACTCCTTCAACAATGTTAAAGCACCTTCAGGATCATACTTTCCTTGGAGTAGGGGATTCTCTTTGAAGGTTGCCAAACCACGAGACCCAATACTCGTCAAAGATTCGGCGGTGTTGAAAGCTCTAGCATGCAGATAGCCAGCAAGAGCCTCATCATTCCTACCAGATTCCTTCCACCATAACAACTTCTCGCTCATAACAAAACAAGGATTAGAATCAACAAATAACAATACTTGATTGTTAGACAACAACAACTCAACAACTTGGCGGATGACCGACCGCTTCCGATACCACTAATGTAACACCCCAATTCTACCCTCGTAATTAATAAAAATCGTAGTTTCAAAATTTCATCCAACAAAATTGAGGCATCACAAATTCGATTTTCATCACTTTGCATTATAATGCACATCACAAACATCAAAGGTCTGGATATACCGATTCATAACATAATTCATCATATACACATATGACTATTCACAAGACAAATGGATGTGTTCACAAAATATACATAACATCATTATATCAACAATACATAAAGTTATGATATCATTAGATAGTATACATAAACTATCCTATCAAATAATAACGCCGCCCAAATCCCGAGTGTTACTACGATCGAAAGCAGAGCACTCAAAATAAAGAGACTCGAGCTAATCATCATCCTCGTGGATCACCTGCATGTTACCAATATAAAGGCAACGCTAAACAAGTAAAGAGTGAGATACTAAAACATATAATTAAAGGCATGATAAAATATATAAGCGCTTTGGAATTATAATTGATATAAGTTAATAAGAGTATGTCAACATGTATTAAAAGCTACATACTATAAATTAGCATCTAGTGTACAAAATTATCACTTTAACTTCACACATAATCATTATACTCGCATCAACACAAAGTATCATATATCATCACAATTCAACATCATCCATCAATTAAACCCAACGCCAAACAACTCAAACATAAACATAACCGACACCATGAGACACGACTATGTTATGCATGTGGTACCCATCGCTTTGTCCATAATTAGGAACACTTGGCATAAAGCCAATCGTCAATAAAAGCCCTCTCGCCAATGCAATGTACGTGACTCGACAATAGAAACAACATAACAACACATCATCATCGCTCATAAAATTGACATAAAGTCCACGCCGCCATATTTATCCACATCAAGATAAACATATCATCGCATCGCATCAAGTATTCATTAATAAATACATCGTCCGCAAACATCATGTTTAATCACACTACATCATTATCAATTAATTCACCAATTTCCAAATACGGAAAAATAATCAAATTACCAATAATCGTCACGAAATCCATTCTTAATAACCGCATTAATCATGATCACAACATCGCATCGTGATTATCCATACGTATCTTAAATCGACTAAAACGCAATCCGATTCAATTTAACCTTAATTTGGCCTATTTCGGTCAAGCTTGAAAACTCGTAGTTTCAAAAACTAACCTCACCACTACATTCTACACGTAACTTAGCTAGCACGTATTTTCGTTGAATTTGGAGCAACTTGCTCCGTCAATAAATTAAGGTGAATCGTGAAATCGAACATAATCAAGTTCTAAATTTAATTGGCTAACTTATGTCCTAATTATATTTTATTAATACTAACTAGTAGTATGAATAAATAAGAAAGTTGGATGAAACATAAGCTAATTACAAGTTATAGAAAACTATTTTGCGTAAAACAAAATGTTCAACATACGTAAAACCTAAAATAGAAAAATTCTGCACACTCCCTACAACTAAAGGACGACGCTCCTCGGCTTGTTTAAGAAAGGAGGGGGGCTTCGAAGTGGGGTGTAACACCCTTCTAATTTACTCGCATTTATATAATTTTAGAGTTTTAAACATAATTACAAGGGCCACAATTTTAAATAATTCAAATAACCAAAACAATGAACATGCCTTATTATCAAGAACTTATGAAAGGAAACGAAAACCAAGGATTATGTTTAAACAATGAAATATAATATATAAATCCTAATAATTCAATCATTAATTATTCCCAACATAAACCAAAACATAAACCAAAACAACCAGCTTTTAAATCCATAAAAATTCCAATCAATCGCTCCAGTTGTTACAACTACTGTGAGTACGACACCGACGGATTATCTAAATAGCACAACTCTAAAAGCGTCCTCACCAATTCTCGAGTAGCTAATCTCCTCAATCAAATCATTAAAGTAAGGGTGAGATTTCATCAAGATTAAAATGCATTATACATTTCTCAAAACAATAAAAACAACCAATTCGTTATTCACCCTTGTTAACAACATTGCCATACGATCACGTACAATTCACACATCATTATGCATACATCAACAATTAGATGCAATTGAAACACCGAAGTCATCCTAACATGTTACAATTACATATGCAATGCACTAAATGCATGTGGTACCAATCGTGAACCAAGTCCACACCCTGCTCCGCTTACACCTCGAAAACATATCAATCAATAATTCGCCTATACATCATCGGGTCAAGAATCTAGCCTCACTACTCGTCCATTAGGTAAGTTTATTGCCCCTGCAAGTTCAATTTTGCACAATGGAACGAACCATCAATAATGCTTATGCATGCACATCAAGTATGCAACAATCAAAACACAAAATATGAACATAACATTATTCCATTCATGATCAATAACAACACATGCTAACAGAGAATCATGAATATAACATTAATCACAATACATGGAATCAACATACAACATTTACACGCAATGAATAACCACGAAATTACAACGATTCAGACATGGAACCATATTAATTCCTCCGCATCTCATTACTGGTTTTGAAAATATTTTCATTAGGTAGTACTGCTCTAAGCTTCCAATGATACCAACCACGCCAAATCGGAGTTACCGCAGTTATGATCGAAATTGTTTTCGTAAAAGTCATGCCCCTTCGCCCGCTTAGGTTGATCCATAAGCTCATGTGTCAATACATGGGCGCTTGTATCGACACAGGACGATGCATCGATGCTAAAAATTATGTATTTTAAAATCACTTCAAGATGTATCGATGCATAAGCCTATGCATCAATACATAACGCATGTATCGACACGTTTCGTATGCATCGATGCATACATATAAATTTTCCGCACCTTTAAAAGTTGTTCATGCATCGATCCATACGCATCTTGTGTCGATGCATAACTCGCTTTCATCACATGGGTCAATGCATAGCTTCATGATCGATGCGTGCTTTCCACGCTCGTTTCCACTTTTCCACCGCTTGCATCGCGATAGGGTACGTGTCGACCATACCGCTAGTTTTTCACCAAAAACTAAATTTTCTCCATCGTTACGAATTCCTTTTAATTCCAATCATTACCAAACCTCATATGATAGAAATGTAATTAATACATGTATTTTACATTCAATTAATTGTTTGGATTTGCTTAATTAGCCTATGATCATATTACGCAAATTCACCGCTCATCACAATTCTCATCATAGTTTTACGCGGATTATAACATTAGGGCATATTCAATTATACCAATTCGAGATTCCTAACGGATTGAATTATTCTAATGATTCTCAAAACCTATAGGCATAGAAATCGATTCAATCCCCTCACTCGTGATGAATCTTCAATTTCTGCTGCTTGGCTTTTTCTCCTTTTCTTCTCTTTTCCAATCTCACGTAGAATGCAAATCCTTATTTCCTTTCCTCACTTGTTCCTTTTATTCCATTACTTATTCCCTTTTTATTTTCCAAATAATATAAAATAATTAATTAGGATTAAGTAGAGTCTTTTACTCCATACACCCTACAATTCAACTTTACACCCCCAACCTTCCGTTATTTAATTAAATAATTAAACTCATTAATCCAAAAATATTAATAATTAAACCTTTAATTAAATTTCTAATTATTTAATACTTGAATTAATTTGGGTTGTCATGGGACGGCCTCCTCAAGTAAAGGTGGGGTTGCTAATAAGATTTTGATAAATGTGGTTCAAATGGAGTATTTAAGTTTGTTGGAATGAAGTAAGTTTTATGACTTAGAATGGAAGAGATTGTTCTTCAAATGGACATGTCAAAAGCTCGAGCTCGAATGACACTGTGAAGATACATTTAAGAAGCTCAAGCTGTAACTAAGCTATGTCTCGGGGTTGGAAACGAATTTGAAGGCTACCAAGGTATTTGAAATTCAAACGTGAGCAGACATTGGAAATTCAAATACATCAACCGGAGTATTCAAGACACGTGAGCTAGAGAGAAGCAATGCTCGCATGCTTCGAACGTGGCGTAATCTTATGACAAGACCGTTATGGTCAAGTAGTATAAATAGAAGTCTTAGTGTTAGGATTTCGTGTGTCATATCTATTGTACAAAATTCAAAGAACATTCAAAATACCACATGGATGGGAAACG
Source organism: Vicia sativa (assembly GCA_021764765.1). NCBI lineage: Eukaryota > Viridiplantae > Streptophyta > Magnoliopsida > Fabales > Fabaceae > Vicia > Vicia sativa. The sequence goes on along the minus strand of CM038796.1, from coordinate 40,970,796 downwards.
AATGCTCTAACAATGTAATGTATGATAACACCAAACATTTAGAATTCAAGAAAACTCTTTATCTTTTCCGCTTATCTTCCATTTTCATGTCACCGCTATTTTAAATAGTTTTATATTCCAAGTCATTTACTTATTTCTTGCACTTAGAAGTTGTTCTTATATTCAATCTTTTACATATTCGTAAGCTTTTACATTCATGTCTTACATTAAAACTTCTACATTCAAAGTCATTTATCCTTTCCTCGCATTTATATGCTTCTTTGCATTCAATCTTTAATCTTTCAAATTACTTTTACATTTATTTGCTTAATCAAGTCATTGGAATCATTCAGGTAGTAATCGGAGTAGATTGAATGTCTCTAAAACACTTTAATCAAAAATCCTAAATATGAAAACCATTTACAATCGATTTATCCAAACGACTATACCCCATAGGATCAATCTAGTCGATCCCGCAAGTTACCGAGAGATGAATAACAATCATTAAGTTTATTTGATAGTTTGAAGACTATGGTTGTTTACCGTAAATCACCGTAAATGTGTGCCTCCCTTCATCCACTCTCCACTTAATTTTCCTTTCTTTTCCCGGAAATTTGTTTTTCGTTTTTAACATTATGCTTTCATTTTATAACTTCCATTTTCACAATGCTAGCAATAACACACCCATAATCCATACTCCTAATCCAACTTTTCTAAGTTATTTCAACGATCAACCAACCAAAACTCATGAATCAACTATCAATTTTTCCCCAAATCCAAAAATATAACTATCAAAACCCTAACTATAGATGAACCCAATCCTCAAGCTCTTCTCGACCCTCTTGCTTCTAAGCTTCTAA
>CM038796.1:40755218-40969857 GCA_021764765.1 Vicia sativa | reverse complement strand
ATCACAACCCATGAACATGCTCTGTGGTTGCGTAGGGTGGTACCAACTGGCATTGTACTAGTCTTTGCTTGTAGAAAGCATCTACTAAGTCATTCCGGTATGAATGTTGGAGTGCTCTACAGGCGATAATACCACTCAATGAGTTCGGATAAACTCTTCTTGAAGAAGTGGATTCACGATTTCACATCTTCAATGAGGATGAATCTTCTAAACATGGGACTACAGTTTAGCTTGGGACAAGAGATGCCATCATACTTGGCAAGGTAGGAACTTTGAATTTGTGGGGAATTACCACACGGGAACAAGACTCGAGATCATCAAAGTTAAGCCCTAACATTTTGATTTTTCCACTGACATTGATGGTCTTCAAGTTGTTTGTACTTGTCATTGTGGGGAGATACTTCCGCTCACATAGTCTTCATCTTCGTTTCGGACTCATGATGGTTTCTTCATAGTTTTTATGCTTCCTCGGTTTAGATTTTGTCAAAGAGTTCGAGAGCATCGACCACCATTTGGACCTTGTGATTTCTCCCTTGTTGAGAATACCAATGGTCTTCTTCTTTCGATGATGAGCCGGATCTTTTGGCCTTGGACCAAGTTGGTGAACATCTCTAGAATTGAGCATTCGAGCTGAAGATCCTTGATAGTACATTCGAGACATTTTTGAAATAAACAACGAGAGAATAAGAAAACGTCTTGATGTGTACTGTTATGGAATGTTATGTGATATGCGATGTTATGCAATGCAATGTTTTCAAGGACCTTAGGAATTTAAACTTATTAAGCAGACACGAACAAACTTTTTATTAGTTTTATTTTAGCAAGTACAAAAAAGTTTAAACAAATAAAATAAATTCCTAGAGCTTAAGTCTCCCATGGACGCTTCTCTTTGTGTTGAAGTAGGTGATGCTTCGCTCCTCATGAGTAGCTTTGTCGACTCTAATACCTTTTTCGCTTGCATAAGACTTGAGCTTAAGGTATCCTTTCTTCTTTAAGTTGAATCCGGGATCTATTCAAGTCTTGAAATTAGTAGGCATGTTTGGATGGAGAGCGGTATAGGGTTCGTCACCATAGAAATAAGTTCCATAAGCTTTGGTAGAATAGATGTAAATGGCATCATGAGGTTTTGAGATCGAGCTCGCACCCATTTGAGGTAAGATTCCCAAGGAATGGAATATTTGTCCCCAAAGTCTTGGTATCATTCTTCTTTACCATGCCCCGAGTGCCGCATATCTTGGATGGTAGTTCTGAGATCATTGTTGTGAGTCAAACACAATATCTTGGAGAAGCATCATGAGGACCATCTCTTGAGCATAACCAGGCGACATAGAGCTAGAGAAGGGTTGTGGTGATACCTCCCTTTATGCCAGGGTGGCACATTAGGGAATTCCCGATGCTCGATGAAAGTGAAGTCCTTTTGGAAAAAAGACACCAGCGGATATTTGAATGAGAGTGACATCGCCTTGAGACCACTTGATCTTTGCTGGATTCTTCATTCTTGATTGAGAGATGAAATAAACCACCTAGAAAGTAGCAGTATGCAACACATGAGAGTTCCTTGTCTTTTGATGGTGCACGAGTGCGAGAGAATGCAGGATGTCTCCAAGTAAAGTAGGAACTAGATTACGAGCGAGGAATGTCTTGATGGCGTTCACGTCTCATGAGGCGATCGGATTAGGAAATAGCACAAACCATAGATTAGCAAGGCCAAAATGTCTTGAATGCATGGAAACTTATAGCCTTTAGGAATTCTCGAGCTTTCTTTATCGAAACTTAGCAAGCAAACCCTTAACTCAACAACTTGTTTCCCGATTAGCTTCGATGTCGATCACTTTAGATGTACGTGACGATGTCTTCGTATTGAGCTTTTATAAGCCAAGAAATGGTCGATCAAGGACATGTATCCTAAGTAACTTAGAGAACTCTTCCAATGTAGGCCAAGCGATAGTGGGGAATGTAAAAGCGGTGATGTTTCGGATCGAAGAACTAGAATCTGACGTGCATCGTATCTTCAAAAGCAGGAATAACCAAGTCGGCGGAGACCATGTCTTTGATAAACCAGGCATGATCGGGAACTTACAGGACCAATTCTTTGAGTTGAAGAAGGTATACCCACGAAGTTGATTGATATAGTCTTCACGGAAGCCATAATTCCTACAAACGAGCAAAGATAAATCCTAGGTCCTTGAAATAGTTAGAAATGATATGATGCTATGATGTCATGTTTAAAACAAGTAGCAAGCACAAAATTCACAAAATAATAGTAGGGTTCTAGAATCTCATATCATTGATATTTCGTAGGCTTTATTTCAATACGACTACAGTGGTCGAGAAACATCGAAAGTCTTAGAGCGTGGCATGAGTATCGACCAACCTCGATCTACAAGTCGGCCATCTCACTACCTTCTGGCCAAGATGGGTCAATTAGGATTCTAAAAGTTGAGTTAGTGCTTATGACACCATGACGCGAATACTTTCCTCAGTGAACATGAGGAGCATCGGGACATCAAATGTCGCACTAACGTAGCCATCATGTTGACCGTTTGATATCGCTACCTACGATCCGAAGATTTATGCTACTTACCTAAGAAAACCTAGATCCGGGTGTAGGATCCCCCACAAATATAATACCCAAGCAACCCTTAAAAGTAAAGAAGACAAGTCAAACAATTAAAGTGATCTAGACCCTAAGGTAACCTCTCTTTAGGGTTTCCCCGTAGTCGCCATTTCTATGTCGGTGGGGCCGACTTGTTTGTTTGCGTTTTATTGCAAATGTTGCGAGATAGCAAGAGTCGCCACCGACTTTTCTTTTATCCAAATAAGGAAGCGAAAAACAGGAAAAGACCTTCATTATATTACGAGTAAGGGCGATTATGAAAAGGGAAGGTATTAGCATCCTTTCCATCCGTAGTTATCTACGGGCTCTTAATTTCTTAGCTCACTTTAATTGCTTTTTTTGTGTGTGTGTGTGTTTAAAAAGATTTTTGAAAAGACATTTCACTTTGACTTGATTCACGTTGAATGTATGAAGTGTTTGGAAATGTTTTGTTTTGGAAAAGGACTTTGTAATGATTCACACTGGAATGTATACAAAGTGTTTCAAAATGTTTTTGAAAGTGTGTGGTGTGAAAGTATTTTGATAGAGTAAGCCATTAGGAGTCTATTACCTACTCAGAACGGTCGTTTCCGTGTTATTTTGCTTTCTTTAGGGTAGCGCTATCCATACCATTAGTTGGTAGGTAACTCTATCCGTTGGATGTAAAAGGGACGTTCGAAGGGACATCGGATGGTCATAGAAGGAAACTTGTAAGGATATCTTAGCATATTCGTAGGGACGATCATCACTTTTCGTAGGCAACAACCGAGGGACGAGATCATGTATTCGTAGGCAACATCGAGGGTCATCGAGGGACTATGATCTTTAATTCAAAGGGACTATGATGATATGTTTGTAAGCATCTTAGCTAAGATATCCCTACGTTCGAGGGACATGACCATTATTCGAAAGGCAACAAGAGAGGATACCTAAGGGGGGTGCATGTGTGAAGAAAATGTGTTGTATTCAAATATCTTATCTTGAATTAAGGCGATCTAAATTGATTTTTATCTTGCCATACACACCTAGTTACTAGTAGTTAATAGGTGCGGAAAATAAGTTGCGGAAATGTAAAGTGCGGAAAAGTAAATCCTACACTATTACATGGCTTTAGGGAAGTTACATAATTGAGGAGTGCGGAAAATAAATGTCCTAATTATCTATTACATTCCATAAGCAGATACATAATGATAAAAGGAAAGGGCGCGAAAAACTATACATCCTGGAAGAAATTACATAATATGCGCGCAAACAGATAATCGAATGAAAAATAGAAAAAAAGTTTTAAGTTAGTAAAATGTTTTTAGGTTAGCTTAACCTAATTACTAAGTGAAAATTAGTAATCGGAAACCCTAATTCTAATTGATTTTTAATTAATAAAAGAAATTTAATTTAAATTAAATGATTAACCTAAATTAAACTAATTAAATTAATGTAATTAAGAAAAAAAGAAAATTAATTGTGAAATTAATCCTAATTAAGCTAATTGTTTAACCTAATTACTAATCAATTAATTAATTAATTGAAATAATTAAAAAAATAGAAAAATAAGAAAATAATCAGCAGAAAAATAAAAAAAAGGGTGAGGGTTTCCATCAGAGCTTCTAACTGAAATTGGCACGGAAGCTATTCCTTCTGTGGGTGGTGTAACACCCCAATTCTACCCCTCGTAATTAATAATAAAATCAGAGTTTCAAAATTTCATCCAACAAAAATTGAGGCATCACATATTCGCATTTTCATCACTTTGCATTATAATGCACATCACAAACATCAAAAGTCGGATATACCGATTCATAACATAATTCATCATATACACATATGACTATTCACAGCAAAGCGGATGTGTTCACAAAATATACATAACATCGTGTTATCAACAATACATAAAGTTATGATATCATAAGATAGTATACATAAACTATCCTATCAAAATAATAACGTCGCCCAAATCCGAGTGTTACTACGATCGAGCGAGCTACACAAATTAAAGAGACTCGAGCTAATCCTCATCATCCTCGTGGATCACCTACCGTTACCAATATAAAGGCATGGCTAAAGGGTGAGATACTCCAAAACATATAATTAAAGGCATGATAAAATATATAGCGACTTTGGAATTATAATTGATATAAGTTAATAAGAGTATGTCAACATGTATTAAAACATACATACTTTAAATTAGCATTTAGTGTACAAAATTAACACTTTAACTTTGTCACATACTCATTATACTCGCATCAACACAAAGTATCATATATATCATGATTCAACATCATCCATCAATTAAAACCCAATGCCAAACAACTCAAACATAAACATAACCGACTCCATGAGAACCGTATGCAAGTGGTACTTCGCTTTGTCCATAATTAGGAACACTTGGCATAAAGCCCATCTTCGCTTGGCATAAAAGCCCTCGTCACCAATGCAATGTATGTGACTCGACAATAAAAAAACATAACAACACATCATCATCGGTCATAAAAATTGACATAAATTCCACGTCGCCATATTTATCCACATCAAGATAAACATATCATCGCATCGCATATCATCAAGTATTCATTAATAAATACACCGTCGCAAACATCATGTTTAATCACACTACATCATTATCAATTAATTCACCAATTTCCAAATACAAAAAAATAATCAAATTACCAATAATCGTCGCGAAAGCCATTCTTAATAACCGGCATTAATCATGATCGTCAACATCGCAATCGGATTATCCATACGTATCTTAAATTGACTAAAATGCAATCTGATTCAATTTAACCGTAATTTGGCCTATTTTGGGTCGTTTCGTAAAAACTCGTAGTTTCGAAAAACTAACCTCACCACTACGTTCTACACGTCGAACTTAGCTAGTACGTCAATTTTCGTTGAGAGCAACTTGCTCCATCGAAATTACGAGATCGGAAATTAGAACATAATCGGGCTCTAAATTTAATCGGCTAACTTATGTCCTAATTATATTTTATTAATACTAACTAGTAGTATGAATAAATAAGAAAATTGGATGAAACAGAAGCTAATTACAAGTTATGCAGGAAAACAATTTTGCAGAAAACAGAATGTTCAACATACGAAAGAAACAAAAATTGCACACCTCCTACATCTAAGGCATACGTCCAGCTTGTTTAAGAAAGGAGGCGGGTGCCTTGAAGTGGGGGACGGCCGCCCCTCAAGCTGAGGTGGGCGCCTCCCCCTTCATCCACTCTCCACGAATTTTCCTTTCTTCTTCCCTGTGAAATTTGTTTTCTGGTTTTTTAACAGTTTACAGTTTTCATTTTATAACTTCCATTTCCTACAATGCTAGCAATAATGTAACGCCCGTTTTATTTAATATTATATTATATTAATATTTTTGAATTACCGTTTGACGATTGTTTTGGCGACGAAAATAATTATATTAATCGCTATATCTATTAATATATTTGGCGACGTTCCGTTCGATTCGATAAAATATTATTCTGACCGATATTTAATCCCCCGGAATTATATTAATAAATTGAGTTAATGATATAATTAGATGATATAATTAGTGTGTTAAGAATAGAAGAGGGTGTGGGGAGCATTTGGGGAGAATTGGGTTTCTCACCCTTGGTTAGTAAAACAACTATCATATAAAAGCATTTCCTCCATCTTTTCCTAACATAACACCAAAAACACTAAATATAGAAACTTGGAGAAAGTTAGGGCTTTGGTAGAGGAAGAAGAGGAGAGCAAGGCTTGGTTTGAGGAATCATCAAAGAACAATCAAAGCTTTCTAGGTAAGGGGTTTGATTTCTATCTCATATAGTTAGGGTTTGATAGTGATAGTTTGGATTTGGGAATAATTGATAGTTGGGTTATAGGGTTTGGTTGGTTGATTGTTGAAAATGTTTAGAAAAGTTGAATTAGGTGTAGGGATTATGGGTGTGTTTTTATTAGTATTGTAGTATATGGATTATAGAATGGAAATGGAAAAGAAAACCATAACAGCATATTATAAAAACCAGAAAATGTGAAAACTGTAAGAAACAGAAAAATGCAGGGAAACGAAGAAGAAGCAGGTGGAGAAAGCACAAGGGGGAGGCGTCCACCTCCATGTGTGGGGCGACCGTCCCCCTATGTGAGGCACCCGTCTCCTCTTCATTTGGGGCAAAGGGACGTCCGTCCCTGGTGGCTAGGGGGAAAATGGGAAATTTTCTGTAAAAACGTGGTTTTCTGTTTTGTAAAGACAGTTTCTGTTTTCTGTCAAAAACCAGTTTTCCTGCATAATTGTTTAGAAATAGCTTTTGTTTCTTACTATAATGCCAATTTCACCTAGTAGCAATTTGTATCCATAAAATATAATTAGGACATAAGATAGCTGATTAAATTTAGAACCCGATTATGTTCCGATTTTCCGATTTCGGTAAATTTGACGACGGAGCAAGTTGCTCTGAATTCAACGAAAATTGACGTGCTAGCTATGTTTGACGTGTAGAACGTAGTGGTGAGGTTAGATTTTAGAAATTGCGAGTTTTTACGAAATGACCCAAAATACTCCAATTTACGATAAATTGAACCGGATGGTGTTTTAGTCAATTTAAGACATATATGAACTATCCGATTTCGATGTTGATGTTTATAATTAATGCCGGTAATTAAGAATGAATTTTGCGACGATTATTGGTGTTTTGATTATTTTTCCGTTTTGGTTGGTTAATTTATAATGATGTTGTGTGAATAAACATAATATTGCGATGGTGTATTTATTTATGAATACTTGTTGTTTATGCGATGCGATGACATGTTTATTTGATGTGAATAAATATGGAGATGTGGATTTTATGTCAATTTTGATGAGCGATGATGATGTGTTGTTGTGTGGTGTTGAGTCACATACATTGCATAGGCGACGAGGGCTTTTATGCTAATGAGGGCTTTTAAGCCGACAGGGCTTTATGCCAAGTGTTCCTAATTATGGACAAAGCGACGGGTACCACATGCCAACATGGTCGTGTCTCATGGAGTCGGTTATGTTTATGTTTGAGTTGTTTAACATTGGGTTTGATTGATGAATGATGATTGAATTGCGATGGTACATGATGTTTTGTGTTGATGCGAGTATAATGATTATGTGATGAAGTTAAAGTGTTAATTTATACACTAAATGCTAATTTAAAGTATGTAAGCTTTTAATACATGTCGATATACTTTATTTAACTTATATCAATTATAATTCCAAAACTATTTATATATTCTATCATGCTTTTAATCAATGTTTTGGAGTATCTCACCCTTTACTTGTTTTGCCGTTGCCTATATATTGGTAACGTGCAGGTGATCCCCGAGGATGAGGAGGATTAGCTCGAGTCTCTTTATTTTGTGTCGCTCAACTTTGGTCGTAGTAACACTCGGGATTTGGGCGACATTATCATTTTGATAGGATAGTTTATGTATATTATCTTATGATGTTATAACCTTATGTATTGATGATAACATGATGTTATGTATATTTTGTGAACACATCCGCTGTGTTGTGAATATTCATATGTGTATATGATGAATTATGTATGAATCGGTATATCCGACTTTTGATGTGCATTATAATGCGATTTGATGGAAATGCGAATATGTGATGCCTCAATTTTGTTAAATGAAATTTTGAAACTCTGATTTTGTTATTAATTACGCGGGGTAGAATTGCGGTGTTACAAATAACACACCCATAATCCATACTCCTAATCCAACTTTTCTAAGTTATTTCAACAATTAACCAACCAAAACTCATGAATCAACTATAAATTTTTCCCCAAATCCTAAATATAACTATCAAACCCTAACTATATGAGATGGAGAATCAAACCCCTTACCTCAAATTCTTGGATGATCCTTGATGATTCAACAAACCCAATCCTCAAGCTCTTCTCTTGCTCTTCTTCTTCTTCTACCAAAACCCTCTCTTTGCTTCTAAGCTTCTATGTTGGTTTATGGTGTTATGTTGGAAAGAAAATGAGGAAAGTGTTTTATAAAGGTGTACTCTTACTAGCCAAGGGTGTAAGCCCAATTCTACAAAATTACCCCTCACACCCCTATCTATTCTTATTAATTAACATACTAATAATATCTAATAATATTATTAATTCAATTAATTAAAATAATTCCAGGGAATTAAATATCGGTCCGAATAATATTTTATCGAACCGAACGGAATAAAAATTGGACCGAACGAAACGTCACCAAATATATTAATAGATATCTCAATTAATATAAATATTCTCGTCGCCAAAACAATCGTCAAACGGTAACTCAAAAATATTAATATAATATAATATTAAATAAAACGGGAGTTACAACTCTCCCCCACTTAAAAAGTTTCGTCCTCGAAATTACCTGACTCGAAAAGCTCGGGATAGGAATCCTTGGTCTTGCTTTATAACTCCCACGCCGCGCTTTCACCAGCTGCTCCTATCCAAACAACTTTGACCAAAGAAATCTCTTTGCCACGAAGGGACTTTATCTCACGATCCTCAATCCTTAAAGGCATCGTGTCCACCGTAAGATTTTCTCGAACTTGAATATCATCCATCTCAATCACATGCGAAGAATCCGGAACATACTTCCGAAGTTGCGACACATGGAATACATCGTGCAAATTTGAAAGATTTGGCGGTAACGCCACCCCTATAAGCCATTTTTCCCACTTTACTAGTAATTTGGTAAGGACCAATAATGCGAGGAGTTAACTTCTTCGACTTCAATGCTCGCCCAACGCCGGTTGTAGGAGTAACTCTCAAAAAATACATGATCACCATCTTGAAATTCAAAGTCTTTTCTCCTTTTATCATGATAACTCTTTTGTCGACTTTGAGAAATTCTCATCTTTTCTCTAATCATATTCACCGCCTCAGTAGTCTCCCTAACCAATTCGGGTCCAAGCACCACACTTTCACCCGACTCGTGCCAACACAAAGGAGTTCTACACCTCCGACCATACAAAGCCTCAAACGGTGCCATTCCAATACTAGCATGAAAACTGTTGTTATAAGTAAACTCAATCAAAGGAAGATATGTATCCCACGAACCACCATGTTCAAGAATACATGCTCGTAACAAGTCTTCCAACGATTGAATCGTCCTTTCCGTCTGACCATCAGTTTGAGGATGATAAGCCGAACTCAACCTCAACTTAGAACCCAAAGCCTCTTGCAAGCTTTTCCAAAAATCAGAAGTGAACCTCGGATCTCTATCCGAAACAATACACAAAGGAATACCATGTAATCTAACAATCACATGCGTATAAATCTCCGCCAACTTCGATACGGGATAAGTGATGTTAATAGGAATAAAGTGAGTCGACTTTGTAAGCCTATCAACAATCACCCAAGTTGCATCGTGTCCTTTTGGTGTATTCGGTAACCCCGTTACGAAATCCATATAAATGCTATCCCATTTCCATTCCGGGATCTCTAACGGTTGCATCAACCCTGCAGGTTTCTGATGCTCCACTTTAGACTTCTGACATGTTAAACAAGCATAAACAAACTTGGGCCACCTCTCTTTTCATACCCGACCACCAAAATAGTTTCCTTAAATCTTGATACATTTTGGTCGCTACGGGATGAATACTCAAATTGCTTCTATGAATTTCTTCCAAGATCATTCTCATTAAATCCACATCATCAGGAATACAAATCCTATCTCGGAACCTCAAAACACCCTGAGCATCCAACTTGAAATCTTCACTTTCAGTTTGTCCAATACCAACCAACAAATCAACAAGTTTCACATCAAGCTTCTAAGCTTCTCTAATGCTATTAAGGACATCATTATTGATTTTCAACATTCCCAAGATAACACTCTTCGGCGTTACTTCTATCACAAGACTCATATCTCTAAATTGTTCAATCATTTCCAACTCTTTCATCATCAAAAGTGACATATGCAAAGTCTTTCGACTTAAAGCATCGGCCACCACATTCGCTTTACCATGATGGTAATTCAATCCAAAATCATAATCTTTCAACAATTCAAGCCACCGCCTTTGCCTCATATTAGGCTCTTTTTGATCGAAAAAGTATTTCAAGCTTTTATGGTCACTAAATACTTCAAATCTAGAACCATAAAGATAATGCCTCCAAATCCTAAGTACAAAAACAACCGCTGGAAGTTCCAAATCGTGAGTAGGATAGTTCTTCTCATGAATCTTCAATTTCCTAGAAGCATAAGCAACCACCTTGCCATTTTTCATAAGCACCCCACCTAAACCCATCTTAGAAGCATCACAAAAAAACGGTTCTTGAGATTAGGTAGAATCAATATCGGCCGTTGTTAACCTTTTCTTCAATTCAACAAAACTTTCTTCACACTTGACATCCCACACAAAAGCAGCTCCTTTACAAGTCAACTTTGTCAAAGGAAGTGCCAACTTAGAAAAACCTTCAATGAACCTCCTGAAGTAACCAGCCAAACCTAAGAAACTTCTAATCTCAGTAACAGACTTAGGAGTTTCCCATCTTAACACAGCATCTAGAAGGATCAACCGCAATTCCATCACCAGAAATGACACGCCCCAAAAAGCTCACTTCACTTAACCAGAACTCGCACTTTGACAACTTAGCATAAAGCTTCTTCTCTTTCAGAACTTCTAACACAATGCGCAAATGTTCTGTGTGCTCTTCTTCCGATTTAGAATAAACCAGAATATCATCAATGAAAACAACCACGAAACGATCCAAGTGAGGATGGAAAATAAGATTCATGTACTCCATAAATACTCCCGGTGCATTAGTGACACCAAAAGACATCACCGAATACTCGTAATGTCCATACCTCGTCCTGAAAGCAGTTTTCTGAACATCTTCTTCTTTCACCCTTATTTGATGGTAACCTGATCTCAAATCAATCTTGCTAAACATGCGAGCGCCAACCAATCGGTCCATCAAATCATCAATTCTAGGAAGTGGGTACCTATTCTTGATAGTCACTTTATTCAACTGACGATAATCAATACAAAGTCTCATGCTACCGTCTTTATTTTTCACCAATAACACAGGAGCTCCCCATGGTGACACACTTGGTCTAACAAACTTCTTCTCGAGAAAATCTTCTAATTGGCTCTTCAATTCTGCTAACTCAGATGCAGACATCCTGTATGGTACCATAGAGATAGGTCTGGTACCAGGGACAACATCCACAGAAAATTCAACTTCTCTTTCTGGAGGTGCACTAGGAATCTCATCAGGGAATACTTTGGGAAAATCGCACACCACCGGAAAGTTTGCAATTACAGATTGACTCCCCACCGAAAGAGTCGCCATCAACAAGAAAACCAATGCTTCATCTTTCATGAACTCATTCAATTGTTTTGTCGACATCAACATAGTTTGATCTTCTTCCACTAAAGAAGAAAACCTCACAGTGTTATCATAGCAATTGATATGGACATAGTTAGCTTTCAACCAATCCATACCCAGAACCACGTCCAACCCAACAAGCGGTAAACAAACAAGATCCACCACAAAGTCTCTATCAAAGATTGATACAGGGCAACTTGTGCACACAAAAGAAGTAGTAACCGTTCCCTTAGCCGGAACTTCAACCACCATATCTCTATCTAGAGATGACAAAGTGAGACCCAATCTCTTAACACAATCAGCAGCAATAAAATAGTGAGTAGCACCAGTATCAATAATAGTAATAAGAGGAATGCTATTGATGAAACTAGTACCTCGAACAAGAACATCTTCGTTTGCCTCGGAGCACCCGACAAAGCAAACACCTTCCCCGCTCCTTGAGTTCTCTTAGGCTTCTTACATTGAGAACTAATGTGACCTCCCTCGCCACAATTAAAATAGACCACATCCTTATGCTTGTAATCACGAGTCACATGACCCACTTCACCACATTGGAAACATCTCACCTCATTCTCCTTAGCCCTCACATCACCTCGACAAACATTACTTTTATGGCCAGGTTTCCCACACTTGTAACAAACAATACTATCAGGAGCATCTCCCCCACTAGTACTTCGCCCTTGAAACGCTTTCTGTTTCCCTTTACCAGTCGGAGTATCATATGGTTTCCCACGGCTCTGCTGACCCTTATTTCTCTTATCAGACATAATCTTATAGTGTGCATTACTATCTTCCTCGAAGATTCTACAACTATCAATCAAATCCGCAAAGAGACGAATTTTCTGATAACCAATCGCTTTCTTAATCTCAGGACGCAAGCCATTCTCAAATTTAATGAACTTAGAAAACTCGGTATTCTCTCCATCATAGTGAGGATAGAACTTAGCCAGCTCGGTAAACTTTGCAGCATAATCAGTGATAGACATATTCTCTTGTTTCAGCTCAAGGAACTCTATCTCCTTCTTTCCCCGAACATCCTCCGGGGTAATACTTCCTCATGAATTCCCTACAGAAAACTTCCCACGTCACTTCCTCACCAGCAACCTCAAGCCTCTGACGGGTGTCAACCCACCAATCATCAGCCTCATCACTTAACTTATGAGTACCATAGCGGATCTTTTGCACAGGAGTGCAATACATCACACGGAAGATTCTTTCAATCTCCTTCAACAATGTTAAAGCACCTTCAGGATCATACTTTCCTTGGAAAGTAGGGGGATTCTCTCTTTGGAAGGTTGCCAAACTACGAGACCCAGCGTTCTCGTCAGCATTCGGCGGGTGTTGGAAAGCCTGAGCTATTGCCTGCATAGCAGCAGCAAGAGCCTCATCATTCCTACCAGCATTCCTTCCAGCCATAACAACTTCTGCTCATAACAAAACAAGGATTAGAATCAACAAATAACAATACTTGATTGTTAGACAACAACAAACTCAACAACTTGGCCGGACAGACCGACCTTGCTCTGATACCACTAATGTAACACCCCAATTCTACTCCTCGTAATTAATAAAAAAATCAGAGTTTCAAAATTTCATCCAACAAAAATTGAGGCATCACAAATTCGCATTTTCATCACTTTGCATTATAATGCACATCACAAACATCAAAGGTCGGATATACCGATTCATAACATAATTCATCATATACACATATGACTATTCACAGCACAGCGGATGTGTTCACAAAATATACATAACATCATTATATCAACAATACATAAAGTTATGATATCATTAGATAGTATACATAAACTATCCTATCAAAATAATAACGTCGCCCAAATCCTGAGTGTTACTACGATCAGAGCAGAGCGACTCAAAATAAAGAGACTCGAGCTAATCCTCATCATCCTCGTGGATCACCTGCATGTTACCAATATAAAGGCAACGGCGAAACAAGTAAAGAGTGAGATACTTCAAAACATATAATTAAAGGCATGATAAAATATATAAGCAGTTTTGGAATTATAATTGATATAAGTTAATAAGAGTATGTCAACATGTATTAAAAGCTTACATACTATAAATTAGCATCTAGTGTACAAAATTATCACTTTAACTTCGTCACATAATCATTATACTCGCATCAACACAAAGTATCATATATCATCACAATTCAACATCATCCATCAATTAAAACCCAACGCCAAACAACTCAAACATAAACATAACCGACACCATGAGACACGACTATGTTATGCATGTGGTACCCATCGCTTTGTCCATAATTAGGAACACTTGGCATAAAGCCAATCGTCGCTTGGCATAAAAGCCCTCGTCGCCAATGCAATGTATGTGACTCGACAATAGAAACAACATAACAACACATCATCATCGCTCATAAAAATTGACATAAAGTCCACGTCGCCATATTTATCCACATCAAGATAAACATATCATCGCATCGCATATCATCAAGTATTCATTAATAAATACATCGTCGCAAACATCATGTTTAATCACACTACATCATTATCAATTAATTCACCAATTTCCAAATACGGAAAAATAATCAAATTACCAATAATCGTCACGAAATCCATTCTTAATAACCGGCATTAATCATGATCGTCAACATCGCAATCGGATTATCCATACGTATCTTAAATCGACTAAAACGCAATCCGATTCAATTTAACCTTAATTTGGCCTATTTCGGGTCGTTTCGTAAAAACTCGTAGTTTCGAAAAACTAACCTCACCACTACATTCTACACGTCGAACTTAGCTAGCACGTCAATTTTCGTTGAATTTGGAGCAACTTGCTCCGTCGCCGAAATTACAGGAATCAGGAAATCGGAACATAATCGGGTTCTAAATTTAATTGGCTAACTTATGTCCTAATTATATTTTATTAATACTAACTAGTAGTATGAATAAATAAGAAAGTTGGATGAAACATAAGCTAATTACAAGTTATGCAGGAAAACTATTTTGCAGAAAACAAAATGTTCAACATACAGAAAACCGGAAAATAGAAAAATTCTTGCACACTCCCTACAACTAAAGGACGCACGTCCCTGGCTTGTTTAAGAAAGGAGGCGGGGGCCTTGAAGTGGGGGTGTAACACCCCTTCTAATTTACCTGCGATTTATATAATTTTTAGAGTTTTAAACATAATTACAAGGGCGTCACAATTTTAAATAATTCAAATAACCAAAAACAATGAACATGCCTTATTACTGAAGAACTTATGAAAGGAAACGAAAAACCAAGGATTATGTTTAAACAGCGGAAATATAACATATAAATCCGGAATAATTCAATCATTAATTATTCCCAACATAAACCAAAACATAAACCAAAACAACCAGTTTTAAATCCATAAAAATTCCAATCAATCGTTCCCCAGTGTTACAACTACCAGAGCATGACACCGACACGCGGATTATCTAAATAGCACAACTCTAAAAGCTGTCCTCACCAATTCCCGAGTAGCTAATCTCCTCAATCTGAAATCATTAAAGTAAGGGTGAGATTTCATCAAGATTAAAATGCATTATACATTTCTCAAAAACAATAAAAACAACCAATTCGTTATTCACCCTTGTTAACAACATTGCCATACGATTCACAGACACAATTCACACATTCATTATGCATACATCAACAATTAGATGCAATTGAAACACTGGAAGTCATCCTAACATGTTACAATTACATATGCAATGCAGACTCAAATGCATGTGGTACCAATCGTGAACCAAGTCCACACCCTGTTCCGCTTACACCTCGGAAAACATCGTCAATCAATAATTCGCCTATACATCACTGGGTCAAGAATCTAGCCTCACTACCTCTGTCCATTAGGTAAGTTTATTGGCCCTGCAAGTTCAATTTTGCACAATGGGAATGAACCATCAATAATGCTTATGCATGCACATCAGAAGTATGCAACAGTTCAAAAACACAAAATATGAACATACAACATTATTCCATTCATGATCAATAACAACACATGCTAACAGAGAAATCATGAATATAACATTAATCACAATACATGGAATCAACATACAACATTTACACGCAATGAATAACCACGAAATTACAACGTATTCGTATTACGGAACCATATTAATTCCTCCAGATCTCAATTACTGGTTTTGAAAATATTTTCATTAGGTAGTACTCGTTCTAAGCTTTCCAATGATACCAACTACGCCTAAATCGGAGTTACGGTCGCAAAGTTATGATCGAAATTGTTTTTCAGAAAAGTCATGCCCCTTCCTGCCCAGCTTAGGTCGATCCATAAGCTCATGTGTCAATACATGGGCTGCTTGTATCGACACATAGGACGTATGCATCGATGCATACAGTTAAAAATTATGTATTTTTAAAAATCACTTCAGTATGTATCGATGCATAAGCCTATGCATCAATACATAGACTGCATGTATCGACACGTGCTTCGTATGCATCGATGCATACATATAAATTTTCTGCAATTTTAAAAGTTGTTCAGTATGCATCGATCCATACGCATCTTGTGTCGATGCATAACTCTGTTTTTCATCACATGGGTCAATGCATAGCTTCATGAATCGATGCAGAAGCTTTCCACGCTTCTGGTTTCCACTTTTCCACTGCTTGCATCGCTGCATAAGGGTATGTGTCGACCCATACTGTTAGTTTTTCACCAAAAAAACTAAATTTTCTCCACTGTTACGAATTCCTTTTAATTCCAATCATTACCAAACCTCATATGATCATAGAACAGAATTAATACATGTATTTTTACATTCAATTAACTACAGGATTTCGTTTTCTAATTAGCCTATGATCATATTACGCAAATTCACCGTTCATCACAATTCTCATCATAGTTTTACGTCGGATTATAACATTAGGGCATATTCAATTATACCAATTCGAGATTCCTAACGGATTGAATTATTCTAATGATTCTCAAAACCTATAAGGCATAGAAATCAGATTCAATCCCCCCTTACCTCGTGATGAATCTTCGAATTCTCGGCGTTTGGCTTTTTCTCCTCTTTCTCTTCTCTTTTCCAATCTCACGTAGAATGCAAATCCTTATTTCCTTTCCTCACTTGTTCCTTTTATTCCATTACTTATTCCCTTTTTATTTTCCAAATAATATAAAATAATTAATTAGGATTAAGTAGAGTCTTTTACTCCATACACCCTACAATTCAACTTTACACCCCCAACCTTCCGTTATTTAATTAAATAATTAAACTCATTAATCCAAAAATATTAATAATTAAACCTTTAATTAAATTTCTAATTATTTAATACTTGAATTAATTTGGGTTGTCACAGGGGGACGGCCTCCCCTCAAGTTGAGGTGGGTGCTGTTGGCTGAAGATTTTGATAAATGTGGTTCGAAATGGAGTATTTAAGTTTGTTGGAATGAAGTAAGTTTTATGACTTAGAATGGAAGAGATTGTTCTTCAAATGGACATGTCAAAAGCTCAGAGCTTCGAATGACAGTTGTGAAGATACATTTAAAAGAAGCTTCGAAGCGGTAACGAAGCTATGTCTGTGAAGGTTGTGAAACGAATTCGAAGCGAAGGCTACCAAGGTATTTGAAATTCAAACGTGAGCAGGACATTGGAAATTCAAATACATCAACGCTGGAGTATTCGAAGACACGTGGAGGCTAGAGAGAAGCAATGCTCTGCATGCTTCGAACGTGGCAGAATCTTATGACAAGACCGTTATGGTCGAAGTAGTATAAATAGAAGTCTTAGTGTTAGGATTTCGTGTGTCATATCTATTGTACAAAATTCAGTAAACATTCAAAATACCACATGGATAGGGAAACGAATGCTCGAACAATGTACGTATGATAACACCAAACATTTAGAATTCAGTAAAAACTCTTTATCTTTTCCAGTTTATCTTCCATTTTCATGTCACTGTCATTTTAAATAGTTTTATATTCCAAGTCATTTACTTATTTCTTGCACTTAGAAGTTGTTCTTATATTCGAATCTTTTACATATTCAGAAGCTTTTACATTCATGTCTTTACATTAAAACTTCTACATTCAAAGTCATTTATCCTTTCCTGCATTTATACGTTTCTTTTGCATTCGAATCTTTAATCTTTCAGTCCAGTTTTACATTTATTTGCTTAATCAAGTCATTGGAATCATTCAGTGTAGTAATCGGAGTAGATTGAATGTCTCTAAAACACTTTAATCAAAAATCCTAAATATGAAAACCAGTCTTACAATTCGATTTATCCAAACGACCATACCCCATAGGATCAATCTAGTCGATCCTGCAAGTTACCAGAGAGATTGAATAACAATCATTAAGTTTATTTGATAGTTTGGAAGACTAGCGGTTGTTTACCAGAAATCACTGTAAACAGGTGCCTCCCCCTTCATCCACTCTCCACGAATTTTCCTTTCTTTTCCCTGTGAAATTTGTTTTCTGGTTTTTTAACAGTTTACAGTTTTCATTTTATAACTTCCATTTTCTACAATGCTAGCAATAACACACCCATAATCCATACTCCTAATCCAACTTTTCTAAGTTATTTCAACGATCAACCAACCAAAACTCATGAATCAACTATCAATTTTTCCCCAAATCCAAAATATAACTATCAAACCCTAACTATATGAGATGGAGAATCAATCCCCTTACCTCAAATGCTTGGATGATCCTTGATGATTCAACAAACCCAATCCTCAAGCTCTTCTCTTGCTCTTCTTCTTCTTCTACCAAAACCCTCTCTTTGCTTCTAAGCTTCTATGTTGGTTTATGGTGTTATGTTGGAAAGAAAATGAGGAAAGTGTTTTATAAAGGTGTACTCTTACTAGCCAAGGGTGTAAGCCCAATTCTACAAAATTACCCCTCACACCCCTATCTATTCTTATTAATTAACACACTAATAATATCTAATAATATTATTAATTCAATTAATTAAAATAATTCCGGGGAATTAAATATCGGTCCAAATAATATTTTACCGAACCGAACGGAATAAAAACCGGACCGAACGAAACGTCACCAAATATATTAATAGATATCTCGATTAATATAAATATTCTCGTCGCCAAAACAATCATCAAACGGTAACTCAAAAATATTAATATAATATAATATTAAATAAAAGGCGTTGGTGGCACGCTGGGCATCCGTGTTGGAGCTTGGAGGTTACGCCGAGGGCATCCGGTGGAGCTTGGAGGTTCTACTGAGGGGTCCAAGTGGAGCTTTGAGGCTCGCTTCGAGGGGTCCAGATGATAGAGCTTCTGGAGGTTCTTCTTCTAAGGGGGTCCAGAAGTTGGAGCTTCTGGAGGTTCTAAAACAAAAACTTGCCAAGGTGTCATCTTCTTCGTTTGAATTTCCAGACCTATACCAACGGATTTGCTGTATCCTTTGCCTACGGATTTTGGTTCGTAGCTATAGCACCTGCAAATTAAAACTTGACAAATACCAAAGATAAATTAGATATGAGACCATGGATCGATTGAAATCGATCCACTGAACACGACCATGCCCTTAGTTTGGTCTAATTTTGGCTAAATCAGAGAACCCCAATTTGAAGTTCAAAACCCTAGCAATGGTAGATCCTCGTTCCTACATCTAGACTTGAATCAAACTATCCAGAAAGCATCGAAACATCAATACAAACACAAATATATGATCAAATTCAATTAAACAAGCATGTATGTATGAAATTAAAAACTGAAAATATGCATGGAAACCGAAACTGTGATTTTACGTTTCAGGAGCTTTTGTGTGCTTGCAAGGGTCTGGAACAGTTCAGAGGATCACCAGGAAGCTCTTTGAATGCTTGGAATGGCTTGGATCAAAGCAAAACTTTGGCTGCAAGTTGCTTGAAACACACGATTTTTTGAATCTTTTTTAGGGTTCTTGGAGGCAAGAATTTCCATCCTGTGGCATCTGGAATCAGTGTGTATATATACTAGAGTGAATTGGGTCAAGAATCATGAAGAAATTATATGCCAATCAATGAGAAAATATTTGATTTGGAATGAAACCAAATATTGCCTTTTTTTATCAAATTTCAATCAATTCTCTAGCCAATCTTAACAATTTCAAAAATGAAAGCTTGTATGGCTTGCTTGGACCTCAAGAATGAGAGAAAATCAATCTTGCATTTAAACTTTGATTTTGTATCTTTTATTTTAATTAAATTGGTTTTAAATGAATAAAAATCCAAAATAAATAAAAATAAAAGATAAAAAACGTGGCCTTGGGCTTGGAGGTTTTACTTCAGATAAGGAACAAGTTTGAATCAATAAAAGATAGGCCCATTTTGAAATTTTTTTACTTTCTCAAGTATTTCTCTTTATGCACCTCCTCAAAAATGCTCAACTTGCACAACTTGTATCTTGCTCAATTTTTAAAATTTTTGGGTGTTCTTGGACTTTTTAGAAAGCTCAAGATGTCTTCTAAACATCCCTTTTAGTTTCATCTTTACTGAAGTTTCCATGCTCATGAACACTTATTTTCAAGAAGATGTCTTTTTGTTGACTTTTAAAAAAGACATGTAATGTTTTGATCCATAACTTCCAAATGAAGCATTTCTAGCCCAAGCTTGTGAGATATGAAGTTGTATAGAATTGAATTCCCTTTAAAATGAGATTTGGTGGAAAAATTTCTAACAAAGTATGTGAATTTTATGCCTGATCAAATTTCTGTTGACTTTATGTTCAAAAATCCTAATTTAGAAACTTTGACTTTTGATCAAATCTTTACTTTTCTTGATGAATCATGATCAACCCTTGATCAAATGATGAATATTACTTCAAAATATTGATGTTGACCAAAAATTATGAAGTTTGACTACATGTTGACCACAATTGACTTTTTGTCCAATATAGTTGATTTTCAACCATCTGAGCAACTGGATGAGCAATTTTGACTTGTAGAGCTTAAAATTTGACATGGTAATCCCTTGAAGCATATGATGAGGTATGATGACCACTTGAAGCATTGGAAATCCATTATGACTTGAGAGGAGCAAAACCCTAGTTTGGATTGATTGTTTAGGAGAGGGTTTGTCTAGAGAAGTAAGAGGGCAAATTTTAGGGTATAACATTGTGCATCTCATGCACGATCATCCATACATTATGAATAACTGTAACTCATTACCCATTTGCATATGTTGGTAATCAGAATATGTCTTATCTCTCATAAATTGTCAGCTTTAAGTGGGAAAAGTTCATATTTTTGCTTTCGTCGCAGTTATCCTTTGTGGAAAAATAGAGTCTCAACTAGGCTTTCGTCCGTTCAGAGCCTCTTCCCCAGCGCAGTCTTGGTTTGGATTCTAATCTTCAGGAGATTTTTTTTTTTGTTTCAGGACTGTAAATTCTAGATGGGTGTTGCACAAAGAAGACTTTATCTCTCCAATAATATTGTCACCATTTTCTCCTAATAGCAGGTGACAGTTTCCTTATTTGAGCAGTTGATTTTCCCCAACAAGTCTGCTGATGCCAATTTGATCTCATTTCGGTAACCCAACGAGGAGTCTCTTGCTAGGGATTGATCGTTTACCTCTAACAAGTTGAAAACTTATTATGGGAGTCCCCAACGAATGTCAACCTTGTCCTTATGGAAGGTAGTTTATCGAAGATTTGTTATTCCGATGAATGGAAACCTTGTCCTTATGGAAGGTAGTTTATCAAAGATTTGTTATTCTGATGAATGACAACCTTGTCCTTATGGAAGGTATTTTATCAAAGATTTGTTATTCCGGTGAATGGCAACCTTGTCCTTATGGAAGGTAGTTTATCAAAGATATGTTATTCCGATGAATGGCAACCTTGTCCTTATGGAAGGTAGTTTATCGAAGATTTGTTATTCCGGTGAATGGAAATCTTGTCCTTATGGAAGGTAGTTTATCGAAGATTTGTTATTCCGATGAATGACAACCTTGTCCTTATGGCAGGTAGTTTATCGAAGATTTGTTATTCCGATGAATGGAAACCTTGTCCTTACTGAAGGTAGTTTATCGAAGATTTGTTATTCCGATGAATGGCAACCTTGTCCTTATGGAAGGTAGTTTATCGAAGATTTGTTGTTCCGATGAATGGAAACCTTGTCCTTAGGAAGGTAGTTTATCGAAGATTTATTATTCCGATGAATGGAAACCTTGTCCTTATAGAAGGTAGTTTATCGAAGATTTGTTATTCTGATGAATGGAAACCTTGTCCTTATGGAAGGTAGTTTATCGAAGATTTGTTATTTCGATGAATGACAACCTTGTCCTTATGGAAGGTAGTTTATCGAAGATTTGTTATGCCAATGAATGGCAACCTTGTCATTATGGAAGGTAGTTTATCAAATATTTGTTGTTTTGATGGATGGCAATCTCGTCACTATGTGAGATAGTTCATCGTTGATTTGTTGAATACTCCAATGGATGGAATTTCGACTCACGGGTTGTATGATCTGTTTTGTTACCTTTTACAGATGGAGTATCCTTGTTAAAGAAAGACTTCTAGGCTGTCTTTGTTGAAGCTCCAGAGCGCTTTGGAGATTCAGTCTAGTGTTTATGTTATTTTCTTACCACGTTTTGGTTAGAAACAGTTTTTGGTGTTTATTTGGGGTTGATGGTTTACTATTTTTAGAAAGTTGGTGTCATTCCTTTATTTTTGCTAATTCCTCTGTGAGGAGATAATTCACTTTCTATTTAGAGATTGTTGATGTTATTCCCATTCCCCAGTGGAGTCATGATTATCTTTCTCCCATAAAATTGAGCTTCTTTCTCCAGTAGTTTGTCTTTTTGGATGAGTTGTCTTTCTTAGTGTGTCTTCATCATCTTTGCTTCCCCGGCGACATTTTGTGCCCCTATGAAGATCATCATATTACATTACCTAACCATTAAGAATTGCATAATATCTTAGGAAAAAAATAGGGCTCATATTATATTTAAGTACCTTTTATCCCGTCGAGGCGAAGGTTCCCTTCTTATCTCCGGATAGAAGACACTTAAATAAGGCCAACCGTGTGTGTCTTAGGGAGGGAGCAGAGGTTCTCATATCTAAGTGAGTTATCTTAGGTAGAAGGGTCATTGGGTAGGGATTAAGTGAGGAGTGTAAACATGGAGGTTTAGCTCTGAATTAATACTGCTGATAGTGAACTTCATCCTTGGCTTAGAAGCCCCAGACATAGGTTGGTTGGAACCGAACCAGGTTAACAACTCTCTGTGTTTTTATTGTTTTCGACACTTTCTAACTGTGTTTAAAACACATATAAATGTCGTGACATTACCTTCGACATCTCATATCTGATACCAGAATTTCATTTATCACTAATTATTAATTAGAAAATTATTATTTGTTAATTATCGTCAATGACACAAATTATATTAAATCTACTAGATTTTGATCATAATTTTTTTGGTTGTTTTTCTTGTTAGGAGTTTCTTAAAAAAATTGTTAAAAAACATAATCCATATGCGGACCAAATCGTACCATGACATTAATCAATTACTCTGATTTAAATTTTTAAATATTTTATCAGTAAGAAAATTTAAATGTAAAAGTAATGGTAATTCAAAAATTGTATTTATAAAATTCACTAATAATTAATTTTAAATGTATTTAAAAAAAGAGTTTAAAGAACAAATATACCATACAAATATGAATAAAAAATCAATGTTTGTCCTCAAATAATTTAATAAAATTATATTTTATATAATAGTTTCAAAATAAAAATAAAAACAAATGTATAACATTATTTTTTTCACACTTGAATTATGTTACATTATTTTCTATGTAGTGAATCACTAAAACAATGGGACAAATATTTTTCACCAATTTATTAGCTAAACTTAATATTATTCTTTCATATCATAAAATATTAGCTAAACTTAATTATAATCTTTTCATTAAATTGTACTACTTAAAATATTTTATTTTTTATATAAATAAATCTTCTATTGTTTTTATATTTAATTTAAACAATTTAATTGTATATTATATTATTTATTATAATTAATTAAATATATTATTTTTAAAATTTTAAAAAAACTTAACCTATAATTATACTCATGATAAATCCATCCAATAGGACGGATATTTTTTCTACTTTGAAAATGTATCATAAACATTCAAAATATTAAAAATATATTATTTGAAAATATTATGTTTAAAGTTATCTAAACGCTCTTTAAAACCACATGACTTATTTCGTGACCATGTTCGGAAAATCTACTAATTGCAATCTCCTATTCACAATTCATCTGACATTGAGCAAATTAAACCCTTCACCTGAATGTGAGATATTAATTTGGTAAATTTTTTGTTATGTAACTTATGTTTACATTACATAATAAATTTAAGCAATATAAGTGATGAAGTAGTACACAAACAAAACAAAAAAACATAATACGTGCATGCATCTTGTCTTTTTCATCATCATCTCTTGAACCATCTCCAGCTAATGGTCCCAAAACATTACATGCAACTTAGCCAGCTCTGAAGTTTAGACGAGGTCAAAACCATTATATTAATGGCCCCACAAAAGCTTCACCTTAATTTGTTTGTTGCTAATAAAGATGACACTTGCTATTTGTTATCATGACTATGGATCAGACTCACCGACTCAAAAAACAGCAACATGTTGAGTTATAAAAGGAGTTCGAGCATCATTATAATGACGTTTTGAGACCACACAACTACAATAAGACAACCTCTGAATTAAAAGATTAAGACATTACGGATAAAAGTCCAAGTCATCTTATTCATATAGTATTCCATTTTTTTTATTACAAGAATTACTTTACACCACATAAATTTAAAGGCAAACATCAATTGTATCACTAATTTTTTTAGATGGCAAAAATATATATTTGTTTTAAATCACATTCATAGACTTATGGACATGTGAGATACAATATTATTACGATGACTCTTAAAACTCTTTATAAAAATGAGAATTTATTTACTTATTTAGTGGACTTTACTTATTTAGTGGATTGTTTCTTCATTTCTCGTAGAAACTCAAAAATACCTCTATGTTTCGTAAGTACACTTACGAATTCACCTTAGAAGTGGACTTCACAAGCACATTTAAGAAATAATTCAGAATTTTTTAAAAATAAAGTGATTTTGTAAGTGCACTTGGGAACTCACCTTATTTTTTAAATATTAAGATGAATTCGCATGTGCACTTACAAATTCACTTTATTTGGGTAATTCGTAAATGCACTTACGAAGTCTGTGTTTTGTTTTAGGAAAACACAGATAACTCCCAAACCCATTTCATTTCAAAACACCCAACACACACAAAACTATATCTTCATACTCTTCCAAACTCATCTTCAAACTCCAAACTCCAAACTCATTGGCATTTCAACTCCAAACTCAAATTGGCGTAATTTTTCTTCACATATTTTTGATTCAAAATGTTAATTTTTATAAAATTATTATGTTAGGTTGTAGAAATTAAATTGTATATGAAGTAATATTAGGTAAATGTAGTTTTATTTGATAAAGAAATATGAATTTTGGGTGTTTAGGGTTAAGTTTTCTAGTTTTGAAAAATTCTGGACGAAGGGGTCTTGTAAGTACATCTATTAAGTGACCTTGGAGGGACTTCGTAAGGGGACTTGCGAATTCACCCAGAATCGGTAAATTTGTAAATGCACTTACGAACTTTTGCATGACTTGTTTTGAATTAGTAACCAAACAATTGTAATGGTTTATTTCAGGAAAATGGCAGAGAATCAGAATTAGATGGCACGTTTGAGACATGACAGGTCAAGCCAGTCTGCATCGGCTCGTCTAGAGCGACAATAAAGGGCACAACTAGAGATAACTTCACCTTCCGCACCATCACGGAGGAGTCGTCTGCATGAGGCATCAACCTCAAGTGTACAATAGGAGTTACCTGATGAGCAGGTACCAGAGGTAGAGGTACTGGAAGAGGAGGTGTAGCGGCAAAAAATTCTAAGAATAAGCCATTGATTGTTTCAACTCATAAAAATAACAACGAAGTCGCCACCACGCTTTTATTTTATCCAAAGGACTAGGAAAAAGAGCGAATAAAATCCTAAACGAAAATGAGATCAAGGTACAGGGGTTAATTATGCAAAGGGAAGGTATTAGGCACCCTAAGCATCTACAGTACTCTGCATGAATCTCTTTGAAAATTTGTGTATGTGCTATAAAAAATATTTACAAAATGGATGGTGGAGGTGAGAAAAGAAGTATTTTTTTACAATTTTTGATTTGATAGAAATTCCAATGAGTTCCATGCCTACATACCATCAATGTGCAATGTTGAAATCAAAACCCATATAGTTCGGGTAGCATAGACCGAAATTAGTGTGTTGGTTAATTTTAAGGAGAATAGACATCATCATCATATCTGAGTGGTAAACGTACTTACTACCCACAATTATGAGAAAACATCATTTCATCAACTCAAAGCAGAGAATTGAGCTCGGATTTTCATTAACAAGCATCCTCAACACTAAGTGAAAAATGTCTCACTTCACTATATATCGTAGAAGTATATCAGTTCACATAACTACAAAGAATTGAGAGTCTAATCTTTCAAGAAAAGTGGTTTTTAAGAGGAAAGCCACAAAGGGCTCAAAAAAAATTGAATGAGGTTGATTGACTTTCAGTCTTAAGAAAGATGTCAAAGTATTATTAAATTGGTTAATGGTTTATTAAGAAAAGAAGTTTGAAAATGCATGGACCTAAGTCCACATTTATTATGAAAGAGGTTTGAGTTTGAAAATAAGAAGCTTTTGAAAAAGGGAGAAGATTTTGAAAATTAAAAAATATGGGAGGAGATGAAGAGACTAACCTATGTACATAAAAGTAAAAGGTGGGGGTAAAAGAAAGATCTAGCCGGGTGAGAAACCAGTACTTGACATCAAGAAGCCAATACCATATTTCCATCCTTTGGATTCACAAACCAATCAAACAAGTAATCAGACAAAAATATCAAGTCTCAGATGAATCCATGTCTTAGATGAAATTATGTCTTTAAAAAGAAAACGGGATGAGTAACAACTGTATTTAGAGGAAATCCACTCATGTACGAGTACAAACAGAATATCCTGCATACAGAAAAAATAACCCAAGCACAAACAGAATATCACCAAGATCACATAATCTCCAAGCTGAGGTCAAAGTTCTAGTCCTAAGTCCAAAGTCAAACTCCGAGCATAGGTATAGGAACCAAGTCCAAAAATAATTAAAAGTTTTTTAGCGTTTAAGTTGGATTATTAAGTGTTTTCAAAAGGGAAAAGAAAGCTCAAGTGAGAAAATTCAAAATGATATGAAATGTAAATGCTAAAATAAATGCATAAAGTAAAGAGCATAAAAAATAAAGACATAAAATAAAAACATAAAATAAAAGCATGAAGTACAAGTCAATTGTTAGCAAATTAGTAAGGTTAGCTGAATGATCATCTTGAAGCTTGCTCATGAAGACTTGCCAAAAGATTGATAGAATCAAAATAACTACACGACAAATTTCACTTGCTTTTTGTCAAGTATATCATCCATTTTGGAACAATCAACGATTTCATCACTTGATCAAAGATGTTTGAGAATTTAAAATGGTCAAAGTTAGTGAAAACTTATCAGAAGCTTGATAGAATCATAGCGACTACACAACAAGTTTCACAGGTGTTGAACCAAAGTCAAAACTTAAAATATTCTTGGGGCTTTATTAAACATGAAGTTTATGCAACCAATTGATCATTTTCCAATTTGGGACAAAATGTAGAACTATGTTAAGCAATCGCCAAGTAACCTATATAGATGTCACCCTACAACGAGGCCGGTCAAGCATGATCTATGTGTTGAAAATACCAACGAGAGGAGTGATATGTAAATAAACCTCTAAAGTTTGGCAACACATGTAAAAAAGAAGAATGAGATAAGATGAAGAAGGAGGGGGATAAGTCACAAAATTATCAATGTGTCAGATGAGTTCATTTGGTCTAACTTCATCAAAATCAACCAACTATCTTGGTGGATTTGGTCATGAGACCTATCAACACCCAAGTTCCATTTATGTTGAGAGAAATTTATGACTCCAAATGAATCCAAATCAGAAACAAATATTTAATGATAAAAAAGAAATAATAAAGTAATAATTAAAAATGGTTTGAAAATGGATTATTTAATTGGATTTTATTGATGAAATACATAATGGTATCCATGTATCAAAATAAAATTTCAAGAAAATTGTCAAAGGTCAAACAAAGGGCAACAAGTGTTGACAAAATTTTTTAGAATTATTAAAAGTCGGAAACTATTTTTTTAAAATAAAAGAAAATGGTAAAATAAATCGAAAATTGGCTAATATAGTAAAATTAGAAATAAAAATAAAATTAGGTCACCAATATTTGTCAAATGACCAATGAATGCTTCCATAATTTTTTCAGAATTTAAAAATGTCAAAAGTATTTTAAAACATTTAAAAGATTCAAATAAAAGAGAAAAATCATAATAAATATCAAATCTGAAAATAAAATTACAAAAAAATAAAAATAAAAAAGAGAATATTTGAAAATATTTTTGTGAATTTTTTCATAATTTTTGAGTCAGAAATGAATATATTATAAATTTTTGAAGTTTTATACAATTAAATATAAAAATCATTAAATAAAAATAAAACCAAAAAAATCTGGACCATTTGATCAATGTCAAAACGCATTTGTAAGCAGATCTGATGGATCTGACGCGGTGTGCATGCTATGGTCACCATGGAATTTCACACCGGATGAACTATTTAAAATAAAATAATATATAAACGAAGAAAAACGTGGAGCATTGGATCTGGCTTTATTTTAAACACGCTGACAATCTAAATGGTCCATATGTGCGAGAACACGGTAGCCCATGGTCAATGCACGTTTTTATAACAACAAAATGTCAAACCAATCAAAACAAAACAATTGGCTGATTATCATTGGTTGAAGAACGACACGTAGGTCGTCTTTAACCTCCAGCCACATGCAAATTGGGATCTTATGAGATTCTTCAAACAAAATTGTTTGAAGTTCAAACCAGTATCATTGGATTCATCTTCTCCAAGCGATCATAACCTCACCTTCGCAAGAAATTTATTTAAATCACAGCTCAATCGATTTGAAAAAAACCAGAGAAAAAGTGTAAAATGATTTTTGAAATTAAATGCTCAATTCGCCATGAAAATGAAAACCAGAAGAAGCATGAGCTTCAGAGAAGAAGAGGCTACATCCTAGCAATTTATTTGGAGCAAAATGATTTAGAATTCTCCCTGAACGAAGTTCAATTTCAGAGCTCTGAAACTTGACTTGGTTAGCATGATTCAGGACACCTTAATGCACGATTCTTTCTCTGTTAGCTTCAGTGAGGTTCAAGGAAGCTTATGGGGTACTCAATTTGGAACTGGAATCACATTATGTGAGAATTTGAATTTGCAGAAAAATTTGGTTATGGAGGGAGTTTGGCAGAGGTTTTCTAGCAATCAAATCTTGAGGAAATGAGTGGAATGTGTCCCTCATTTATAGGAGAAGCGAATTGAATCAGAATGGGGGGTGAATGATGCAGTTTGGTACGAAATCGTGCACACCTGCATCATGAGCAAAGTGTGACTTGCAAGTTGTTAAAACTCATCCAGATCGTGTGTTTCAGGCCTTAATCTAAACTTAGCAACTTTTTTAAACATGCTTAAGTGGAAAGTGCGCATTAATTTGGTCATTAGAAGTCACATTGTGAAAAACAAATTTTGACTTTGAGGAAAACTTCAGTTTCAAGGTACCCACTTTGCAACCATGGTGCTCTTAGCTCAGGGATCTTTATTGCATGACTCTTGATGAATTTGAAAGATATCATGGCCAATTTAACAATGTGCAAAGAAAGATGGAATTTGGATGTTTGACCTAGAAGTTATGTCCTCTTGAAATCGTGAAAACCAACTGATTTTCCATACTTAGAAAAATTTCACAAAAAATGACTTATAATCTTTTGAATCCAAACATGGCCTTCCACTGAAAATTTTCTCTTCATAAAAAACAAAAGGCATGAATTAGACCTCTTAAATGGCATTGTGATAAAAGAACCACTCAAAAACTCTAAAAATTGAGAAAGTTATGGCCTTGTGAAGTTGATGAAAAATCATGAAATGACCTATAATCTTTTGAATTGTTCAAGCATTCTAAAAACATCTTCAAGACTTGAAACACAAATGGAGATAAAGTTAACATCCTGAATATTATTATGCAAAAATAATGGCGTCAAGGTGATAAACCATGATCAAGTTAGGATCCTTTGAAGTTGATGATAAAAAATGAAGAAATTCATCAAAGACTTGTAATATTTTGACCTCCCAAGTGATTTTCCAAGAATGTTCCAATCTTGCCAATTGAACTAAGTTGTAGTAGACATCCTTAGATACATTTTGAAAAACTAATGAGCTCAAAGAGATAAAAAATGACTAAGTTATGATATTTTGAAGTTGCACAAGAAAGATGGAGGACCAATCTAGAGAGCTTCCAATATTTGGATTCTTAAAGCATCTTTCAAACAAATAATATTTTTGAAACAATGAAGGAAGTTATTAGAAACCCTTTGTAGGGAAACATGGCTTTGAAATTAATCAAAAATCTCAAACAATAACCAAGATATGGTCCTCAGAAGTCCAAAACCCTAATTCCAAGAGCATTGGCCATGACATGGAGAATTCTTCAACTTTGATGATTTCCCTTACACATGAAGTATATCCATATGATGAGATATTGTTGTAGATGATAAGAAGAAACCAAAGTAATAAGAACAATTTAAAACATTGAGAATTGAAGAAACATGCTCTTGTGATTCAAAGCTCGAGGACTTGCCCAAATTAGGTAAACCACTTGAATCAACTTGGCACTTAGAATTTTTCTTGCAAGATAGAACATGATGAGATCCATTGGACTTGTTTAATGATGACAACTTAAGACACACTATAAGATAAAGCTTCATAACTCCTTGAGAGTTGGGGGGTGTGAAATCATAGTTCGAGCTTTTAATGATGTTAAAACCCCACAAATGACATGGTGTATATCTAAGAGAAAGTAGGAAAGCAAGTGTGGCAAGCTGATAGAAGAAAAATGAAAAGTAGCCAGAAAAATTACAGATGGGTCGATGCATCCTTTCCTCCTGTCAACAATTGACACTCTAATTGAATACAAATATGGACTCGAAAATTTACACTCTGAATTCCAAAACTTGTATCAACACAGATAAATGCGAAGACCGGAGACATTGACCAGAATCTAAAAGAATAAATGAAAATGCTATGCTAGGGAACGAATGGAACACAAAAAAAAGAACGCACAAAATAAACGCTGAATTTTGTGAGGAGAAACAAGTATCCCACCTGCTCTCGATGGATACATATGAATCCATCAACCTGACCCTAAAGAATTGGCCTCGATCCAATTTGACTGCATTATTCCAAGGAAAGATTGGCATGTCACAGAGTAAAGACTAGGAACACTGACTAAACTAACCGTATTATACTAGGGAACGACTGGACGTGTTAGTGGAGTAAAGACTAGGAACACCTATTAGACTTTACAAACTTAGAACGTTGTACTCTGAGGAAAGAAACAAGTATCCCATTTGCCCATTGAAAGAGATAAAACAAGTATCCCACTTGCATTATGAATAGCGACCTAACTCTGAGGTGCAAACATCCCGCTTCAACCTAATAAGAACTGGTAGCGACCCAACTCTTGTACCATTGGGAAGGTAATAGGGAATAGCAACAACCAAACTTTTTCATAATAGACACCGAATTTTGAGCGAAGGAACAAGTATCCCACTTGTTCTCGATAGGTGCGAGTGACAAACCGACCCAAAAAGTATTGCGCCAGGAATGAACTGGGACACAACAAGAAATGAAGACTGGAAACATCGACTAGATTTCACGGGGATTTAGATATCTCAAAAGAATTCATCCGCATTGGGACTTTCAATACACAAGACCTAACCAGGGATTACAGAAGTATCACTAGGGACAAAGATTATTGTTCTTGGCTTATAATTCCTTGCAATGTATGAATTTGACATTGAGTAATGAAATCCGATGAACGCATGTTTGCGAAAGGTAAAAATGAGTAACCAGTGACCATAGGCCACATTATGATCAGGCTTCAGATTAACGAACTTCACTAGGGGGAGAACACATAAGTGTGGTATCGAAGCAGGAATACCACCAGTAATTCGGCGATCACTGGGGAAATTTTAGTAACATACTTTATGGGAACATGGATCCCTGGGGATTATGACTTCGTGGGGATATGATTTCCTGGGGAAGTTAACCATGGCATAACGACTACACTGGAGAAATGACTTCTTGGTGAAATCAATTATTGCATAGTGACCAACTGGGGAAATTATTCGCTGAAAGGCGATTAGCTGAGGAGTGATTGGAAACACTTGACGAAGGGCTTCCACTGTTACATCCATCGGGAATATCAGATCCACCATCTGGCTTCAGCCAGGGATGAAGATAACTATTTTCATATCAATCTGCGGGAAAAAGTAACTTTTTCGAGTGACAACTCCACCAGGGATTCCCATTCACACACTCTGACTGGGAAATAATCGGAATAAACTGATACACATACACTAGGTAAAAAGAGAAATCCCAACGCAGGGTCAGTTAACAAACCGACTTGTTGAGGAACAGGACTCCGCCAACAGAAACGTGCAAAAACTTCCTAGGTATACAATTCATGGGGAACTTTGTTGGGGAGGTATCAATTCATCAGTAAATCACTGAGGATAAGCATCCTCTGCCAATGGTTTGAACATTATCTTCACGGGGAATAATTTGAAAATCCAACAGACATTCGCTGGGGAATTCCTCCTGGAATAGGCACCAACGACTTGCATTTGGTTTGTGATGATACTCTGCCAATGACCTTGAGACCTTCTTCTTTTCGAAAGATAGCCTCCATTGGGGAATCTCCGTTAGGGTTCACTGGAGATGAGATACTAGAATCTTCTATGATTTGAAAATCCAACATCCATTCACTGAGGAATTTCATCATGGATACCATGCTGATGATAACCTTTGAATTTGAACCTTTTCGGAAGGTATAACTTCACTTGGGGATCTCTCATCAATGTATATTGGGGAGGAAATTCTGTTGACTTTTGCATTAGTACATCGACTACCTGCAAATAGCCAAAGATTCATGCTACACATTGTTAGTGGAAGGCCCCAGGTGTAATAACACAACAAGCCCGCATAGAGATTTGTCGAATTTCGATATAACTGTTTCAGATTGATTGACTTTTGAGAATATTCACCCCAAGAGGACTTCCTGGGATCTGTGTTGAGGATAACGATCCTGACTTCTCTTGGAGATAATGATCTTGAACTTCTGTTAAAGAGATATCAGTACTCTAGACTCAATTTTCTGACGTGTTGAGGATAAACATCCTAACTTCCCGACATACTCTTCAAATTCACAAATCATTTAACTTACGAATAGACTCTGCTTGATCAACTGTGAATTGGGGGGAATGCCCCTACATAATGCGTCGCCCCTGTCTGTAGGGATTTTCGAACAAATTTATCTCGAGAATACTTTCTATGATCTGTATCATCAAGATAAATTGTCCCAATATCATAAACTTTGAAACATTGCCCTTGCCTGGCCAATGTTGGATGTGGTTTCAACCAGGTTGAGATGAAGAATCATGATTACTCAGCGCTTTGAGAGATTTTTCAAATCTCGACATAATTGCCCCAAATTGGCGAAATTTTAAGATTGATCGATGTAGTTGCCTCATATCAACTAAACTCGAGATTCTTCTCAACTTGATTGATCCAGATCGGCGTAGATCATACTCAACAGAGTATTCACATGCTTTTTCCCTTTAAGGTAATTAGATTCAGATGCCTCCTTTTCTGCTCAACAGGGCACTACCATTGAATTAACTACCTCTATTGGACGAAGTCTTGACAAAGAATTCCTCACCACATGTTCACAGAGGAATGAGAAATCAACATAGTCTTTGGATGACAACATCTTCTCACTGTAATTGACCTACATCTTGACAGTAGGTTAGCACACAACCGTGCTTCTCAACTTGGAGTGCTTCATTCTCAAACAGATACTTGAAGTGACCGGTCCCTTCAAACAAACTTGAGCTAATACACCACTGCTCGACAGAGATTTCTAGGCAATCAAAACTCCCACACAATTTGTTTCAGGTCATCTTTTACTCAAAAGAGTCACTAGACGACATGCCCCAAATTAAGATGATTATTCAAAAAGGCCATTCAATAGAGTCCTAGAGTATTTTTCCCCTCAGGAAAGTCAAGATGTTCATCTGATTCTCATTATGCAAGCTTGTTATACCCCAAAATTTTCCCTCCTATTTCTCAAGACAATCCCCATCTCCATACTCAAGAAGTTCTCAAAGGTGTACCAAATGAACCCTCTCCTAAGCAATTAACCCATAACTAGGGTTTTGATTCTCTCAAGTCAAAGATGAGTTATATCACCTCAAGTGGTCATCATACCTCCTCACATGTCTCAAGGGATCACCACGACAAGTTTCAAGCCTTACAGCTCAAGTTTGCTCAATCAATTACTCAGATGGTTGAAAATTAGTTGTATTGGACAAAAAGTCAACTGTGGTCAACATACAGTCAAACTTCATCATTTTTGGTCAACATCAATATTTTGAAGTTACATTCATCATTTGTTCAAGGATTGATCATGATTCATCAAGAAAACTCAAGATTTGGTCAAAAGTCAAAGTTTCCAAATTAGGGTTTTTGAACAAAAAGTCAACAGAACTTTGACCAGGCATAACATTCATATACTTCATTAGAAAGTTTTCCAACAAATATCATTTTGAAGATAATTCAATTCTCTACAACTTCATGTGTCACAAGCTTTGGTCAAAAATGCTTTATTTGAGAGTTATGGATCAAGACATTATAGGTCCTTCTCAAAGTCAACAAAAAGTCATCTTTTTGCAAAGATGTGTACATGAAAACGCAAACTTAAATGAAGGTGAAACCAAAAATAGTATTTAGAAGACATCTCGAGCTTTCTAAAAAGTCCAAGAACACTTAAAAATGTTGAGAATTGAGCAAGATACAACTTGTGCAAGTTTGGCATTTTTGAAGAGGTGCATAAAGAAAAATACTTAGCAAATTCAAATTTTTTCTAAATGGGCATAAGTTTTTGTGATCCAAACTTCTTCTGGAGATTATCCATGAACTCTACACTCATTTCCATTCCTTTCCCTTATTTATTTAATTTATTTTTGAATTAAATGGCTAAAATTCAAATTTAATTAAATAAAATATAAAGATAAAAGATAAGTGAGTTGGGCTTGGTATTTGCATGACTTGAGGTCCAAGATAGCTCATCACAAGCTTTCAAAAATGCACAAGAGCATTAAGGAAATATTGAGACCAGTTTGGAAACTTTGGATGCAAATGTGAATGATTTTCAAATCAAATATTTTCACATTGAATGCAATATACTTTCCTCTCAATTCTTGACCTAAAATGCTTCCTCTATATATACATAAGATGTTCAGATCACAAAGGACAAAAAATGGCAGCCAAGAACCTAACCTAACTCAAAAAACTATGGCATTCAAGTTACCTAGAAGTCATGGTTTGCATCGTTTCAGGCTATTCCAAGCATTCCAATCAATTCCTTGGTGTTTTCTGAAGTTAACCAAGCCATCACCATCGATCAAAACATCCTGAAACTCAAAAACAAGAACACGATTTGCACTTATATTTTTCAATTTCGATTTTGATCATATATGGATATCTAACATGTTTCGATTGTTTATTCATGCTTAGAATGATGTTTGCAAGCTATTTGGATGGTTCGATTTGAGCTTAAATGCAGGAACCGTGATACGCCATGGCTATGGTTTTTGACCTTTGAGTTGGGGGTCCTTCGATTCAGGCAAAATTGGAGGAAAATAATGGCATCATAATGTCCAGAGGGTCGATTCCAATCGATCTATGTTCTTCTCACAAATTTATATTGCGTATTGCTTGATTTATGAATTTGCAGGTACCATAGTGACAAAAAAACTGTCACTAAAGGTTCTAGCTACGAACCACAACCGTAGGTAAAACCCTGAACATTTTGAATGAAAAAGATGACCCTTTGGCGCGTTTTCTGATTTGAATTAATTTTCTGAAATCATTTTCCCTTATATTTTAATTGCTTCATTGTTTGAACAGCTAACGTATGTAGCTCAGTTGGCAGGGAGGCGCGCGTTTGACCCTTGGGGTAGGGGTTCGATCCCTGGCTACCCCAATTATTTTTAACACATGCAAAAACTAACATATTTTTAGGTTTTTTCCTAATTCCTTTTCAATTTATTTTAATTCTTTTCAAATATTTTATTAAAATACATAAAAAATCACAAAAATATTTTGTTTTCAGAATTAGGTTAAAAAAATATTTATTTTATTTTTGACATAAAAAAATATTTTATTTTTCTTTTTATTTTGATAAATTGTCAATTAACCATTGAAATTAACTTTTAATTGATTTTTCTAATTAAAATCAATCTCAAAAAATACAAAAATATTTTTTTCTTGTTTAAATTAGGTTTACTAACCCTAAAAAACATTTTTACTAATATCCAAAACATTTTCACTAATATTTTTCTGATTATTCATTTACAATTCGTATTTAAATTCTAGAAAAAGATGTATAGGTCATAGATTATTTCACCAAGTGGGTTGAGGATGCTTGATATGCGAATGTGATACGACAAGTAGTTACCCGGTTTATCAAGAATAATATAATTTGTCGCTATGGTACTCCTAGCAAGATTATCACTGACAATGGGACAAATCTAAACAACAAGATGATGAAGGAGTTGTGCGACACCTTCAAGATTGAGCATCAAAACTCTTCGCCTTACAGACTAAAGATGAATGGCGCTATCGAAGCAGCTAACAAGAATATTAAGAAGATCCTTCAGAAGATGGTGAAGACGTGTAAGGATTGGCACGAGATGTTGCCTTTCGCTTTGCACGGGTATAGAACATCTATTCGCACTTCGACATGAGCGACACCTTACTCTCTCGTCTACGGTATGGAGGCGGTACTTCCTATAGAAGTTGAGATTCCTTCCCTCAGAGTTCTGATGGGAACGGAGTTAAAAGAAGCAGAATGGGTTCAGAATAGGTATGACCAGCTCAATCTGATTGAAGAAAAGAGGTTGACAACAATTTGTCATGGCCAACTTTACCAGAAAAGAATCAAGAGGGCTTTCGACAAGAAGGTACATCCCCACGAATTCAAAGTGGGCGAATTGGTGCTAAAGAGGATAATCTCTCCACATAGGGACCCTCGTGGGAAATGGGTGCCAAACTATGAAGGACCATACGTGGTAAAGAAGGTTTTCTCGGGAGGAGCTCTTATTCTCACCAACATGGACGGAGAAGATTTGGCACATGCCATCAACTCAGACACGGTCAAAAAGTATTATGTCTAAAAAGGAAAAAAAATTTAAGCCCGGTAAGCTGAAAACCCAAAAGGGCGGCTTAAGCAAAAAAGGGTAAATGTCCTGGTGAACCAAAATCTGAAGAGGAGATGGTTCACGCAAAAGTTAGGGAATGGGTAAAGACATAATGCTGCAATGTGCGTTTCTGTGTCACAACGTAAGCTTAGATGGAAGGGATCAGTTCAACCACCATCTTCAGAAGTGAAGTGATGAAGAATAGCAGTCAGGAGGGAGAATAGCATGTTTATGGTTCAATAAAGTTCAGTTTCAATTTCGTTGTTGTTTTAAGAAAATGTGTATAGACTTACTCTTTCCTGTGTATTCCTCCTAAAGGAATGTTCATCTTTATGTACAAACTCCTTACGTATGAGTTATTCTTCTCATACTTTAAATAAAAGAATTGTTCAGTTGAACTTCGTTTCTTTTCTACTTTTTATCTTTTCTGCATGTTTAGCTTAATGGCGCGGCTGTTTTAGATAAAAATCAAAATCATTAAAAATGGTGAAACAATAAAGCTTTTGAAACTTAAAATCATTTTGATTTACGGAATGTTGGGGAATGATTGACTTTCTAAGTATTTCACCTGTTCCTCTGAATTAGAAGTACCTCCATTACTCATCATGGTGTTTACAAGGAATCAAGTGTTATCTTTCCTTTGAGAGACTCATATGGTAGCAATCGTGGTTTGGTTATGGTCGTTACTCTCCGTTCGATTTCCGGTGGTGTCGGGAATTCAGTTCGATAAACCAATACATCAACCAGTATATTCATTCATTCATGTCATATCATAGTATATTCGTGCATAAACCTCCGCCAGAATCTGGGATCTGTTCAGAATAAAGTCGAACGTACGCGCCGAAGACTATTTCTCAAATGACAATTTAGTTTTTCCTCTCCAGTCCAAGATTGAACGTTTGGATGAAACATAAGTTGGCAGTGATGTCAACAACAGTATGACAAAGTATTATGACATGCGACTCGACTAATTCACATGCACGCTGTACCAACGGAGTGAAACTCCCAACGTAATTCCATTGGCAGTAATTTCGAGGCATCAAGGCGTAAGCCTTGAACGTAAACAACTTTTCCCCAAACGGCTCAATGTATTCTGCCCACATAGTTCAACATATTATGCAATGTATATATGTAGTGAAATTAAATAGCATACGTCAACAACAACAGCGACAACGTGATCCAACAACGTAAATCCAACAACATTAGCCATCAAGCCTCAACAACGACAACGTTCAACAATAACGACAACAACAGATTCACTTACGGAAACTACAACAAATCATCCAAAACCCACCTACTGTATTTAAAAGGATTATTATAGGTTAACTCTTATTCTTATCTTTTCAACGGTCCAAACCGCATTAAAAACGTAGTTACGATCGCGAAGATACACCCAAAAAAAATTTCAAAATTTATTTTTCACTTCCAGCACAGTATGAGTCGATACAAAATCTCATGTATTGATCCATACACAGCTTGTATCGACACAAGCATCGTATGAGTCGACTCATACATTATTAATTTTTTGTTTTTCTGATTTCCAAACAATATGAGTTGATACATGCTCCTTTTGTATCGATACAAAATTGGCTTGTATCGATACATACAACGTATGAGTCGATATAAGACTTCCAAACTTGCCACATGAGTCGATGCAAGGTTCTATGCACCGATGCAAGCCTTTTTGTGCCCTTGGTTTTCAAATGCATAGTTACTTGTATCGATACATAACATTATGTGTCGACTCATGCTGCGTATTTTTCACCAAAAACTTGATTTTTCCACTGTTTTGCAATTCCAATCAACACCATTCTTCACCAACAATCACAGTACAATAGAAACAATAAATTTGTGCATTCCTTTCATACAATTGACAACAACACAACACATACACAAAATTGGCACAATCAACGACAACAATATGCATAGAATATAAGATCATATATTCCAATTTGGGATTTTCTACGGTTAATCACATAGATACGACACAACCTAGCGAATCATACATCCCTAACTACCAATTTCCCATCATATCCCCAATAATAGAGAAAGAATCCTACCCTTACCTTGGATTGAAGGTTTCTCTAGAATTGCTCGGTCGGTTCACCTTTCTCTGTCAAAATCTTCGTTCTGGTTACTCTGCCTCTTCTGTTCTCAATTCCACGTTCGCTTCCACTGACAACCAAAAATCCCAATTATTATTATTATTATTAATTTAAATAATAACAATCTTATAATTAATATTTGGGCTTAATTTCACACCCCCAACATCACTATCACCAACGCCACCCTTCAGGCCCACTTCACTGACTTAATAATAATAATAATAATAATAATAATAATAATAATAATATTATCAGTATTATTCCTCGACGCAACTAACATAATTATTCAAAAATTATTATTTAAAATAATTAATTAAATAATTCTAACTAAATATTTCGGGCGTTACAGGATAAGCTACCAACAATCTCTTGAACCTTTTATAGGCATCACCAAGTGACTCTCCTTCAGACAGGGTAAACGGGAACATTCTCAATTTCTTTGCTTCGTTCGTATGCCCATCAATAGTCAATGTGGTAATCATAAAACCTCTACAAGTGTTTGTTGGCATCTTCATTGACCTTTCCGGTGAAAGATCTTATCTCAAGTTGAGTGATTATGCTCGAATGCAGTTGAAAATTAGGCACAATCACTGGATGGTTTACAATTGTCAACCTGCCACCCGGTGCGTTTGCCCCACCATAATCCCTAAGAAGTCTCTCTGGTGGATCTTCAGCCATGATCTCTTCCTCTTATGACTCTGACTTTGTATAAACGGAATGTTCTTCGTTAGAAGCCAGTCTGGCTAATCGAGCTTGCTTGCCCCTTGCGTGAACAAAAACAATTGAGTTGATGTTGGTTTGTGATTAACTTCTATAATGGAACAATTAATAGAAAGTAAAAATTGAATTTTTCAAATAGTGAATAATATGAGTACTATGCTAGGGGTGAGTGTGGGAATTAACCCTATAATAACTTCCTTCTTGATTTCTTCAACAAGTTCATATCATTCAATTACCAGCCTTTTGGGTTATTTTCCCCTAAGTCCTTAGTGGGAAAACCTTTGAACATTCAATCCTAATTCCTAAGTCCTTAGATAATTATGATGAAATCAAGCCTTTATTTTATCAAGGGCTGACTGGTGAACATAGGGTATCCGTAGTCCTATGTGATATCTACTATAGTCTAATCTTACACAAACCTTAACAATTGCGGTCCAGCTAATCGTTAATTATAAATCAATCCTAATTGGTCCGATCAGGAAAGCATAAAAACATTGCATGATTAAATTGAATAATAAATACATGAAATTGATCACTAAGGAATTCAAGTCATTACAGAGTCAAATCAGGGACACCCCCTAGCATTGGGGGGTTTAGCTACTCATATTATTGTTCAAAAGAATCTCAAAGACATAAAAACTAGACATTACAAATTACTGATGAACTTTGATCTTCAATTGCTTCCGCTCATGAAAGGTCTCCGTTCTCCAACAGTTGCATATACTTTCTTCCTTAATCCTCTAAATTCTCCTTGTGGTCAAAAAGTCCTTTCTCAATCCTAAAAACTAAATTAAATAGTCTCCACACAAATCCCAGCCAAGCAGAATGTCCAAAGTGCCCTCCAAAGTTTAGATTCACTTACAAAACCTAAAATATAAAACATCTTCAGCGCTACCAACACGATCGTGCTGGGCAACACTGGTCGTGTTGGTCCCTGATTTTGAAGATTTTATGTTTGCTCCACGCCTCCTAACACAGGCTGTGCCAAGCCACACGGCCTCCCGTGTCAGCACTCATTTTTTGTACTGGACATGTGAGATCTTCCAACATGGGTCGTGCTAGCAGACACGAGCCATGTTGGTCTTCAGTTCTTGCATTCCACTTCTTCCTCCTAACACTCTGAATCTTGTACATTTTTTCTCTAATTTGTCCTATTTTATTCTTGTGAACCTGAAGACACTAAAACACAAAACCAAAGCATAAAATGCGACAAAATAAAATAAAATGCTTGACACTGGTAATAAACTCTAACTAAAATAACAGGAAATAATTGTGTAAATACCACTGATCAAATAATAACCTTGGCTTATGTTATAGAAAATCCATAGAATATAAACTAGTAGGATACTGTGATGTTGATTTTGCTGGAGATAGAATAGAAAGAAAAAGCACCTCTAGAAGCTGTCAGTTTTTGGGAGATAATCTGATAGCATGGTCCAGCAAAAGGTAATCCACCATTGCACTATCAACTACTGAAGCAGAATACATAGTTGCATCTGGATGAAGTACTCAGATGCTCTGGATGAAGAGTCAGCTTGAAGACTTTAAAATATTCGAGAGTAACGTCCTCATTCTCTGTGATAATACTTCTGCTATATGTTTATCTAAAAATCCTATTTTACATTCTAGAGCTAAACATATAGAATTTAAGCATCACTTTATTAGGGACTATACTCAGAAGGGGATTCTTTCATTAATTTTTTTGATACGGACCATCAATGGACTGATGTTTTTACTAAACCCCTTGCTAGAGATAGATTTAATTTCATTCTAAAACGTCTCAGTATGGAATTATGTCCAAAATGAACATTTAATTTTTGTATCTTTAACTTTCAGAACTTTATTAATTTTTCTGTGTCCTTCAGAAGTAAGAAGGGAAATTGGTCCACACTCTATCCAGAAGATCTGCATGTTCCTTTAAATAGTTCAGTTCAAGATAGACGCAAGCAGTTCACCACATCAACATCTGCCAATATCAAGCGTTGAGTCATATTCTGAAGCTGAACACATGTTCAAAATCTGACGGAATGAAACATTTGAATTGATGCATTGAGGTGTTGGTCAGATCGGTAACTGTTCCATAATATCTTCATGCGAACCCCCTGTCAAAAATCATTACTTGTATTAATCATTTTGTTTTTGGTTTAATTATTATTAATTGCATGTTTTCAAATTTTTTTCTTTATATATTCACTCTTCATTTTTTAGAAATCACTTCTCACTTTCACTCTCGTTTTTACTCTCTTATCTTTTTCAAAATCCCTCATTCTTTCTCTTTTCTCTCTAAATCCTAAGTTTATGAACAATGGCTTCCTCTTCCCAACAACCACAGTCTCAAGATTCCGCTTGTGAAATCAACATTCAAAGTTTGTCAGCCAAGCAACTAAAGAAATTTCCGTTGATCCTAAGAGAACTTTGCTCACGCCTTGTGATTCTCTTGAGGTTCTCTGTGAACTTCTTGTGGATTTTTACAGTATAAAGGAAAATGGGCATGATCTTCTTGAAGATGTTGAATTTTAAGGATGGTTTATATACTTTGATTGTTTGGTTGGTCCAGTTTTTCCCAAATTGGTCAAGGAATTCTGGATTCATGCCTCTTCATCTAAAAATCAAGTTACCTCTTATGTAATGGGGAAGAAAACTGTCATCACCAAAGATCTTATTGGCCATCTCATTGGTCATGATGGCAACGACATCAAGTACAGTGACATGGATTAAAAAGTAGGTTCTGACCTACCCAAAGTTTCTCAGAAAATCTTCACCTATGGGAAACCCTCCAACAAAATCAAAGACCTAAAAGATCATTTCAAAATTTGGGCTAGAATCATTCTAGGATGCATCAACCACGAAAAATCTTCTAGCTCTCCAGACTACAACAACATTGACCAACAATTTCTCCTCTACTTCATCGCCATAAAATCCAAGATTCA
The DNA here is from genome assembly GCA_021764765.1 of Vicia sativa. NCBI lineage: Eukaryota > Viridiplantae > Streptophyta > Magnoliopsida > Fabales > Fabaceae > Vicia > Vicia sativa. Next base: position 40,926,635 of record CM038796.1, on the reverse strand, counting down.
CCTTCCTCACAGCTTGTTCAATCATCTGAAGAAAAGTGTCAAAGAAACAAGGTAAGAAGAAAGAACCAAAAGAGATTGGATTCCTCTGGGAAGGCTTATCTCAAATATTTTGATGGAGAACAAACTGATAAAACATCTGAGTGAAGCAAATCTGGTCAATGATCTGGCTCCCTATGTTGGCAAACCCCTCAACACAAAGAATCTCAATAAAATAAAGATTATTGAAGCTATCAAGAAGAAACCCTCTGAATTGGTCAAAGAATATGTCTCTATCAAAAGAGTCCCTCTACGTGATTTTCCTCTCTTCTCAAAATTAGATGCTTCTTCAGAAATTGAGGTCATATATCTGGAAGCTTGCAAAAGTGATGGCACTGACCCAGGAGTTAATATTCAAGATTTTTATACCCCAAAATTTTCCCTCCCACTTCTCAAGACCTTTCACATATCCCTACTCAAGGATTTCACAAGGGTTGGCCAGACAAACCCTCTCCTAAGCAATCAATCCAAACTAGGGTTTTGCCATTTTCAAGTCAAGATGGAATTTCAATACTCCAAGTGATCATCATACCTCATAATATGCTTCAAAGAATCACCATGTCATGTTTCAAGCCTTGCAAGTCAAGTTTGCTCAGTCAATTGCTCATATGGTTGAAAATCAACTGTATTTGACAAAAAGTCAACTATGGTCCACATACAGTCAAACTTCATAATTTTTGGTAAACACCAATATTTTGAAGTAATATTCATCATTTGATAAAGGGTTGATCATGATTCCTCAAGAAAAGTCAAGAATTGATCAAAAGTCAAAGTTTCTAAATTAGGGATTTTTAGACAAAAGTCAACAGAACTCTGACCAAGCATAACTTTCACATACTTTATCAGAAATTTTTCTACCACAACTCATTTTGAAGAGAATTCAATTCTCTACAACTTCATGTCTCACAAGCTTGGGCAGAAAATGCTTCATTTGAAAGTTATGGATCAAAACATTACAGGTCTTTTTAAAAGTCAACAAAAAGTCAACTTTTTGCAAAGAAGTGGTCATGAGCATGGAAACTTCAATGAAGGTGAAACCAAAAGGGTTGTTTAGAAAACATCTTGAGCTTTCTAAAAAGTCCAAGACCACCCAAAAATGTTAAAAATTGAGCAAGATACACCTTGTGCAAGTTGAGCATTTTTGAGGAGATGCACAAAGAGAAATACTTGAGAAAATCAAAAAATTTCCAAATGGGCCAAACTTTTCTTGATTCAAACTTGTTCCTTATTTGAATTGGAACCTCCAAACCCAAGGCCAGGTTTTTATCTTTTATTTTTTATTTATTTTGGATTTTTATTCATTTAAAAACCAATTTAATTAAAATAAAAGATATAAAATCAAAAATTAAGTGCAAGATGGATTTTTTCTCATCCTTGAGGTCCAAGCAAGCCAATTAATCTGATTATTTTGAAATAATAAAGATTGGCAAGTGATTTGATTGAAATTGGCTCAAAAAGGAAATATTTGGTTTGATTCCAAATCAAATTATTTTTCATTGATTGGCATGATATTTCTTCACAGTTCTTGACCTAATTCATTCTAGTATCAATACACAATGATTCCAAATGATAAGGGGACGAAAATTCTGGCCTCAAGAACCCTAAAAAAGCTTCAAAAAACCGTAACTTGCAAGCAACTAGCAGCCATAGTTTTGGAACAATTAGAGTCATTCTAAGCCTTGCAATCGATTCCTGGAGGTCCTATGAATCGATCCAGATACTGACAAGCCAGCAAAACATCCAAAATCACAAAACCACGATCACGGTTTGCATACTTCAAACTCAAAATCGTATTCTTATTTTTATGCATAATCAATTGAATTTAACCATATATTTGTGTTTGTGATGAAGTTTCGATCGTGTCTGGATAGTTTAATTGAAGCTTAGGTACAAAACGAAGGATTCACCATGGCTAGGGTTTAAAACCTTGGATTAGGGCTTTCTGATTTAGGCAAAATCATATCAAACTAGGGACATATTCGTGATCAGGAGCTTGATTACAATCGAACCATGGCTTTACCTTGAATTTATATTGCTTGTGTTGAATTTTTGAAACTTGCAAGGGTTTAGCTACAGAAACGATCTGTAGGTAAAGGTTATTGCTACGAACAAAAAACCGTAACTAAAAGTCTGTGTCCCAAGGAAGAAGATGAAGGTTGCGCGCATTTTCTTATTTTAAATTCATTCCCAAAAATCAATTTCCCTTACATTCATTATGTTTCATATGCCTAACACCAAAGCAGGTTGGCTCATATGGCAAAGGCAGCGCGTGTTCATCCAGGAAGGCATGGGTTCGAACCCTACCTTTTCCCAGAATCCCTAATGTTTTTTTTGATGTTTCAGGTCCCAAAAGCCATATCCTCCAGAAGCTCCAGCTTCTGGACCCCCAGAAGTAGAATCATGTCCAGAAGCTCTAGCTTCTGGACCCCTAGAGGCAGAATCATGTCGAGAAGCTGACCCCTTCAGAAGCCATACGTCCAGAAGCTCCAGCTTCTGGATCCCATCATGAGACGTCACGTCCAGAAGCTCCAGCTTCTGGATCCGCTTCCAGCAGCGAAACCCCAGAAGTGCCTACTTCTGGGTATCTCCAGCTCAGAAACCCCCAAAAGTTCCAACTTCTAGGTGCCTCCATCAAAGGAATTCCCAGAAGCTCCAGCTTCTGGGATGGCTTCTTCCAGAAAATCAATTAGACTTAGGATTATTTTCCACATTTCAAAAATCCAAAAAATATCAGGACTAGTTTTCTTTTCCGTTATTTATTTTCTCGCATTCTCTTTTCCAATATTATGTAACTGCTCATGAGATGTAATAGTTTTAATTATGTTTTACTTTCCGCACTCCTCAATTATGTAACTGCCCCAAAGCCATGTAATAGCGTAGGATTTACTTTCCGCACTTTACATTTCCGCAATTTTACTTTTCGCACCTATAAACTGTTAGTAAATTAGGCGTGTATGGAAAGATAAAATCAACATAGATCACTTCTAATCGTAAGATAAAAATTATCTGAATTCAACACACTCTCTTCACACATTCACCCCCTAGGGTATTCTCTCTTGTAGCCTTTCGAATAAATGGTCAAGTCCCTCGAACGTGGGGGTATCTTAGCACGGTTGCCTATAAACATATCATCATAGTCCCTTCGATACAAAGATCATAATCCCTCGATATTGCCTACGAATACATGATCTAGTCCCTCGATTGTTGCCTAGGAAAAGTGATGATCGTCCCTACGAATGTGCTAGGATACTCCTACAAGTTTCCTTCTATGACCATCTGATGTCCCTTCGAATGTCCCTTTACATCCAACGAATAGGGTTACCTACCAACTAATGGTATGGATAGCGCTATTCTAAAGGAAAGTAAAATAACACGGAAACGACCGTGCTGAGTAGGTAATAGACTCTTAATTGCTTTCTCTATCAAAACACTTTTCACACCTCACACTTTCAAAACTTTTCAAAACGCTTTGTAAACATTCCAGCGTGAATCATTACAAAGTTCTTTTCCAAAACAAAACATTTCCAAACACTTTGTATACATTCCAGTGTGAATCATTACGAAGTCAAAGCGAAATTCCTTTTCAAAAAAAAACATTTTCAAACACACAGAAAGCAAATTTCAAAGTGAGCTAAAGAAATTAAGAGCCCGTAGATAACTACGGATGGAAAGGGTGTTAATACCTTCCCTTTTCATAATCACCTCCCTTACTTAGAATCTAACAAAGGTCTTTTCCTGTTCTTTTCACCTTCCCTTAATTGGATAAAAGAAAAGTCGGTGGCGACTCTTGCTATCCGCAACATTTGCGATCAAACGCAAAATAAAACAAGTCAGTTCTCCCACCGTGTTACAGAACTGGCGACTCTGCTGGGGAGACACCCTAAAAAGAGAGGATACATTAAGGATTTTAGATCTCTTTACTACTTTTTGTTTGAGTTGTATGCTTTACTTTTAAGGGTTGCTTGGGTATTATACTTGTGGGGGATCCTACACCCGGATCCAAGTTTCCTTAGGTAAGTAGCAATAAATCATCGCGACTGTTAGGCTCATACCGAAACGGTCAACATGATGGCTATGTTAGTGCGACACTTTGGATGTCCCGATGCTCCTCATGTCTAGTTGAGGAAAGTATTTGGCGTTTGCGTGGTGTCATCAACACTAACTCAACTTCTAGAACCCTAATTGACCCATCTTGGCCATTAGAAGGTAGTGAGATGGCCGACTTTGGTGTAGACTGAGGTTGGTTGATACTCGATGCTACGCTCATTAAGATTCGACTCTCAGGATGTTTCGGTCGACCACTTGGTAGTCGTATTGAAATAAAGCCTACGAGAAAGATCAATGATATGAGATTCCTAGAACCCGATTACTATTATAGGACAACATGAACTCACTCAAACTTTGGTAGGGTAGACACATATACCTCATGCAAGACTTAAACCTAGGACTAATGTGTGATTTGCTTGTGCTTGCTATTTGCTTAAACATGACATCATGACATCATAACATCGCATCATCATATCATTTCTAACTATTTCAAGGACCTAGGAATTTATCTTTGCTCTATTTTGTAGGGAGTTATGGCTTCCAGAAAGACTATCTGAATCAACTTCATGGGCATACCTTCTCAACTCAAATAATTGGTTTCAGAAATTCCTGATCATGCTCAATTCATCAAAAGACATGGTTATCTTCTTGACTTGGTTATCTCCGGTTTTGAAGAAGATATGATGCACGTCGTATTCCAGTTCTTTGATCCCAAACATCATTGCTTTACATTCCCAGATTATCAATTGGTTCCTACCTTGGAAGAGTTCTCTAAGCTACTAGGGATACCCATCCTTGATCAGATGCCATTCACCGGTTCAGAAAAAACTCTGAAGTACGAAGACATCGCATCAGCATTACATCTAAAGTGGTCAGACATTGAAGCGAATTGGGAAACAAGAAGCGGAGTTAAGGGTTTGCTTGCCAAGTTTCTGATAAAGAAAGCTCGGGAATTCCTCAGAGCTATGAGTTTCCATGCATTCGAAGACATCCTGGTCTTACTAATCTATGGTTTGGTGAGATTTCCTAATCCAGATCAGTTCATAAATGTGAACGCCATCAAGATATTCCTCACTCGCAATCCCGTGCCTACTTTACTTGGAGACAACCTTCATTCTCTCTACACTCGTACCATCAAAGGACAAGGAACTCTCATGTGTTACATACCATTACGTTCCAGGTGGTTTATTTCGCACCTTCCACAATCAGTAATGAAGAACGAGCAAAGGTTGAAGTGGTCTCAAAGGCTGATGTCACTTTCTCATTCAGATATTCGTTGGTGTCTCTTTTCTCAAAAGGACTTCACTTTCATTGAGCGTTGTGGAGAATTCCCTAATGTATCGCTCCTTGGCATAAGGGGAAGTATCACTTACAACCCTTCTCTAGCTCTCCGACAGTTTGGTTATGCTCGAAGAGATGGTCCTCATGATATGCTTCTCCAAGATATTATGTTTGACTACAACAACGATCTCCAAAACTATCGTCGAAGATTTGTGCACGCTTGGGGCATGGTAAAGAAGACTGATACCAAGACTTTGGGACACAAAAATTTCGTTCCTTGGGAACCTTACCTCAAATGGGTGCGAGCGCAAGTTCAAAACCTCATGATGCCATTTACACCTATTCTACTAGTGATCATGGAACCTGTTGCTATAGGTGACGAACCCTATACCGTTCTCTATCCAAGCATGCCTACCGATCTTGAAGACTTGAAGAGATCCTGGATTCAACTTAAAGAAGAAAGGGATACGTTGAAGCCTAGTGCTCTGCAAGCGAGAAGAAGGTGCTAGAGTTGACAAAGCTACTTCACGAGGAGCGAAACATCAACACCTACTTCAACACCAAGAGAAAGCGCCCATGGGAGACTTAAAATTCTAGGAATTTGTTCTTTTGTTTTTCCAAACTATCTTTTGTACTTAAAAAGAAAAAAAGAGAAAACTAATAAAAAAATTTGTTCGTGCTTGTTTAACAAATTTAAATTCCTAAGGTCCTTGAAAAAATTGCATTGCATAAACATCGAATATCATGGCATAACAGGTACATCGAAGACCGATTTTCTTATTCTCTCGCTGTTTATTTCAGCAGAAATGGCTCTTGAACAGACTATCAAAGATCTCCAGGCTCAGAATGCTCAATTCCAGGAAATGTTCACTAGCTTGGTCCAAGGCCAGAAAGACCTGAAGAAGCTCATCACCAGAAAGAAGAAGACCATCGGTATCCTCAACATGGGAAGAAATCACAAGGGTGCAGCTAAGGTGGTCAGCCGCTTAGAAATCTCAGACAAGAGTGGTGAAACCGAGGGAAACATCAAGAACAACGAAGGAAGCTGTCAGGGGTCTGAAAATAGAGAAGAAGACTATATGAGCAAACAGTATCCTCTCGATGACGACAAATACAAGCAACTTGAAGACTGTCTGAATGCTGTAGAAAATCTGAAAATGTCCGGGCTGAATTTTGATGATTTGAGTCTTGTTCCTGGCATGGTGATTCCCCGCAAGTTCAAAGTTCCTAGCTTTGCCAAGTACAATGGCATCTCTTGTCCAATACTACATCTGAAGTCCTATGTTCAAAAGATCCATCCTCATACTGAAGACAGGAAACTATGGATTCATTTCTTTCAAGAGAGTTTATCCGGAACTCTGTTGGAGTGGTATTATCAGCTAGAGAATACCCACATTCATACCTGGAATGACTTAGCAGATGCTTGCTATAAGCAGTACCAGTACAATGATGAATTAGCACCCACCCGCATGCAACTACAAAGCATGTCTATGGGTCGTGATGAGAAGTTCAAAGAATATTCTCAGAAATGGAGAGATCTAGCAGGCAGAGTTCATCCACCTTTGTCCAATAGGGAGTTGGTTGATATGTTCATGGGAACACTGACAAGCCCATTCTTCAATCATCTGATTGGAAACTCTTCAGCCGGATTCACCGAGCTGATACTGACAGGCAAATGTATTGAAGCTGGAATCAAGAGCGGAAAGATTCATGTAGAGTCATCTTCAAATGCTGCAAAGAGATCTTTTGGTGGTAAGAAAGAAGCCAATGTTGTGTATGGTCAAAAAAGCCGTGTCAAAATAGATCGTACTCAATCTGTAGGGGAAGTTGTGATCTCTAATCCTACACCAGCGCAGCCTCAGGAAGACAACGCGCGTACCCCGAGCGCCACGAAGATAGTTTACGAAGATCAACATGCCATTGTCGCAATCATTGCAACACATGTTAAAAGCAGAGATGATTACTTTGAGGGGTCCTCCTCAACACCTCAACACTTCCTCACCAAAGTACAATCCTAATGCAAGGTGTGCATACCACTCCAACAGCCCAGGGCACGACACCAACAACTGAAGAACAAGATTCAAGACATGATTTAAGCCAGGGAAATTGAGTTTTCCCCTCCTTTTGAAATTCCGAATGTGATCAATGCACCAATGCCTGACCATGGTAAAAGTTCTAATGCTATTGACGAAGACTCCTATGTTTACAATGTGAACAATCTGAATATTCCTCTGATGACTATTAAGAAAGACTTGCTGCAAGCCGGTGTATTTCCAGGATGCCCGAATGATTGTCGTTGGTGTGCATCTGAATCTGACAGATGTGCTTGGTTGAGAAGGCGTATTCAACGCATGATGGACAACCGTGAAGTACTATTTCTGAAACCTCTTTCTATGGAGAATCTATGTGAAGACATTTCTAAGAATCTGAAGATCAAAGACGAAGCCTTACCATAAGTCTAGGATACCTTGGGGCAGCCAAGTGGAAAGTTCGATTTCATGGTGAAGTATACCGCCCCCGAAAGTTACAAAATTCCTATTGAAGATGTCAAGGCAACCGGATGGGGAGACGATTTCCCAGAAGACTATGCTGATGTAAACACAATAAGGACCTCCTCTGTCGATCTTGTGCCTAGAGTGACACCTCTCATCATTACTTCTCCCAGGCCAATTCCATATTCCTCTGACAAAGCTATACCGTGGAATTATGGAGCCAAAGTTTACTATCATGGCGTCAAGCAAGAACCTCTGACCACTGAAGATATTGCAGCTGAAGTTACTAAATTCTGACATCCACAACATCACCGGATCAAGCAAGGTAACCAGAACCGGAAGAGTATTTTCTCTAGAGATCTCTCCTCCAAAAGACACTGCAACTCCAGCTATCGAACCAATTCCCGAAGCTAGAGGGAAAAAACCAGTAACTCATCCTGCTCATACAGAAGTGCCAAAAGAAGTTTCCGAGGGTACCTCCAACCAAGAAATGGAGGAAATTCTGAAGATCATCAAGAAAAGCGACTACAACATTGTGGAACATTTGGGACAAACTCCGTCCAAGATATCCATGCTTGCTCTGCTATTGTGTTCTGAGGCTCATGCTAAAGCCTTAGTGAGGTTCTTGAAGAATGCTCACATACCGCAAGACACTACTGCTGATTAATTCGAAGGTTGTATTGCTAGCCTAACTGTCAACAACGGTTTGGGTTTCTCTGATGCTGATTTGACTCCTGCAGGAAGGAAACACAATAAAGCCTTGCACATCTCCGTTGAATGCAAGGGCATTACATTGTCTCACGTGTTGGTGGATACTGTTTTTGCTCTGAATATCCTACCAATGAATGCTTTCGACCGACTCGACGTTGAAAGAGTGGTCCTGAATCCCAGCGACATAATTTTAAGAGCTTTTGATGGTTCTAAACAAATAGTACTTAGAGAGCTCATTCTGCCTGTCAAAGTCGGTTCCCATACTTTTGACTCTACCTTCTTTGTCATGGACATCCGTCCAACTTACTCTTGCCTACTTGGACACCCTTAGATACATGGGGCAGGCGCTGTTACCTCTACCTTGCATCAAAAGCTGAAGTACCCAGTGAAGGGGAAGATTGTTACAGTATGCGGTGAGGAAGAATACATGGTGAGCCATCTACAATCGTTCTGATACCTCGAAATAGAAGATGAATTCATTGAAACTCCCTATCAAGCCTTCGAAGCAGTTCCACGAGTCATGCCCGTTGACTCTCCTGTCACTCCTGAAGCTGCTAGAGTTCCACCAAGAATGGCCTCACTGAAGGACGCCTAAGCCGCAGTTGAAGAAGGAGGTCATACTATTTGGGGTCAGCTCCCTGATCTTCCTTTCAAATCTGACAAGACTGGTTTAGGATTCACCACCAAGGGACAGAAGATGATACATCGCAAACGTGCCGGCAAACTTCCATTCCACATCAGCAAGAATGGAGTCCATGCTATAGAAGACGACGACAACGACTTCGACATCAGCGACTGGATCTTCCCAACCCCAAACAACAGACTCAGCAATTGGAAGACCAAAGACGTTATACCAATCTCCTTTAGACAGGAGTAATTGCTTTTTGTTTTCTGTTATGCTTTTCATTCTTTATTTACGCTCAGACAATAAACTTAAAAGCCTAGTGCCTTGCCCGGGGCATCACGGCTCGTTTGTGAGGGTTATTATTTGTCATTTGCATATTTTCATTTAATAAAATCATTGGACTTTTGCATTTAAAATATTGTTTCCTTTCTTTTCTTTTGCTTTGTCACCCTTCAAAAAGCTATGTGTTCATACACATACCCACGTGATACACTGCAGATTCACTCTGAATCTCGTTGATAACAACTTTGCTATTGCTAAATATGACTTCGACAATCCGATCTAACAAGCCGAAGACGAAGGTGAGGAAGATTTTGACGTGCCAGGAGAACTTGTCCTATTGCTACAGCAAGAAGAACAGGTTATACAGCCACACGAAGAGCCAGTCGAGGTTGTGAATCTAGGTACCGACGAAGACAGAAAAGAAATCAAGATAGGAACAGGTCTTGAGAATAGTGTCAAGAAGAGATTGGTCCAGATGCTGCGAGACTATATCGAGGTTTTTGCTTGGTCCTACGAAGACATGTCAGGTTTATACATTGACATTGTGGTACACCGACTACCAACAAAAGAAGGTTTTCTCCCTGTGAAGCAGAAGGTCCATCGTATGCGTCCTGAGATGTCAGATAAAATCAAAGCCGAAGTTATGAAACAGTTCAATGCCGGTTTCCTAGTCGTTACTTCTTATTTGTAGTGGATTACGAATGTGGTACCCGTACCTAAGAAGGATGGAAAAGTACGAATGTGTGTGGATTACAGAGATCTGAACAGAGCAAGTCCGAAAGACAATTTTCCACTTCCTCATATTGATATTCTAGTCGACAACACCGCTCAACACAAGGTTTTCTCCTTCATGGATGGTTTCTCGGGTTACAATCAAATCAAAATGGCTCCTAAAGACATGGAAAAGACTACTTTCGTTACACAGTGGGGCACATTCTGCTACAAGGTCATGTCGTTCGGTCTGAAGAACGCTGGCGCCACATATCAACGGGCGATGGTGGCTTTGTTTCATGACATGATTCATCACAAGATAGAGGTCTACGTCGACGACATGATAGCTCGATCACAGACTGAAGAAGAACATATTGATCACTTACGAAAGCTGTTTGATAGACTGAAGAAGTACAGACTCAGACTCAATCCCAACAAATGCACCTTTGGAGTCAGATCCGGTAAACTCCTAGGGTTTGTTGTCAATGGAAAAAGTATTGAAGTTGACCCTGCCAAGGTTAAAGCTATCTAAGAAATGCCAGCGCCCCGCAATGAGAAGGAAGTCAGAGGTTTCTTGGGAAGATTGAACTATATTGCCAGATTCATTGCGCATCTAACCGCTACTTGTGAGCCAATCTTCAAGTTACTGAAGAAAGATCAAGTAATGGAATGGAACGAAGATTGCCAAACAACTTTTAACAAAATTAAGGAGTATCTACAAAATCCTCCTATCCTGATGCTGCCTGCCAAAGGAAGACCTCTTATCATGTACTTAACAGTATTAGAGAACTCAATGGGGTGTGTGTTGGGGCAACATGACGAGTCTGGTCGAAAAAAGTATGCAATATACTACCTTAGCAAAAGTTTACCGATTGTGAAACAAGATACTCACAGCTCGAGAAAACTTGCAGCGCTTTGGCTTGGGCTGCTCGCCGACTAAGATAGTATATGTTGACTCACACTACCTTGTTGATCTCCAAGATGGATCCGATAAAATACATATTCGAGAAACCTGCTCTCTCCAGAAGTATAGCAAGATGGAAAATGATCTTGACCGAATACGACATCCAGTATACTACACAGAAAGAAATCAAAGGAAGTGTAGTAGCCGACAATTTGGCTCATCAAGCCATAGATGACTATTAGTCTATGCAGTTCGAGTTTCCGAACAAAGATGTTTTGCTAGTTACTAAATATGAAGAACCAGGACTAGACGAAGGACCTGAACCGGGATCCCGATTGCCCAAATTCTCATCGAAAAGTTTGACGAACCAGCATACTGTTGTGAACTTGATACAGAAGAGAAACCTTGGTTCTACGAAGTGAAGAGGTATCTCGAGACTCAGGAATATCCCGTAGGGGCATCTATCAATGACAAGAAATTCTTGAGAAGATTCGCATCCAAATTCTTTCTCATCAATGACATCTTATACAAGCACAATCACGACCTGTGCTTACTTCGCTGTGTAGCCCATAAAACCGTGGAACGGATCATGGAAGAATTACATGAAGGTGCATTTGGTACCCACTCTAGTGGATACACAACGGCTAAGAAGATTCTAAGAACAGGTTATTATTGGTCAACCATGGAAGCTGATTGTCACCGCTATGTTCGGTCTTGTCACAAATGCCAGATATATGCAGACAAAGTGCATATACCTCTAGTACCGTTGAATGTTCTGACCGCTCCGTGGCCTTTCGCAATGTGGGGCATTGACATGATCGGAGAAATCAAACCTACCGCTTCCAATGGACACCGTTTCATCCTCGTAGCAATTGACTACTTTACCATGTGGGTAGAAGCAGCCTCATTCGCATCTGTTACCAAGAATGTTGTTGCTCGATTCATCAAGCATAATGTTATTTGCCGATATGGTGTCCCCGGAAGGATTATCACAGACAACGGTACCAACCTCAATAACAAAATGATCACCGAACTCTGCACGCAGTTCGAGATTAAGCATCACAACTCTTCTCCATATCGGCCAAAATGAACGACGCAGTGGAAGCTGCCAACAAAAATCTCAAGAAGATCATACAGAAGATGACAGTGACTTACAAGGATTGGCACAAGATGTTTCCATTTGCTCTCCACGGTTATCGCACTACAATACGAACATCTACAGGGACAACTCCCTTCTCTCTTGTATACGGTATGGAAGCAGTCCTACCCATCGAGGTTCAGATACCTTCAACCAGAGTCCTCCAGGACGCAAAATTAGGTGAAGACGAATGGGTCCAGACTCGCTTTCACCAGATCAACTTGATCGATGAAAAACGGCTCGCATCCATCTGCCATGGACAAATCTATCAAAAGCGAATGACCAGAGCATTCAACAAGAAAGTCAAGCACCGAGTCTACCAAGTCGGTGATCTAGTAGTCAAACGCATCATCCTTCCACAAGGTGACCCCAGGGGCAAATGGACTCCCACTTATGAGGGACCATTTGTAGTCAAAACAACATTTTCTGGCGGAGCTATGATACTTAGCACCATGGACGAAGAAGACTTCCCACACCCCGTGAATGCAGACATAGTCAAAAAATACTACGCATAAAAGAGACCCACTAGGTCGACTGGCCTAGGCAAAAATAAGGGCATCCTGGCGAACCAAAAAGGTTCGGACAAAATTAAGGATATATACAAAAAATGTACACCCGGCATCTCGAAACCTGCAAAGGCGGCTTGGGCAAAAAAGGGTATCCCGGTAGACTGAAAACCCGAAAGGGCGGTCTAGGAAAAAATTAGGGAATTAAGCGTACGATTATGTCTCGTCCAGATCACCTACGTACAGGCTACACTACCCTCAACATTTAAGATTCAAATGGCGAAAATCAATTCACTCACTTTCTACTGACAGCAAGGAGATGAGATAGTCGAAATATATGAGCAATAGCATAGTTGAAACTCGACGAGATTATTTCCGCATAGCTTTTACTCTTACTAGGATATTCGTCTCTTATACACAAACTTCTTGGCCATACGCCACTTTCCAAGATTAATGCAAATTCCCTCTTTACAGTGTTAATTTTATTTGTTTTTTGCATAAAGTCCAATGATTGCTTTGAATGATTATATGCATCTGACAATAAATATCTGTTCCCAAATATATGAAAAGCGAACTAAAAAAAAGTAATTACTACAGACTCTAGGAATCGAGATGACAACTGAAGTCACCAATACATCCCTCGCAGAGTTACTTCCACAAGATCATCAATCCCTGCAGAGCCATAAATCTTCTCTGTCGAAGTACTAGTCTTCTCCCAGCAAGTATTCCAATACTTCAACTCTATCACGTTAGTCCCCGAGCAGTGATCCTATCAAACTTATCTACTTTCTCAAGTTATCACGTTACATTGGTCCCCGAGCAGTAATTAATCATCAACCGATTACGTCAGTCTCCAAGCAGTAGCAGGTTATTCCATATCACATTGTCCCCCAACATGGTCTATACACAAAGATATTCATCCCTAGCGGAGTATCTCCCAATGATTATCATTCCCCGACAACAGCAATATCCAGACTCGAAACTTGGTCAGATAATGCATCCAAGGAACCTACATCTCTCTTATTCCCCAGTCAGAGGTTTCAACAAACTTCAGATTCATCACCTCAAGTGATCCTTCGAGCCTCGTCAGCTTTAACGTCCCTATCAGCTTTGCCACGTTACATTAGTCTCCGAGCAGTAACCGGTTATTCCCCAACAAGATCTACGCACAAGATCCCCAGCCGAGTATCTCTTGATCGTTGCTATTCTTCCAACAACATTAATATCTAGACTCGAGATTTGGTCAGATAGTGCATCGGAGGAATCAAAGTTGAGTTAGTGCTGATGACACCACGCAGAAGCCAAATACTATCCTCAACTTGGAAATGAAGAGTATCAGGACATCCAAAGTGTCACACTAACGTAGACATCATGTTGACCGTTTCGGTATACGCCTAACGGTCGCGACGATCTATTGCTACTTACCTAAGGAAACCTGGATCCAGGTGTAGGATCCCCCACAAATATAATACCCAAGCAACCCTTAAAGATAAAGCAAGCAAGTCAAACAGAAAGCAGTAAAAATGATCTAAAATTCCCTAAGGTATTCTCTCTTTAGGGTGTCTCCCCAGCAGAGTCGCCAGTTCTGTAATACAGATAACTGACTTTGATATTTTGTTTTGCTTTTTATCGCAAAATGTTGCGGATAGCATGAGTCGCCACCGACTTTTCTTTTATCCAATTAAGGGAAGGTGAAAAGAACAGGAAAAGACCTTCGTTAGATTCTGAGTAAGGGAGAAGGTTATGAAAAGGGAAGGTATTAGCACCCCCTTTCATCCTAGTTATCTACGGGCTCTTAGTTGCTTCTAGCTCATCTTTAAAAAATTGCTTTCTGTGTGTTTGACAAAAATGTTTTGAAAAGGGCATTTCGCTTTGACTTTGTAATGATTCATGTAGGAATGTATACAAAGTGTTCGGAAATGTTTTGCTTTTGAAAAGTGTTTGAATTTTCACAAAAGTGTGAGGTGTGAAAAGTATTTGATTGAGCAAACAACTAAAAGTCTTATTACCTACTCAGAATGGTCGTTTTCGTGTTGTTTTACTTTTCTTTAAAACAGTGTTATCCGTATCATTAGTTGATAGGTAACCCTGTTCGTTGGATGTAAGAAGGGACATTCGAAGGGACATTGGATGGTCATAGAAGGCAACTTGTAGGAAGTATCCTAGCACATTTGAAGGGACGATCATCACTTTCCGTACGCAATAACCGAGGGACGAGATCATGTATTCGCAGGCGACATCGTGGGTCTATGATCTTTGTATCGAAGGGACTATGATGATATATTTGTCGGCAACGGTGTTATCCACCTCTACGTTCAAGGGACTTGACCATTTAATTGAAAGGCAACGAGAGAGAATTACCCTAAGGAGTGCATGTGTGAAAAGAGTGTGTCAGATTCAGATATGTTATCTTGGAATTAGAAGTGATCTATGTTCGTTTTTATCTTGACATACACGCCTAATTACTAACAGTTTATATGGTGCGGAAAGTAAATTGCGGAAAGTAAAGTGCGGAAAATAAAAGTCTTACGCTATTACATGGCTTTGGGGCAGTTACATAATAGGAGTGCGTAAATTAAAAGTCCTAATTAAACTATTACATCCCATGAGCAGTTACATAACATTGAAAAGAAAAGCGGAAAAAAATAGTCCGAACCATTACAACCTGTGAGCAGATACATAATCAGAAAATATAAGAAGTTCGCATAAGAGAGAAAGGTTAGTAAAAAATAAGATTTTTGAATGAGGAAAAAGATTTTAGGTTAGTCATGCTAATTAGATGATATAGAAATTTTTTGTGAATTTTCTGGATCGATTTTGATAATAAAAAGCAATTAAAAGTCCATTTAGTGGTTAATTAACAATTAATTAAAATATGCATGCAAAAATATTAATTTTAATGTCTAAAATTAAATAAGTATTTTTCTGATTAAAATGCAAAAGGAAAATTTTTTTGGTGTTTTTTAAGTGCACGAGAGAATTTTTTGAAGATTAATTAAATTGAATGAAAATATTAAAAGAAAAAAAGAAAATAGAAAAACATGTTAGTCATGAAAAAGTGTTAAAAATAAAGTCAGGAAGCCAGGATCGAACCCAGGACCTCCTGGACAAACCAACACACGCGTTACCAACTGAGCTAGCTGGTCTTGGTGTTCAATATCTGCAAACAAATGGTTATAAGCATTGCAACGTGTCATATTTTGAATTTTTAAAACACAGTCAAACGTGGGTCCCAGGGTGTATTGTAGGGAGCGAACTAGAAGCCATGATCGTGCCACGCCAGCCTTCGCCTGAGTCAACTGAGTCCACGACGCCGGAGCTAGGGCTCCGGTCGTCTTCTCCGGCGACTTCCTCACCTGAACCGGTGCTATGTGTTTTTCACGTTCTGGGATGGCTTGGCTTCGTGTAAGGGTTGGGAACAACTGCTGGGATGCTCAGGAACACGATTGAATGCTTGAAACCTACTGGAAAATCAAATTCGAAATTGACAACTTTGTGAAAAATTTGTGATATTTAGGGTTGCTTCAAGAGGCTAGGGTTTCGTCCTTTGGTCTTGTGGATGTGTTGTATATTTAAAATGCAAGAGATTGGAGCAAAAAGAATGAAAAAAGATATGGCTTTGAATGCAAAAATATTTTCTCTTCAATTTTTATCAAATCTTTCCAAAAATTTGATTTTCTCTTCCTTGTATGATCTTGCACGAAATTGGCATGTATTGTGGGCTTCCTTGGTCCTCAAGTTTGATAGAAATCCAACCCAACTTGTTTTACATCTTGTTTTCATATTTTATTTAATTTAAATTTGAATTAAATGCTTTTAAATTAAAAAATAAATCAAAAAAATAAGAAAAGGTCGTGGCAAGGCATCAAGAGGTCTTGAATAATATTATGATCAAGTTTGGATCATAAAATTATAGGCCCATTTGGAAAAAATTGCATTTTGTCAAATATTTTCCTTTGTTCAATTCTTCAAAAATGCCCAACTTGTGCAAGGTGTATTTTGCTCAATTTTTAATATTTTTGAGTGTTCTTGGACTTTTTGGAAACCTCTATATGTCCTCTAAACAACCTCTTTGGTTTCATCTCAATTGGAGTTTCCATGCTCAATAACACTTCTTTACAAAAAGTTGACTTTTTGTTGACTTTGAAAAGGACCTGTAATGTTTTGATCCATATCTTCAAAATGAAGCATTTTCTGACCATGCTTGGGAGATATGAAGTTGTAGAGAATTGAATTTTCTTCAAAATGAGAAGTGGTGGAAAAATTTCTAATAAAGTATGAGAAAGTTATGCTCAGTCAAAGTTCAGTTGACTTTTCCTTAGAAAACCCTAATTTGGAAAGTTTGACTTTTGATCAAATCTTGAGTTTTCTTGATGAATCATGATCAACCCTTGATCAAATGATGAATATTACTTCAAAATATGGATGTTGACCAAAAATCATGAAGTTTGACTGTATGTTGACCACAGTTGACTTTTTGTCCAATACAATTGATTTTCAACCATCTGAGCAATTGTCTGAGGAAACTTGACTTGTAAGGCTTGAAACTTGACATGAAGATTCTTTGAAGCATGTGATGAGGCATGATGACCACTGGAAGTGTTGGAGGCTCACCCGAGTTTGAGGATAACTAAACCCTAGTTTGGGTTGATTGCTTAGGAGAGGGTTTGTCTGGTCAGCCCTTGGAAAATCCTTGAGTATGGATATGTGAAATGTCTTGAGGAGTAGGAGGGAAAATTTTGGGGTATGACAGCTGCCCCTGTTCAATCCTCTTATACCAATGGTTAGATTGGCATGCTTGCCTTTCGTGACCTGGAGGTAGAAGATGATTGAACACTCGAGTACACCTGAAAATTTGCACTCGCTGTTGATTAATGACGCAGGGAATGGGCTTACAGATGCCATTTGGAGAAGTCGTCGACTTTACTGGGGGATGAGTCGTACGTTAGACTCAAGAGCGTCGCCTGGATAGGAGAATCGTCAGAGATGGGCTTAAGATGCCATCCGGAGAGACTGATGCTGGAGGATGAGCCGTACGTTAGACTCAAGAATGTCGTTTGAATAGGAGAAACGTCGGAGATGGGCTTAAGATGCCATCTGGAGAGACAAATGTTTGGGAATGAGCCGTACGCTAGGCTCTGCAGATATTCCCGAATGTAGGAGGGAGCATGGAGATGGGTTTAAGATGCCATCTGGAGAGAGTCGTACGTTAGACTTTGCGCTCGTCTTCGAATGAAGTTATTGGTTTGTATTGGTTTTTAACCAAATATGCAGCATTCTGAAAGTGGAGAGATGTCAACAAATAGTCGGAGATGGGCTTAAGATGCCATCCAAGGCAACTGAGTCGTACGCCAGACTCTGTAGTTGCTGTTGATAATAAGAGGGTGTCAGAATAAATCTTCGTCTTGATTACTCTAAAGGAATGATAGTTGGCAGAATGTGGATAACTTCCCTGTTGTGCTTCGGGTGTTGATCCAATGCCTGTTGTCGGAGGACAACTTGGGTGGTCGCTCGGATAGAGTTTCCTGTCTTGTTTCGGGTATTAATCCTGGACCTGTCATTTTAGAAGCGATTTTCACCTGTTTGTGAAAAACAAAAGAAACTTTAATAGGATATAGTTAGCCTCATGCAGATTATGATGCATGATAATGTGTATGAATGTTATATGCGTATGTTATGATTTTTATGAATAATGTATGAATGTGGATGTCGGTATTTCAAAACATATCCATCTTGAAGAAGATGTGGACGCTCTGCTTGGGGATTTCTGGCTTCTGCTTGAGGATAAAACCGCGAAACCCTGACTCGGAATAAGAATAGGCGCCTTTGAATCCTCCGATGCACTATCTGAGTAAGTTTCGAGTTTGGACATTGTTGTTGGGAATAAAGTTGGGAGATGTTCCGCTGGGGACCTTGCGTGTAAACCCTACTGAGGATGGTGGAAGTTGGAAGGCACTCCACTGGGGATCTTGTACGTGGCTCTGGCTGGGGAATAAGAGATGTGGTTTTCCTCCGATGCACTATCTGACCAAGTTTCGAGTCTGGATATTGCTGCTGCTGGGGAAATGGTAATTGTTGAGAGATATTCTGCTGGGGATAAATACCTCTGCTGGAGATAAAATGTTACCGTCAATACGTGTAATCAGTTGTTGATCGATCGCTCGGGGTGACGCGATGAAACTTGGAATGTTGGAACTAGTGGAAGGAAACTGTGTACTTCGCCGGGGAAGGTTTGTAGTGAGCGATACCTCTGCAGAGGTAGTACTCTGCAGGGGAACATTTTGGTGACTTTCGTCGTCATCTCAATTCCGAGAGCCTGTAGTAATTACTCGATGTCCTTCAGTATGTTTGTGAACAGATGTTTATTGTCAGATGCATATAATCATTCAAGGCAAACATTGGAGTTTATGCGTAAACAACAAAAATGAACACTTTGTGAAAAGAAAGAAACTTGTATTAATTTGAAAAGGTGGTGTATGGCCAAGCAGTTTGTATACAAAGAAAGTAAAAAGCTATGCGGAAACAATCTCGTCGCGTTCCAACTATGCTAGTACTCATATATTTCAACTATCTCATCTCCTTGCTGTCAGTAGAAAGTCAGTGAATTGACTTTCGCCATTTGAATTTTGAATGTTGATAGTAGTCTGTAAGTAGGTGATCTGGACGAGACATAGTTGTACGCTTAAATCCCTAACTTTTTCCTAGACCGCCTTTCGGTTTTCGCACCGATACCCTTTTGCCCAAGCCGCCTTTCGTGTTTTCGACTTGCCGGTGTACATTTTTATATATCCTTAACTTTGCCCAAACCCTTTGGTTCGCCAGATGCCCTTATTTTTCCTAGGCCACCGACCTAGCGGGTCTCGTTTATGCGTAGTATTTTTTGACTATGTCTGCGTTCACAGGGTGTGGGAAGTCTTCGCCATCCATGGTGCTAAGTATCATAGCTCCGCCAGAAAATACCGTTTTGACTACAAATGGTCCCTCGTAGGTGGGAGTCCATTTGCCCCTGGGATCACCTTGTGGAAGGATGATGCGCTTGACTACTAGATCACCGACTTGGTAGACTCGGTGCTTGACTTTCTTGTTAAATGCTCTGATCATTCGCTTCTGATAGATCTGTCCATGGCAGATGGATGCAAGTTGTTTCTCGTCGATCAACTTGATCTGGTCAAGGCGAGTCTGGATCCATTCGTCTTCGCCTAACTCTGCGTCCTGGAGGACTCTAGTTAAGGGTATCTGAACCTCGATTGGTAGAACTGCTTCCATACCGTATACAAGAGAGAAGGGGGTTGCCCCTGTGGATGTTCGTACTATAGTGCGATAACCATGGAGAGCAAATGGTAACATCTCATGCCAATCTTTGTAAGTCACTGTCATCTTCTGTATGAGCTTCATGATATTCTTATTGGCTGCTTTCACTGCGTCATTCATCTTAGGCCGATAAGGAGAAGAGTTCTGATGCTTGATCTTGAACTGCGTGCAGAGTTCGGTGATCATATTGTTGTTGAGATTAGAGCTGTTATCTGTGATAATCCTTTTTGGGAGTGCCATACCGACAGATAAGATTATGCTTGATGAATCGAGCCACAACATTCTTGGTAACAGATGCAAACGAGGCTGCCTCTACCCACTTGGTGAAATAGTCAATTGCCACAAGGATGAAACGATGTCTGTTGGAAGCGGTGGGCTTGATTTCTCCGATCATGTCAATGCCCCACATTGCGAAAGGCCAAGGAGCGGTTAGAACATTCAGTGGTACTGGAGGTATGTGCACTTTGTCTGCATATATCTGGCATTTGTGACAAGATCGAGCATAGCGGTGACAATCAGCTTCCATGGTGGACCAATAGTAACCTGTTCTCAAAATCTTCTTATCCATAGTATGTCCACTGGAATGGGTACCAAATGCGCCTTCGTGTAACTCTTCCATGATACGCTCTGCGGTTTTATGATCTACACAGCGGAGTAAGCACAAGTCGTGATTGTGCTTGTATAAGATGCCGTTGCTGAGAAAGAATTTGGATGCAAATCTTCTCAAGAACTTCTTATCATTGACAGATGCCCCTGCAGGATATTCCTGAGTCTCAAGATACCTCTTCACTTCGTAGAACCAAGGTTTTTCTTTTGTATCAAGTTCACAACAGTATGCTGGTTCGTCAAACTTCTCGATGATGATTTGGGGAGCCTCGTTGTCTCATCTGACCTTGAACATAGATGACATAGTAGCTAATGCGTCTGCCAACTGATTCTCCTCTCGTGGAATATGATTGAAAGTAATTTCTTCGAAGTAGGGGATCAAACTCAGAACATGCTCTCAATATGGAATGAGATTCGGATGCTTCGTATCCCACTCTCCCTTTATCTGACTGATCACTAAAGCTGAGTCTCCGTACACTTGCAAGAACTTGATTATTAAATCAATAGCAGCTTTAATACCCATGATGCACGCTTTGTATTCGGCCATGTTGTTGGTGCAACTGAAACATAATCTGGCGGTGAAAGGAGTGTGTCCGCCTGTAGGAGATGTAATGATGGCACCAATGCCATTGCCTAGTGCGTTTGAGGCTCCATCAAAGACCATGGTCCATCGGGATCCTTGTTCAGGTCCTTCGTATGGTCCTGGTTCTTCACAATCAGTAACTAACAAAACATCTTCGTCTGGAAACTCGTAATGCATAGATTGATAGTTATCTACGGCTTGATGAGCCAAATGATCGGCTACTACACTTCCTTTGATCGCTTTCTGAGAAGTATACTGGATGTCGTATTTGGTCAAGATCATTTGCCATCTTGCTATTCTTCCAGAGAGAGCTGGTTTCTCAAATATGTATTTTATCGGATCCATCTTAGAGATTAATAAGGTAGTGTGAGTCAACATATACCGCCTTAGTCAAGCAACCTGTTAAGCGCAAGTTTTCGAGCTGTGAGTATCTTGTTTCACAATGGGTAAACTTTTGCTAAGGTAGTATATTGCATACTCTTTTCGACTGACTCGCCATGTTGACCCAACACACACCCCATCGAGTTCTATAATAGTACATGATAAGAGGTCTTCCTTCGGCAGGCGCATCGTGGATATGAGGATTCGTAGGTACACCTTGATTTTGTCAAAAGCAATCTGGCAATCGTCGTTCCATTCCACCACTTGATCTTTCTTCAGTAACTTGAAAATTGGCTCACAGGTAGCAGTTAGATGTGCAATGAATCTGGCAATGTAGTTCAATCGTCCCAAGAAACCTCTAACTTCTTTCTCGGTGTGGGGAGCTGGCATTTCTTGAATAGCTTTAACCTTGGCGGGGTCAACTTCAATACCTTTACCGCTGACAACAAACCCTAGGAGTTTACCGGATCTGACTCCAAAGGTGCACTTGTTAGGATTAAGTCTTAATTTGTACTTCTTCAATCTGTCAAACAGTTTCCGTAAATGATCGAGATGTTCTTCCTCAGTCTGTGATCGAGCTATTATGTCGTCGACGTAGACCTCTATCTCGTGATGGATCATGTCATGAAATAATGCCACCATGGCACGCTGATAAGTGGCGCCTGCGTTCTTCAGTCCGGACGGCATGACATTGTAGCAGAAAGTGCCCCACTGTGTAACGAAAGTAGTCTTCTCCATGTCTTCAGGAGCCATTTTGATCTAGTTGTAACCAGAGAAACCATCCATGAAGGAGAAGACTTTATGTTGAGCGGTGTTGTCAACTAGGACATCAATATGAGGAAGTGGAAAATCGTCTTTCGGACTTGCTTTGTTCAAATCTCTGTAATCTACACACATTCGTACTTTGCCATCCTTCTTAGGTACAGGCACCATGTTTGCAACCCACTGTGGATAAGAAGTAACGGATAGGAAACCATCATTGAACTGTTTCATGACTTTGGCTTTGATTTTCTCAGACATCTCAGGACGCATGCGATAAACCTTCTATTTCACTGGGAGAAAACCTTCTTTTGTCTGTAACCGGTGTACCACAATGTCAATGGCTAGACCTGGCATGTCTTTGTATGACCAAGCAAAAACCTCGATATAGTCTCGCAGCATCTGAACCAATCTCTCTTTGACATTGTTCTCAAGACCCGCTCCTATCTTGATCTCTTTTCTGTCTTCGTCAGTACCCAAATTCACAACCTTAACTGGCTCTTCGTGTGGCTGTATAACTCGCTCTTCTTGTTGTAGCAGTCTGACAAGTTCTCCCTGGCACTTCACAATCTTCCTCACCTTTGTCTTCGGCTTGGTAGATCGGATTATCGAAGTCATACTTAGCAATAGCATAGCTGTTATCAACGAGATTCAGAGTGATTCTGCAGTGTATCACGTGGATGTGTGTAAGAACACATAGCTTTTTGAAGGGGTGATAGAGTAAAAGAAAGAACGAATTAAACGCAAAAGTCCAATGATTTTATTGAATGAAAATATGCAAATGACAGATAATAACCCTCACAAACGAGCCATGATGCCCCGGGCAAGGCACTATGCTTTTAAGTTTATTGTTCAAAGCATAGAAAAAACAAAAAGCAAAACAGAAAACAAAAGCAATTACTCCTGTCTAAAGGACATTGGTATAACGTCTTCAGTCTTCCAATTGCTGAGTCCGTTGTCGGGAGTTGGGAAGATCCACTTGCTGATGTCGAAGTCGTTGTCGTTGTCTTCTATAGCATGGACTCCATTCTGGTTGATGCGGAAGGGAAGCTTGTCGGCACGTTCGTGGCGTATCATCTTCTAACCTTTGGCGGTAAAGCCTAAACCGGCCTTGTCAGATTTGAAAGGAAGATCCGGGAGCTGACCCCAAATAGTACTACCTCCTTCTTCAACTGCAGCTTGAGCATCCTTCAGCGAGGCCATTCTGGGCGGCACTTGTGTAATTTCTAGAGTGACAGGAGAGTCAACAGGAATGACTCTTGGAACTGTTTCGAAAGCTTGACAGGGAGTCTCAAAGAATTCACCTTCCATCTCGAGGTATTGGAATGACTGCAGATGACTGACCATGTATTCCTCTTCACCAAATACTATAACAACCTTCCCCCTTACTGGGTACTTCAGCTTCTGATGCAAGGTAGAGGTAACAGCGCCTTCCCTATGTATCCAAGGGCGTCCAAGTAGGCAAGAGTAAGTTGGACGGATGTCCATGACAAAGAAAGTGGAGTCGAAAGTTTGGGAACCAACTTTAACTAGCAGAATGAGCTCTCCAAGTATTGTTCGTTTAGAACCATCAAAAGCTCTCACAATTATGTCGCTGGGCTTCAAGACCAATCCTTCAACATCAAGTCGGTCAAAAGCATTCTTCGGTAGGATATTCAGAGCAGAACTGGTATCTACCAAAACATGAGACAATGTAATGCCCTTGCATTCAACAAAGATGTGCAAGGCTTTGTTGTGTTTCTTTCCGGCAGGAGTTAAATCAACATCAGAGAAGCCTAGGCCGTTGTTGGCAGGCAGGATAGCAATACAAACTTCAAATTGATCAGTGGTAGTGTCTTGTGTTACGTGAGCATTCTTCAGAAACTTCACCAAGGCTTTAGCATGAGCCTCAGAGCATAAGAGCAAAGCAAGCATGGAGATCTTGGACGGGGTCTGTCCCAACTGTTCCACAACATTGTAGTCACTCTTCTTGATGATCTTCAGAATTTCCTCCATTTCTTGTTTGGAGGTATCTTCAGCAACTTCCTTTGGTACTTTTGTCTGAGCAGGATGAGTTACTGGTTCTTTCCCTCTAGCTTCGGGAACTGGTTGAATAGCAGGAATGCGAGCTGGAGAAAACACTCTTCCGATTCTGGTCACCTTACTTGATCCGGTGATGTTGTCAATGTCAAGAATGGTAGCTTCAACTGTAAGATCCTCAAGGGTCAGAGGGTCTTGCTTGACACCATGATAGTAAACCTCAGCTCTATAGTTCCAAGGTATAGCTTTGTCAGAGGAGTACGGAACAGGTCCAGGAGAAGTAATGATGAGAGGTGTCACTCTAGGCACAGGATCAGCAGAGGAGATCCTTATTTCGTTAACATCAGCATAGTCTTCTGGGAAATCATCTCCCCATCCGGTCTCCTTAACATCTTCAATTGGAATCTTGTAGCTCTCAGGAACAGTATACTTCACCATGTAATCGAACTTTCCACTTGGCTGCCCCAAGGTATCCCAAACTTCTGGTACGGTTTCGCTCATATCTTCGATTTTCAGTTTCTTAGACATGTCTTCACACAGATTCTCCATAGGTGATGGCTTCAGAAATAGCACTTCGCGGTTATCCATCATGCACTAAATACGTCTTCTCAACCAAGCACAACCGTCAGGTGCAGATGGGCACCAACGACAATTCTCTGGGCATCCTGGATTGACACCGGCTTGCAGCAAATTCTTCTTAACAGTCATCAGAGGAATGGTCAAGTCATCTATATTAAAAACATAAGAGTTCTTGTCAATAGCATTGGAAGTTTTACCGTGGTTAGGCATTGGCGCATTGATCACATTCGGAGTCTCAACAGGAGGATCAAACTCAATTTCTTTAGCTTCAATCATATCTGGAATCTTGTTCTTCAGAGCCCAACAATCATCAGTATTATGTCCAGGGCTGTTGGAGTGGTAAGCACACTTAGCATTAGGATTGTATCTCGGAGAGGAAGTGTTGATGTTTTGAGGAGGATCCCTCAAGGTAATCAGCTCTGCTTTCAACATGTGTTGCAAGGCTTGCGACAATGGCATGTTGATCTTTGTAAACTGTCTTCGTGGCGCGTTTTGGTTACACGCATTGTCTCGCTGAGGTTGTGCTGATGTAGGATTGGAGATCACAACTGCCCCCACAAATTGAGCTCGGTCGGTCTTGGCTCGGCTTTTCTGACCATACACAGCATCGGCATCTTTCTTACCACCAAAAGATCTCTTCGCAGCATTTGATGATGACTATACATGAATCTTTCCGCTCTTGATACCAGCTTCAATGCGTTCTCCTGTCAATATCAGCTCGGTGAATCCGGCTGAAGAGTTTCCAATCAGATGATTGAAGAATGGGCCCGTCAGTGTTCCCATAAACTTATCATCCAGCTCCCTATTGGACAAGGGTGGTTGAACTCTTCCTTCTAGATCTCTCCATTTCTGAGCATACTCTTTGAACTTCTCATCGCGACCCATAGACATGATTTGTAGTTGCATGCGAGTGGGTGCCAATTCAGCATTGTACTCATATTGCTTGTAGAAAGCATCTGCTAAGCCACTCCAAGTACGGATGTGGTCACTCTCTAGCTGATAATACCACTCCAACTGAGTTCCGGCCAAACTCTCTTGGAAATAATGAGTCCACAACTTTCTGTCATCAGTGTGGGGGTTGATCTTCTGAACATAGGACTTCAAATGCAGCTTCGGACAAGAAATGCCATCATACTTGGCAAAAGTAGGAACCTTGAACTTGTGAGGAATCACCACACCATGAACAAGACTCAGATCATCAAAATTCATCCCTGACATCTTCAGATTTTCCACAGCATTCAGACGGTCTTCAAGTTGCTTGTATTTGTCATCCTCAAAAGAGTACTGATCATTCTCATAGTCTTCTTCCTTCTTTTCACGCTCACGCTGGTCTTCTTCATTACCCTTGACACTTCCCTCAGTTTTGACACTCCTGTCTGAGAGTTCTATCCGGCTGACCATTCTAGGACCACCTTTGTGACGTCTGCCCATGTTGAGAACACCAATGACCTTCTTCTTTTTGTTGATGAGCTTCTTCATATCTTCTTGGCCTTGGACCAAGCTGGTGAACATCTCCTGGAATTGAGCATTCTGAGCCTGAAGATCTTTGACAGTCTGTTCAAGAGCCATTTCTGCTAAAATAAATAGCGAGAAAATGAGAAAACCAATCTTCAACGTACCTGTTATACAATGTTATGTTATGATATGCGATGTTTATGCAATGCAATGCAATGTTTTCAAGGACCTTAGGAATTTAAATTTGTTAAACAAGCATGAACAAACTTTATTAGTTTCTTTTTATTCTTTTTTTTCTCTTTAAGTACAAAAGATAGTTTGGAAAAATAAAAGAACAAAAATCCTAAAGCTCTAAGTCTCCCATGGGCGCTTCCTCTTGTTGTTGAAGTAGGCGTTGATTTTTCGCTCCTCGTGAAGTAGCTTGGTCAACTCTAGTACCTTCTTCTCGCTTGCATAGCATTGAGCCTCGAATGTATCCCTTTCTTCTTTAAGTTGAATCCAGGATCTCTTCAAGTCTTCAAGATCGGTAGGCATGCTTGGATAGAGAACGGTATAGGGTTCGTCACCTATAGCAACAGGTTCCATGATCACTAGTAGAATAGGTGTAAATGGCATCATGAGGTTTTGAACTTGCGCTCGCACCCATTTGAGGTAAGGTTCCCAAGGAACGAAATTTTTGTGTCCCAAAGTCTTGGTATCAGTCTTCTTTACCATGCCCCAAGCGTGCACAAATCTTCGACGATAGTTTTGGAGATCGTTGTTGTAGTCAAACATAATATCTTGGAGAAGCATATCATGAGGACCATCTCTTCGAGCATAACCAAACTGACGTAGAGCTAGAGAAGGGTTGTAAGTGATACCTCCCCTTATGCCAAGGAGTGGTACATTAGGGAATTCTCCACAACGCTCAATGAATGTGAAGTCTTTTTGAGAGAAAAGGCACCAACGAATATCTGAATGAGAAAGTGACATTAGCCTTTGAGACCACTTCAACCTTTACTCGTTCTTCAATACCGATTGAGGAAGGTGCGAAATAAACCACCTGGAAAGTAACGGTATGCAACACATGAGAGTTCCTTGTCTTTTGATAGTACGAGTGTGGAGAGAATGTAGGATGTCTCCAAGTAAAGTAGGCACAAGATTGCGAGTAAGGAATATCTTGATGGTGTTCACGTCTATGAACTGATCCGAATTAGGAAATAGAACCAAACCATAGATTAGCAAAGCCAAGATGTCTTCGAATGCTTGGAAACTCATAGCTTTGAGGAATTCTCGGGCTTTTTTTATTAGGAACTTTGCAAGTAAACCCTTAACTCCGCTTCTTGTTTCCCAATTAGCTTCAATGTTTGAGCGCTTTAGATGTAATGCTGATGCAACGTCTTCGTACCTAGGAACCTTCTCTAAACCGGTGAATGGCATTTGGTCAAGAACAGGTATCCCATGTAGCTTAGAGAACTCTTCTAAGGTAGGAACTAACTGATAATCTGGGAATGTAAAGCAATGGTGTTTCGGATCGAAGAATTGGAATAAGACGTGCATCAAATCTTCTTCGAAACTGGAGATAACCAAGTCAAGTAGATAACCATGTCTTTTGATGAATTGAGCATGATCGGGAATCTCTGAAACCAATTCTTTGAGCTGAGAAGGTACACCCATAAAGTTGATTTGGATAGTCTTTCTAGAAGCCATAATCCCTACAAAACAGAGCAAAGATAAATCCCTAGGTCCTTGAAATAGTTAGAAATGATATGCAATGCGATGATGTCATGATGTCATGTTTAGCAAGCACAAACAATTCACACAATAGCCCTAGGTTTAAGGCTTGCATGAGGTATAGGTGATTACCCTACCAAAGTTTGAGTTGGTTCATCCTATCCTATAATAGTAACCGGGTTCTAGGAATCTCATATCATTGATCTTTCTCGTAGGCGTTTATTTCAATACGACTACCAAGTGGTCGATCGAAAATATCCCAAAAGTCTAATCTTAATGAGCGTAGCATCGAGTATCAGCCAACCTTAGTCTGCACCAAAGCCGACCATCTCACTACCTTCTAATGGCCAAGATGGGTCAATTAAGGTTCTAAAAGTTGAGTTAGTGTTGATGACACCACGCAGATGCCAAATACTATCTTCAACTTGGGAATGAAGAGTATTAGGACACCCAAAGTGTCACACTAACGTACCCATCATGTTGACCTTTTCGGTATACGCCTAACGGTCGCGACGATCTATTGCTACTTACCTAAGGAAACCTGGATCCAGGTGTAGGATCCCCCACAAATATAATACCCAAGCAACCCTTAAAGATAAAGCAAGCAAGTCAAACAGAAAGCAGTAAAAATGATCTAAAAATCCCTAAGGTATTATCTCTTTAGGGTGTCTCCCCAGCAGAGTCGCCAGTTCTGTAATACGATGAACTGACTTTGAGATTTTGTTTTGCTTTTTATCGCAAAATGTTGCGGATAGTAAGAGTCGCCACCGACTTTTCTTTTATCCAATTAAGGGAAGGTGAAAAGAACAGGAAAAGACCTTCGTTAGATTCTGAGTAAGGGAGAAGGTTATGAAAAGGGAAGGCATTAGCACCCCCTTTCATCTGTAGTTATCTACGGGCTCTTAGTTGCTTTTAGCTCATTTTTAAAAATTTCTTTCTGTGTGTTTGACAAAAATGTTTTGAAAAAAGGCATTTCGCTTTGACTTTGTAATGATTCATGTAGGAATGCATACAAAGTGTTCAAAAATGTTTCGTTTTGAAAAGTTTTTGAACTTTGACAAAAGTGTGAGGTGTGAAAAGTATTTGATTGAGCAAGCAACTAAAAGTCTTATTACCTACTCAGAATGGTCGTATTCATGTTGTTTTACGTTCCTTTAGAATAGTGCTATCCGTACCATTAGTTGGTAGGTAACCCTATTCGTTGGATGTAGAGGGACATTCGAAGGGGACATTGGATGGTCATAGAAGGCAACTTGTAGGAAGTATCCTAGCACATTCGAAGGGACGATCATCACTTTTCATAGGCAACAATCGAGGGACGAGATCATGTATTCGTAGGCGACATCGTGGTTCTATGATCTTTGTATCGAAGGGACTATGATGATATATTTGTAGGCAACGGTGCTAGGATACCTCTATGTTCGAGAGACTTGACCATTTATTCGAAAGGCAACGAGAGAGATTTACCCTAAGGGGTGCATGTGTGAAAAGAGTGTGTCAGATTCAGATATGTGATCTTGGAATTAGAAGTGATCTATGTTGGTTTTATCTTGCCATACACGCCTAATT
The DNA here is from genome assembly GCA_021764765.1 of Vicia sativa. Lineage (NCBI taxonomy): Eukaryota > Viridiplantae > Streptophyta > Magnoliopsida > Fabales > Fabaceae > Vicia > Vicia sativa. The sequence continues at coordinate 40,896,927 of CM038796.1, read as the reverse complement.
ACTAATAATTTATATGGTGCGGAAAGTAAATTGCGGAAAGTAAAGTGCGGAAAATAAAAGTCCTACGCTATTACATGGCTTTGGGGCAGTTACATAATAGGAGTGCGGAAAGTAAAAGTCCTAATTAAACTATTACATCCCATGAGCAGTTACATAACATTGAAAAGAAAAGCGAGAAAATTAGTCCGAACCATTACAACCTGTGGGCAGATACATAATCAGGAAATATAAGAAGTTCGCATAAGAGAGAAAGGTTAGTAAAAAATAAGATTTTTGAATGAGGAAAAAGATTTTAGGTTAGTCATGCTGATTAGATGATATAGAAATTTTTTGTGAATTTTCTGGATCGATTTTGATAATAAAAAGCAATTAAAAGTCCATTTAATCGTTAATTAACAATTAATTAAAATATGCATGCAAAAATATTAATTTTTATGTAAAAAATTAAATAAACATTTTTCTGATTAAAATGCAAAAGGAAAATATTTTTGGTGATTTTTAAATGCATGAGAAAATTATTTGAATATTAACTAAATTGAATGAAAATATTAAAAGAAAAAAAAGAAAATAGAAAAACATGTTAGTTATGAAAAGTGTTAAAAATAAAGTCAGGAAGCAAGGATCGAACCCAGGACCTCCTGGACAAACCAACACACGCGTTACCAACTGAGCTAGCTGGTCTTGGTGTTCAATATCTACAAACAAATGGTTATAAGCATTGCAACGTGTCATATTTTGATTTTTAAAAACACAGTCAAACGTGGGTCCCAGGGTGTATTGTAGGGAGCGAATCAGAAGCCACAATCGTACCACGCCAGCCTTCGCCTGAGTCAACTGAATCCACGACGCCGGAGCTAGGGCTCTGGTCGTCTTCTCTAGCGACTTCCTCACCTGAACCGGTGCTATGTGTTTTTCACGTTCTAGGATGGCTTGGCTTCGTGTAAGGGTTGGGAACGACTGCTGGGATGCTCAGGAACACGATTGAATGCTTGAAACACCTTGAAACCTGCTGGAAAATCAAATTCGAAATTGACAACTTTGTGAATTTTTTTTTATTTTTAGGGTTGCTTCAAGAGGCTAGGGTTTCGTCCTTTGGTCTTGTGGATGTGTTGTATATTTATAATGCAAGAGATTGGAGCAAAAAGAATGAAAAAAGATATGGCTTTGAATGCAAAAATATTTTCTCTTCAATTTTTATCAAATCTTTCCAAAAATTTGATTTTCTCTTTCTTGTATGATCTTGCACAAAATTGGCATGTATTGTGGGCTTCCTTGATCCTCAAGTTTGATAGAAATCCAACCCAACTTGTTTTACACCTTGTTTTCATATTTTATTTAATTTAAATTTAAATTACATGCTTTTAAATTCAAAAATAAATCAAAAAAATAAGAAAAGGTCGTGGCAAGGCATCAAGGGGTCTTGAATAATATTATGATCAAGTTTGGATCATAAAATTATAGGTCCATTTGGAAAAAATTGGATTTTGTCAAATATTTTCGTTTGTGCAATTCTTCAAAAATGCCCAACTTGTGCAAGGTGTATTTTGCTCAATTTTTAACATTTTTGGTGTTCTTCGACTTTCTAGAAACCTCTAGATGTCCTCTAAACAACCTCTTTGGTTTCATCTAAATTGGAGTTTCCATGCTCAATAACACTTCTTTACAAAAAGTTGACTTTTTGTTGACTTTGAAAAGGACCTGTAATATTTTGATCCATATCTTCAAAATAAAGCATTTTCTGACCATGCTTGTGAGACATGAAGTTGTAGAGAATTGAATTTTATTCAAAATGAGAAGTGGTGGAAAAATTTCTGATAAAGTATGAGAAAGTTATGCTCAGTCAAAGTTCAGTTGACTTTTCCTTAGAAAACCCTAATTTGGAAAGTTTGACTTTTGATCAAATCTTGAGTTTTCTTGATGAATCATGAATAACCCTTGATCAAATGATGAATATTACTTCAAAATATGGATGTTGACCAAAAATTATGAAGTTTGACTGTATGTTGACCACAGTTGACTTTTTGTCCAATACAATTGATTTTCAACCATCTGAGCAATTGTCTGAGGAAACTTGACTTGTAAGGCTTGAAACTTGACATGCAGATTCTTTGAAGCATTTGATGAGGCATGATGACCACTGGAAGTTTTGGAGGCTCACCCTGGTTTGAGGATAACCAAACCCTAGTTTGGGTTGATTGCTTACGAGAGGGTTTGTCTGGTCAACCCTTGGGAAATCCTTGAGTGTGGATATGTGAAATGTCTTGAGGAATAGGAGGGAAAATTTTAGGGTATGACAGTTGCCCCTGTTCAATCCTCTTATACTGGAATGGTTAGATTGGCATTCTTGCCTTTCGTGACCTGGAGGTAGAAGATGATTGAACACTCGAGTACACCTAAAAATTTGCACTCGCTGCTGATTGATGACGCATGGAATGGGCTTACAGATGCCATTTGGATAATTCGTCGACTTTACTAGGGGATGAGTCGTACGTTAGACTCAAGAGCGTCGCCTGGATAGGAGAATCGTCAGAGATGGGCTTAAGATGCCATCCGGAGAGACTGATGCTGGAGGATGAGCCGTACGTTAGACTCAAGAATGTCGTCTGAATAGGAGAAACGTCGGAGATGGGCTTAAGATGCCATCTGGAGAGACGAATGCTGGGGAATGAGCCGTACGCTTGGCTCTGCAGATATTCCCGAATGTAGGAAAGAGCATGGAGAAGGGCTTAAGATGCCATCCGGAGAGAGTCGTACGTTAAACTTTGTGCTCGTCTTCGAATAAAGTTATTGGTTTGTATTGGTTTTTAACCAAATATGCAGCATTCTGAAAGTGGAGAGATGTCAACAAATAGTCGGAGATGGGCTTACGATTGAATGCTTGAAACACCTTGAAACCTGCTAGAAAATCAAATTTGAAATTGACAACTTTGTGAAAAATTTGTGATTTTTAGGGTTGCTTCAAGAGGCTAGGGTTTCGTCCTTTTGTCTTGTGGATGTGTTGTATATTTATAATGCAAAAGATTGGAGCAAAAAGAATGAAAAAAGATATGGCTTTGAATGCAAAAATATTTTCTCTTCAATTTTTATCAAATCTTTCCAAAAATTTGATTTTCTCTTTCTTGTATGATCTTGCACAAAATTGGCATGTATTGTGGGCTTCCTTGATCCTCAAGTTTGATAGAAATCCAACCCAACTTGTTTTACACCTTGTTTTCATATTTTATTTAATTTAAATTTAAATTACATGCTTTTAAATTCAAAAATAAATCAAAAAAATAAGAAAAGGTCGTGGCAAGGCATCAAGGGGTCTTGAATAATATTATGATCAAGTTTGGATCATAAAATTATAGGTCCATTTGGAAAAAATTGGATTTTGTCAAATATTTTCGTTTGTGCAATTCTTAAAAAATGCCCAACTTGTGCAAGGTGTATTTTGCTCAATTTTTAACATTTTTGGTGTTCTTCGACTTTCTAGAAACCTCTAGATGTCCTCTAAACAACCTCTTTGGTTTCATCTAAATTGGAGTTTCCATGCTCAATAACACTTCTTTACAAAAAGTTGACTTTTTGTTGACTTTGAAAAGGACCTGTAATATTTTGATCCATATCTTCAAAATGAAGCATTTTCTGACCATGCTTGTGAGACATGAAGTTGTAGAGAATTGAATTTTATTCAAAATGAGAGGTGGTGGAAAAATTCCTGATAAAGTATGAGAAAGTTATGCGCAGTCAAAGTTCAGTTGACTTTTCCTTAAAAAACCCTAATTTGGAAAGTTTGACTTTTGATCAAATCTTGAGTTTTCTTGATGAATCATGATCAACCCTTGATCAAATGATGAATATTACTTCAAAATATGGATGTTGACCAAAAATTATGAAGTTTGACTGTATGTTGACCACAGTTGACTTTTTGTCCAATACAATTGATTTTCAACCATCTGAGCAATTGTCTGAGGAAACTTGACTTGTAAGGCTTGAAACTTGACATGCAGATTCTTTGAAGCATTTGATGAGGCATGATGACCACTGGAAGTTTTGGAGGCTCACCCTGGTTTGAGGATAACCAAACCCTAGTTTGGGTTGATTGCTTACGAGAGGGTTTGTCTGGTCAACCCTTGGGAAATCCTTGAGTGTGGATATGTGAAATGTCTTGAGGAATAGGAGGGAAAATTTTAGGGTATGACAGTTGCCCCTGTTCAATCCTCTTATACTGGAATGGTTAGATTGGCATTCTTGCCTTTCGTGACCTGGAGGTAGAAGATGATTGAACACTCGAGTACACCTGAAAATTTGCACTCGCTGTTGATTAATGACGCAGGGAATGGGCTTACAGATGCCATTTGGAGAAGTCGTCGACTTTACTGGGGGATGAGTCGTACGTTAGACTCAAGAGCGTCGCCTGGATAGGAGAATCTTCGGATATGGGCTTAAGATGCCATCCGGAGAGACTGATGCTGGAGGATGAGCCGTACGTTAGACTCAAGAATGTCGTCTGAATAGGAGAAACGTCGGAGATGGGCTTAAGATGCCATCTGGAGAGACGAATGCTGGGGAATGAGCCGTACGCTTGGCTCTGCAGATATTCCCGAATGTAGGAAAGAGCATGGAGAAGGGCTTAAGATGCCATCCGGAGAGAGTCGTACGTTAAACTTTGTGCTCGTCTTCGAATAAAGTTATTGGTTTGTATTGGTTTTTAACCAAATATGCAGCATTCTGAAAGTGGAGAGATGTCAACAAATAGTCGGAGATGGGCTTACGATTGAATGCTTGAAACACCTTGAAACCTTGCTAGAAAATCAAATTTGAAATTGACAACTTTGTGAAAAATTTGTGATTTTTAGGGTTGCTTCAAGAGGCTAGGGTTTCGTCCTTTTGTCTTGTGGATGTGTTGTATATTTATAATGCAAAAGATTGGAGCAAAAAGAATGAAAAAAGATATGGCTTTGAATGCAAAAATATTTTCTCTTCAATTTTTATCAAATCTTTCCAAAATTTGATTTTCTCTTTCTTGTATGATCTTGCACAAAATTGGCATGTATTGTGGGCTTCCTTGATCCTCAAGTTTGATAGAAATCCAACCCAACTTGTTTTACACCTTGTTTTCATATTTTATTTAATTTAAATTTAAATTACATGCTTTTAAATTCAAAAATAAATCAAAAAAATAAGAAAAGGTCGTGGCAAGGCATCAAGGGGTCTTGAATAATATTATGATCAAGTTTGATCATAAAATTATAGGTCCATTTGGAAAAAATTGGATTTTGTCAAATATTTTCGTTTGTGCAATTCTTAAAAAATGCCCAACTTGTGCAAGGTGTATTTTGCTCAATTTTTAACATTTTTGGTGTTCTTCGACTTTCTAGAAACCTCTAGATGTCCTCTAAACAACCTCTTTGGTTTCATCTAAATTGGAGTTTCCATGCTCAATAACACTTCTTTACAAAAAGTTGACTTTTTGTTGACTTTGAAAAGGACCTGTAATATTTTGATCCATATCTTCAAAATGAAGCATTTTCTGACCATGCTTGTGAGACATGAAGTTGTAGAGAATTGAATTTTATTCAAAATGAGAGGTGGTGGAAAAATTCCTGATAAAGTATGAGAAAGTTATGCGCAGTCAAAGTTCAGTTGACTTTTCCTTAAAAAACCCTAATTTGGAAAGTTTGACTTTTGATCAAATCTTGAGTTTTCTTGATGAATCATGAATAACCCTTGATCAAATGATGAATATTACTTCAAAATATGGATGTTGACCAAAAATTATGAAGTTTGACTGTATGTTGACCACAGTTGACTTTTTGTCCAATACAATTGATTTTCAACCATCTGAGCAATTGTCTGAGGAAACTTGACTTGTAAGGCTTGAAACTTGACATGCAGATTCTTTGAAGCATTTGATGAGGCATGATGACCACTGGAAGTTTTGGAGGCTCACCCTGGTTTGAGGATAACCAAACCCTAGTTTGGGTTGATTGCTTACGAGAGGGTTTGTCTGGTCAACCCTTGGGAAATCCTTGAGTGTGGATATGTGAAATGTCTTGAGGAATAGGAGGGAAAATTTTAGGGTATGACAGTTGCCCCTGTTCAATCCTCTTATACTGGAATGGTTAGATTGGCATTCTTGCCTTTCGTGACCTGGAGGTAGAAGATGATTGAACACTCGAGTACACCTAAAAATTTGCACTCGCTGCTGATTGATGACGCATGGAATGGGCTTACAGATGCCATTTGGATAATTCGTCGACTTTACTAGGGGATGAGTCGTACGTTAGACTCAAGAGCGTCGCCTGGATAGGAGAATCTTCGGATATGGGCTTAAGATGCCATCCGGAGAGACTGATGCTGGAGGATGAGCCGTACGTTAGACTCAAGAATGTCGTCTGAATAGGAGAAACGTCGGAGATGGGCTTAAGATGCCATCTGGAGAGACGAATGCTGGGGAATGAGCCGTACGCTTGGCTCTGCAGATATTCCCGAATGTAGGAAAGAGCATGGAGAAGGGCTTAAGATGCCATCCGGAGAGAGTCGTACGTTAAACTTTGTGCTCGTCTTCGAATAAAGTTATTGGTTTGTATTGGTTTTTAACCAAATATGCAGCATTCTGAAAGTGGAGAGATGTCAACAAATAGTCGGAGATGGGCTTACGATTGAATGCTTGAAACACCTTGAAACCTGCTAGAAAATCAAATTTGAAATTGACAACTTTGTGAAAAATTTGTGATTTTTAGGGTTGCTTCAAGAGGCTAGGGTTTCGTCCTTTTGTCTTGTGGATGTGTTGTATATTTATAATGCAAAAGATTGGAGCAAAAAGAATGAAAAAAGATATGGCTTTGAATGCAAAAATATTTTCTCTTCAATTTTTATCAAATCTTTCCAAAAATTTGATTTTCTCTTTCTTGTATGATCTTGCACAAAATTGGCATGTATTGTGGGCTTCCTTGATCCTCAAGTTTGATAGAAATCCAACCCAACTTGTTTTACACCTTGTTTTCATATTTTATTTAATTTAAATTTAAATTACATGCTTTTAAATTCAAAAATAAATCAAAAAAATAAGAAAAGGTCGTGGCAAGGCATCAAGGGGTCTTGAATAATATTATGATCAAGTTTGGATCATAAAATTATAGGCCCATTTGGAAAAAAATGGATTTTGTCAAATATTTTCCTTTGTGAAATTCTTCAAAAATGCCCAACTTGTGCAAGATGTATTTTGCTCAATTTTTAACATTTTTGAGTGTTCTTGGACTTTTTAGAAAGCTCTAGATGTCCTCTAAACAACCTCTTTGGTTTCATCTCAATTGGAGTTTCCATGCTCAATAACACTTCTTTACAAAAAGTTGACTTTTTGTTGACTTTGAAAAGGACCTGTGATGTTTTGATCCATATCTTCAAAATGAAGCATTTTCTGACCATGCTTGTGAGACATGAAGTTGTAGAGAATTGAATTTTATTCAAAATGAGATGTGGTGGAAAAATTCCTGATAAAGTATGAGAAAGTTATGCGCAGTCAAAGTTCAGTTGACTTTTCCTTAAAAAACCCTAATTTAGAAAGTTTGACTATTGATCAAATCTTGAGTTTTCTTGATGAATCATGATCAACCCTTGATCAAATGATGAATATTACTTCAAAATATGTATGTTGACCAAAAATCATGAAGTTTGACTGTATGTTGACCACAGTTGACTTTTTGTCCAATACAATTGATTTTCAACCATCTGAGCAATTGTCTGAGGAAACTTGACTTGTAAGTGTTGATTGCTTAGGAGAGGGTTTGTCTGGTCAACCCTTGGGAAATCCTTGAGTTTGGATATGTAAAATGTCTTGAGGAGTAGGTGGGAAATTTTGGGGTATGATAGAAGTTCTAGAAGAAAGATGATCAGAAGTTCTGGAAGAAAGAAGATCCGAAGTTCTGAAAGAAAGGAGGTCAAAACTTATGGAAGAAAGAAGATCAGAACTTTTGAAAGAAAGAAGATCAGAAGTTATGAAAGAAAGAAGATCAGAACTTCTAGAAGAAAGGAGGTCAGAAGTTCTGAAAGAAAGGAGATCAGAACTTCTGGAAGAAGGAAGAACCGAAGTTCTGGAAGAAAGAAGATCAGAATTTCTGAAATAAAGGAGATCAGAACTTTTGAAAGAAAGGAGATCAGAACTTCTGGAAGAAAGGAGATCAGAACTTCTGAAAGAAAGGAGATCATAAGTTCTGACCGTTGGTGGATCAGAAGTTTTGACCTTTGGGAGATCAGAAGTTCTGACCGTTGGGAAATCATAAGTTCTGGAAGAAATAAGATCAGAAGTTCTAGAAGAAAGGAGATCATAACTTCTGAAATAAAGGAGATCAGAAGTTTTGACCGTTGGGGGATCATAAGTTCTGGCCGTTGGGAGATCAGAAGTTCTGACCATTGGGAGATCAGAAGTTCTGACCGTTGGGGGATCAGATGTTCTGGAAGAAAGATGATAAGAAGTTATGGAATAAAGGAGATCAGAAGTTCTGAAAGAAAGGAGGTCAGAACTTCTAGAAGAAAGAAGATCAGAACTTCTGAAAGAAAGAAGATTAGAAGTTCTGAAAGAAAGAAGATCAGAACTTCTAGAAGAAAGGAAGTCAGAAGTTCTGAAAGAAAGGAGATCAGAAGTTCTGGAAGAAAGAAGATCAGAAGTTCTGAAAGAAAGGAGATCAGAAGTTTTGAAAGAAAGAAGATAAGAACTTCTGGAAGAAAGAAGATCAGAAAATCAGAAGTTCTAATTTTTGTTCATAAAGTTTTATTATGTCCAAGATTACTTAAATTGCAAGAATCTTGTTTTCTTCCGATTCTTCCGACTTTTCTCAACAAATGATCACATCTTCTCAAATATCAACTTTTGACAATAATTTTGACCAAAAATTCCACTCGGCCAAACTTTAACTTTTGTTGACTTTTCAGTACACACACTCTAATATCATTTTATCCGACCGTTCTTGATTTTCTGATGAATCGCGTGGATCGATAAGACGTATATAGATACTTTAAGACTCATAGAAGGCCATATAATCAATTCGGGCTCAAATATTCGACCACAACCTACTCTTACTCGAAACCCTTAATCAATATACTCAGAACATGAAATCAGAACTCCAAAACCTTGATTCTCGAGAGATAATCATAATCTTCTGGATGCACACATCTTGTATATTAAGATGACACTTGAAATAACAGAACCTCAGATATTCAGCCTCTATGAATCAAACGCTTCTTCTGACTTGTACTGACTCATATGATTAGAAAATCTCAAACCCATGGCTAATGAATGAATGATATACATGTAATGCCTACCGATTAAGTGTAAGCCAATTATTTATTGAAAAATGAAGAGGGTAGATTTTGGGGTGCAACAGCTGCCCCTATTTAATCTTCTTCGACCGGAGGGTGAGATTGGTGTGAGCCCTTCGAACACTCAAGGTAGGAGAGGATTAAATACTCAATAGAACCATAAAATTTTCACTCTGAAGACGAGCAAGCCTTATTATATTTTTTAGTTTTATATTATATCTGATTGAAAGCAAATCGGGTGAAGGTAAACCAAATGAAAGAAAAGGTCACCAGGAGAAAGCGAGCTTATTGAAGAAAATGTCACCGGGAAAAGGTGAAATAGACGGAATGGTAGGACGTACTTGCCCGACCAAAGATACCAGACAACTAGATTTTGTTGAGGCACTAAAGGGCTCTAAAAGGAAGGACGCACTTGCCCGACCAAGGATACCACACAACTGGATTTTTAAGAGGCACTAAAGGGCTCTAAATTGCAATGTTAGCTAAGCTAACAAAAGCAATACCTGACCTAAGGTACAGGTGCCAACCAAAAAGGAATTGATCCAAATAAGACCTGTAAATTTGAATGTTAGCTAAGCTAACAAAAGGCAATACTCGATCTAAGATACAGGTAAACCAGAAGGGAGAGACTGATCAACACATACCTCTAAACTACAACGTTAGCTAAGCTAACAGATGGAAAACCCGATCTAAGATACATGTAAACCAACCAAAAGGGATTGATCCAAATAAGACCTCTAAATTGAAGTGTTAGATAAGCTAACAGAAGGAAATACCCGATCTAAGATACAAGTAAACTAAAACGTAGAGACTGATCAACACAGACCTCTAAACTGCAACTTTAGCTAAGCTAACGGATGGAAAACCCGATCTAAGATACAGGTAAATCGACCATAAGGAATTGATCCAAACAAGACCGTTAAATTGCAGTGTTAGCTAAGCTAACAGAAGGAATACCCGATCTAAGATACAGGTAAACTAGAAGGGAGAGACTGATCAACACAGAGCCCTATGTTAGCTAAGCTAACGGAAGGAATATTGTTCTAAGATACGGGTAAACCAAAAATGATAATAAATGATGAACTCACTAGGTATAAGATATATGTAATGATCAAATCATAGATTGAAGGCGAATTTTCATGGAAGGAGACTATCTAAAGGGACTCTAGCAAACAATGTTAGCTAAGCTAACAGAAAGAATACCCAACCATCAGGTAAACTCGCGAGAAAGGAACTGACCAACGCAGAACTTAGATACGAGAAAGAGAACGACTGAAGCAGACTCTAACAAAATTCTCCAAAACAATTTGGACTTTAAGAAGGTGCTTGCAAAAGCACAAGAATTATAATATCCCTCAGGACAAAGGCGGGGTATAATTCTTCAAGAGTGGCAATTATCTGAATTACCACACACCAAATATGGACACTCAAATACTTAAAAAGTAAGAAAGGTTATACACCGACTCTTACTCACACTCTAACGGCGATACAAACATGGGTAACATAACCGAGATCTTGCCTAAGGAAGAGAAGTCTACGACTTACTGGGGAAAAAGGAACATCTGTACGAAGATGCACTTACAAAAGAAAGTTGTCGATTGAAGCAGACTCTAACAAAGATTGCCACCATGTTGGGCTTCAAGAAGGTGCTTGCAAACACACAAGAACTATATTGTCCCTCAGGCCAAAGGCGGGGTATAATTCTTCAAGAGTGGCAATTATCTGAATTACCACACACCAAGTATGGATACTCAAATACTTGAAAAGTAAGAAAGGTTATACACCGACTCTCACTTGCACTCTAACGGAGGCACAAATACGGGTAACATAACCGAAGGCTTGCATAAGCAAAGAAAGTCTACAACTTGCTGGGGAAAAGGGTGACACGACCCGACGTAACTGAGATAAAGAAAGTCACAGAAGACTCCACTGGAGAGGGAATGAGATCCCATAAGACACTTAGTTTGAAGTGACAATTAGGGAAGAAGAAATCCGTTGAGAAAAATTTTGAGGGTAAACCACGGAGATTGTTTATTTCTTTTAGATACTCATAATTGGCAAACACTTAATATGCATGTTTGAACTTTTATGGCGTAATGTTCCCAATCAACGGAATGCTACGCATTTAAAGTAGATGGAATATAATGAATGCATGCTTGAATGATTAAATGAGAAGTAGTAATATCGGTGATCGGCTACTGAGAAGCCATTAACATCCGAGAGAGGTACCACTGGGAGTGGATTTTGGAGAACACTTGCAAAAATATATTGCAATTCCAATATGGGAAGCGTTCTTCACTTGAGGAGAGATGAATTGGACTTCCACAAAACCTTGACTTCTTGGGGAGAGAGTTGTTACCTTCACTGAGGATTCAGAAAACTTCTCTGGAGAATTCTTCTACTTTCACTGGGGAATTTGGAGACTTCATGCGGAATTCTGAAAGAAACTTCGTTGGGGAATACCACTCCATGGGGAAGTTAATCCTTGCGCGAGAATATGAATATTTAATCCAAGAACCCATTGGGGATAACATAACAACTTTTGTCTTCATAGATAGAAATCTCAATAACAAGTCCATACTAGGGAGACTTCCACTGAGGAATGCATATCGATGTAGAGATACCAGAATAGATGAATGATTAATCTTCACTGGGGAAGAGAAATATGGTTCGGATAGAAAGCTCCATTGGAGATACATTCAGATATCCAACTCCATTGGGGAAACAAATATTCTTGTCCCAACATGGCTGCTTTGAGAACAAAACTCTCGAAGATGCTCAGAATAACTTCACACGAAAGAGTGCGACTTACACCGGGGAATAGAATCAATTGACCGGGGCACGATTCACAATGGGGACTTTTGATGTGGCAATGCATTATTCACTAGATAATACAATAACCTTTCATCTGTCAAGCATACTCACTAGGGATATCAACCCTAAGTCAACGGTTCAAACGCCATCTTCACTGAGCATAAAGGCTAGAACCTTCTTATTGGGGATGATTCGAGAATTTGATGGACATTCACTGGGAAACTTTTCCTGGAATAGGTATCAGCGACCTCACTGGGGATTTACCTAAGATCGGTACCCATAAATTGCACTGGGGATTTACGTCCAGCCTTAGGATGATTTCCTATCAAAGATTTTGGGACTTGTCATTTGTGAAAGAAAGCTTCCGCAGGTGATAATCCCTATCAATATTCACTAGAGATTATGATGATGTCAGTATGTCGAAGTGTGTATCGCTAGGGAACTAATCAACCCCTCAAATCCTTCTGGCAATGAATCATGTCTGAGAATTTCCTCACTAGGGATAATCCTCAATCAACATCGAGACTTCTACTGGGGAGTACGACAATATCAATATATCGAAACACGAATCAGCAGTAACAAAATCCATCAGGACCTTCCGAAAATGAATTCTGCTTGAGAATTGGCTTCACTAGGGAGAAACATGGATTGAGATGTACTCTTCATTGGGGAAAAGGGACCTCATACGGATAACCCATCAGTTACCTGCAAATTGCAAGTCATAACAATGTCTCCAAGCACGGGGAGAATCAGAGAGACAACTTGCCCCTGCATCTTCGACTTTTGAAAAGATACTCCTCTAATCAACAGATTCTCGGAGGGATTAGTCAACCTTGGCACAAATGCCCCAATTTAACTGAAACTTTGAGGGATATAATCCTGACTTGAATGCCCTGGATTACTCATCAATCGATATATTTTTGAATCTCGACATAACTTCACCGGATTGATCATCGCTTTGAGAGATTGTCAGAATCTCGACGTAAATGCCCTGGTTTAATCATCATTTACTCTACAAAGCATTAACATGTTTCTTCACCCTCTTGGGCAATCAAACACGAGATAATTCTTCTCAAAATATTACCATCATTGGGATGTTTCCCCTGCTTTGCGGGGTTTTGATAATCCAATTCCTCACCCCGTGATGTCAGAGAGATGAGAGACTCACAGATTTTTAAAGACCAAACATTATCAGGGTAATTGTCTTATATCTGGAATGCATACTAACACACAATTGTGCTTCTCGACATGATATGCTTCATGCTCAGGAAGACATTTTAAGAAATCCATCCCTTGGGAACAACTACAAATGATATGCCATAGCTCAACAGAAGCATTCAGGCAATCAGAAACTTGCGCACAATCTGTTTCAAATGAATCTTCAAAATGGTATTCTTATACTCAACGGATTCAATAGAAGACATGCCCCGGATTAAGATCACTCTTCAAAAAAAATGTTTCAATCTTCAACACATCCCTAAAGCAATTTATCTCTCGGGATAATCAAGTTTTTCATCTGATGCTCATTATGCAAGCTTACTTGATGTTTAAGCACTTATTCATATGAAAGGAATGTTTTATTCTACAAATGATAATTCTAATGCAAATCATATGCTTGTCTTGAAGTTAAAAACATTTATTGAAAAGATGTCAAAACATCGAATTTTTATTTAAAGAAAGTAAAAAGGTGGAGTGATACCAACTCAAAATTTTAGCAAGCCTCCTAGGAGTCAGGATACCGTACTCTCATTACAGTTTAGATTTCAAATTAACCTTGCTTCAATTAGGACTTTTAAGGGTTGTAACATGGCCTGGTTCACGGTTTTAGAAAAAAAGGATTTAAGGCTCAAAATATTTGGTGCCCACCCATTCTCCGTGATGTTCTCCATTCCTACGTTCAATCAACTCAATACGAGCACCCATCTTTCACAGGGAGTTTACAATAATTGGAGAACCAACGAGGTATCTTACTTTCGGACATGGTAGTCACTCACCTCTTTCATTTTGTAATTGATCACACGACCTTGTTCTCCAGTTTTCAACAACATCTTATTTTTCTCTTCTTTCCTTTCTTTCCTTTTCTTTTTTTTCTTTTTTTTCTTTATTTATTTTTTGAAGAAGTCGTGTGAAACTAAGTCATTCGACTCTTTGTTAAGTTGTGACTACCTTATTCTTTGATGGACAAGGAATACCCATTGGGTTTTTGCAAATTTCCTCGACCTCTTGATAAATGAAGGATAACAATTACGGTTGATCCTCGCATGTACTCTTCTAATGAGATTCAAATGCTCGATCAGGATAATTGAACACTATCCTGCCCCGGGTCAAAAATGAGGGTTTTTTCGAATAGAAAAGAAACTCCTACTCCAAGGATCAAAGGGGTTAACGAGGGTTTCACTCCCTTATATCTCCGGTGTTTGGGAATTTGAAACAATGCTTGTACATCATCAGCAAAGTTTTTATTCAAAAGCAATATCGTTTGAGATTCTTGGTATATTGTTCATCATCCTCCCTATAGAGATTTTGCTTTATTTACAAGAGTTGAGCATCAAAAACATATAAAACAATTAAGAGAGAATACGAATGGGTCGATTCAAGACCAACATATTCAATGCATTATGGTTAATATTCAAGAATGAATAAGTTTTGCATACAATTAAGTGATGAACAAACAAGAAATATTACAAATGAGAATGCAAAATAAAACTGGAAATTTCCATCGTTGAGGAGAGTAGTCTCCGAATGGACTTATTGCTTCAGACGATGCATTTTGAAGCCTTGACATCCACTGAGTCAAAAGAGCACCCAAATCGGACCATCCGGTGTGAATCTGATAACCTTTGCATCAAGTAGATCTTGCACTCTATCTCTCAAGGATTTACAACCTTCTGGATGAGTCATACAATCTTCGCAGTCAATACCACAACCTGGGAATACACCCTTTCTCAACAAACGCTCTTTCACAAAGGATAACGGAGTTGTCAGCAGATTTACATATTTAACCAAGTTCAAACTTCCATCCTCAACAATAGCATTGACAGCAGCATCAGCACGAGTTGGTAATGGTTGTTGAATAGCATCAGGTGTTGGTGTTGGTCGAAGTTAAAAGCCTCAGAATCAAGTAGGTCCTGCACCATGTGCTTGAAAGCCATACAATTCTCAATAGTATGCCCCTAGCCATTAGAATGGAACGCACGCCGAGCGTTGGCATTGAAATTCTTTGGCAACTTATTTGTATCAACTTTCCAAGTACGCAATTCAATCAGCTTCAGTTTCATAAGATGAGAAAATAATTCAGTATAAGACATCAATAGAGGATCAAATTTCCTTGGCACCTTTGGTCGTTGTTGATTATCCTTCTTGGGAGCATAAGATTGATTTTGAGGCCCAGCAGCAGCTGCAATGGTCATATCAGCAATTGGGGTAATATTGATCTGCACACTCAAACTTGTGGGAGTAAACAGAATTATCCCTTCATCAAGTAAATCCTGAACTTTATGCTTCAATGCCATACAGTTCTCAGTATCGTGACAAGGTGCCCCGGAATGGAAATCACACCTAGCATTTTCATCATAATCACGTAGAAGTTTTCCATGCATCATGAAAATTTGAAGCTCAACCAACTGAAACTTAAGAAATTGAGGAAGTAACTGAGCATATAACATCGGAATGGGATCAAATTGCCTCTCAGGCTACGACGGCCATGGTTGATGAGCTTTACCCTTTGGATCTTTCTGAGCAACAGAAACTGGTTGTAGACGGGAAGACCCCGGAACACAAGATGGAAAAGGAGATGTGTTAGTGTTTTAAGTTGGCATTATTTTTTGGTAAAACTAGGCTATGGCAATGTCTTGATAAATGTCATGACATTCAGAGATTGAAGATAAATCCTACTTGAGAAGGATGTTTAAAGTGCAGCTCAATCGGAAGCTAAAAGTCAGGCCGAATTTAGAAAATATCGATGTCATAATGTATGTTATGACATTCATGTGACATTCTGCGAACTGCTTTTCCGAGATTTTTCAGGAAGTTTGTTGAGCTGCTTTATTATGTTTTTCTGTTATTAGAATGCATGCTCACGTGGCTGTTAGGTTAATCTTAGTTAGACCTAAATTGGTTGTTGAAAAGACCAAGTTTTTAGGATTAATTAAGTGAACCCTAGCTATCTTTATGGAAGCCCAAAACTGAAGTTTCAGGACTGCTTCTATAAAAGGAATAGAACCCTTACACTATCGAATCGTATTGAAGATTTAGCAGGTTATAATTTGTGTAATTCTAGTTTCTCTTGTGAGCCAAGCAATTATCAATTGATAAGTGCCTTGGACTAGGATTTGTTTGTAAGGGTAGTTTATCACTCAAAGCTTTGAAGCACGAGTGTTTGTCTCTTGATTAAAGCTTTGAAGCAAAATCAAGATAGTTTATTGAAGTGTGTCTTCACAATTCAATTATTCAATAGGTTGATATCACTGCTGTGATTGAGGGGGAGTGAGTAGGAACTCAGGTCTAAGTAGGACTTAGATTGAAGTTGCATTGGGTAGGTTTTAAGTGAAAGAGATAAACTGGTTGGTTTATTCCTGAATTAGTTCTACTAATAGTGAATTTCCTCCCTGGCTTGGTAGACCCCAGATGTAGGTGTAGTTAGACACTGAACTGGGTAAACAATTTATTGTGTTCTTTACTGCTGTTTGAATTTATTGTGTAAATTGTTAACAGAGTGTCAGATACTGTGTCATAACATTCTCTGTGACATCAAGTATCTGTTGCCAGGAATTTCAAGATGTATGCCCTAATTCAAGACTCGAAGAATCCCCCAAAGTGTAGGAAGGAATAGAAACTCTTGTTGCGGAAGCGGGTGCATGTTCGTCTTCCTTTCTCAACACGGTATTCAAAATTTCCATGAACAAACTCAACTGATTCTTCAACTGATGGTTCTCCTCTTTCAAGAGTTCTTGTCCACTGACCAAATATTGCATGTCTAGCATCAAAAACCCCATATGTTCTTTCATTTCATCCAATTCCCCACGAAGTTGTTCCATCACTTAATTCTGATCGTAGAGTGGTTGAGTAATCAAGATTTGCAATTCTGCAAAGAAAATACCAGTTATGAATAAGAGAAAGAAGATCAAGAACTTCTGGAAGAAAGAAGATCAGAACTTCTGATTTTTGTTCATAAAGTTTTATTATTTCCAAGATTACTTAAATTGCAAGAATCTTTTTTCTTCCGACTTTTCTCAACAAATGATCACATTTTCTCAAATATCAACTTTTAACAATAATTTGACCAAAAATTCCCCTCGGTCAAACTTTGACTTTTGTTGACTTTTTAGTACACACACTCGAATATCATTTTATCCGACCGTTCTTGATTTTCTGATGAATCACGTGGATCGATAAGCCGTATACAGATACTTCAAGACTCACAGAAGGCCATATAATCAATTCGGGCTCAAATATTCGACCACAACCTGCTCTTACTCGAAACCCTCAATCAATATACTCAGAACAGGAAATCAGAACTCCAAAACCTTGGTTCTCGAGAGATAAGCAAAATCTTCTGGATGTACACATCTTGTATACTAAGATGACACTTGAAATAACAGAACCTCAGATATTCAGCCTCTATGAATCAAATGCTTCTTCTGAATTGTACAGATTCATACGATTAGAAAATCTCGAACCCATGGCTAATGAATGAATGGTATGAATGTAAACCCTACTGATTAAATATAAGCCAATTATTTATTGAAAAATGAAGAGAGCAAATTTTGGGGTGCAACAACATCACTGCTACGCAAGTCACAAAAATGTCACATGATTTGACAAAACCTCTCTGTGATAATACTTATGTTTATAATTACCCTTTTCTGTGATGTCTATATTGAACACAAGGCATATATCGTGTCAACCTTGTCCAGTCCAATATTGGACCCTTAGAAATTTATCATGTTACGTGGGATGAGAAAATTTCATCTAGGTCACTTATGTCCCTTACCATGCTTTATGAAGTACCCATCAATTGTCTTTATAGTCATCCAGTTATGAACAATGTTTGATCAAGAAAAAAAAAAGCACTTGAATCCACATCTAGGGTCCATAGTGGTTTCAGGTCGAAGGGTGGTATACACCATTATCACCATGATAATAACTTATGACACTTTACATAACATTCTATGTAGTATTATTATAACGGGTCAAACTAGTATAAATATTACTCATAATATTCATACCTATGTTAAGACTTGATAACTCTTTATCCATGATCTAATAGATGTGATCATCAATCTATCTAGATAATAGCCTCAATGCTTTAATGTTATTCCATTTTACAATAAAGCTCGACTACATATGATTTAAGAATAGTGTTCTTATGTTTAATATGGTCTTATGATTAAGTCAAACTTAATATTTCATTAAACAACATGGCTATTATAGGGACTTTATTATTTTTGGAAAAAATAAATATAATATGGACTGCCTTTTATTAATAAATAATTCGATACAAGTACCAAAAGTATTTCCCTCTAGAGCTTACACCAACAAACTATGCCAAGTCACTTAAACAAATTCTGGTGTACATAAAATACGAACTCTTTTGAACACTAAAATCTATTGATCTTTAATGTATGATTTGTTTCTACAAAACTAGCAAAGAGATCCTTATATAGTGTAATTTTTCTGGGCATTTCTTCATAGGTATTTGATTTGATTTCGTCCAAAATTGACGCAAAATTTGTTAGATATTATTTGTTTCTTAAATCTCTCCAACAAGATATGATTTGTTTCAATTTATATTCAAATTTAAATCTCCATTTATTCTTGATCCAAATTTCAAACTAATCACTTAATCATATTGTTAAACCAATAATAATAATAAAATCCTTAACAATTATTTTACAGAACATACTCCAAAATGCAATAGTCTTCCTGTTGAGCAAAGGCCCAAATGTCGTACCACATATTAAGACATCGTGTTCAACATGTGTCTCTTCTTCAGTTCCATATAGCTTAAGCAAGATAGCTCAACTTGAACACTTCTACATGTTGATGTTTTGAAAAATTCAGCTAATCTAAAGGACCAATTCACAAAGAACTTCATTCTCCCCATTTGGAAAATTGTGTTAAAACAACTATTCAAGATGTAACACTTTTTTAAATCTTCAAGATATATCACTTTGTTCAAAATAGAACAAGTGATAGCCAATATAATCATTGGACTTCATCAGAGCATTAAGTTAGCAGGAACAACATTCTTCTATTTATCAGAGTTAAGCACCAATAACAGCAACATAAATCAATAGCATCAAGATATAAACATTCAAATTCTTACACATATTCCATTTAGTTTCTACAAACCAAACAAGCAATCAATCATGCAATCATTCACAGACTTAGTCATGCATGAACTTAGTTAGTAGATAGTTAGTAGCATACAATCCTACTAACTAACAATTATTAGCATATGCACTCATTCACATTCTTAGTCATGTATAACATAAACAATTAGTAGTTGATAATTAGGATTTGAAAAATATACTAACACAAGTATACTAACACTTAGTTCTGTTTACACAGATACAAGGTCCAAGTGTCTTGTCTGATGCTCCAGCATGGAGCACAACATTAGTGCTTTCTGATTAGTCAGTACTACAAAATTATCAGGTTTACCTGCACACATCAAATGCACCACTTCTTACTCCCCCCTTTTTTCTATAATTTGGCAAATGGTCAGTTCTTCAAAGAAGCCATCATGCATAGAAAATAACAAGCACAAGGTAAATCATGCAAGATTAATATGTTAATACATACACAACCAGAACATGAGAAAAACATCAAAAGATGCACAAACAATATTACACAAATCAATCTCAAGGGGCTATAGAGCCCTTATAGAATAATAAGAGAAACATGCCCAAAATACATGGGCCAAAAGGAACTAAACTGAAGACAATAAACCTTTATTCTTTAGGATCAAATGCTCCCTTTAGATTTGGTCTTCAAGCCAACCTATGTGACTTCTAAGTTAGGCCTTCCTTCCATGATAGTGATCACCATTTGATACAAGGCTTCCTTAAATTTTCTAGCACGTGCCCTTGTCATAGGTCGTCATAGTGCTTAGAGTGCTTCAATCATATCCTTGTTAGGTATGCAGGGGCAAATGCATGTTTAGGCGTAGTGTGGCTAAAATTACAATATATATATATATATATATATATATATATATATATATATATATATATATATATATAAAATTAAATCGCCTGACTAAATTGTATTAAATTAGATTAACTCAGTTGAATTAATCAATCTCTATAATAAAATTATATAGTTATTAAAAATGGTGAAATTAGATTATTCCGTGTCTAGAAAATCAAGACACCTACCAAATTTCAAAATTTTATAATCATCACACACAAAATTTAAATATATTTTGAACAAAGTCTGTTTGGAATATAATTTGAATAAAAAAATAAGTGTATTGTCTAATAAATTTAATTTCAAAGAGAAAGTTGTTCTAAATAAGTTATGAACAAAATCCATTTATATATTTTTTATTTTATTTCTTAAAATTGTCAAAACGACATCATTTTATTTAAGGAAAAAAACAAACATTTAACTTGTCAATTTTCTAAATCCATTGGTTAGCCAATTTTAATTAGCTTTGGTCTTTTTCCACTAGTTTAATAGGTAATCTTATCTAATAATCAAACCAGATAAATGACTCCTCTGATTCTTAATTTAAACAACTAGTCCGACTCAGGTTTTGAAATAATGTCACCTCCTCTTAATTTTCTCTGTCACTTTCATATTTAGTAATTGATTATAAAATTAACAACTGTAGTAATAATAGGAAATTTCCCTATTAGCTACTCATATTGTTAAAAATAATTTCAAATACAATAAAGATAGACATTACAAATTGATGGTGAACTTTGATCTTCAATTGCTTTCGCTCATGAAAAGTCTTCGTTCTCCAACAATTACTTAGGCTTCAATCTTCAATTGTCTGAATTCTTTGTGAGCAAAAAAGGTCCCTCGTTCATCGTGAAAACTCATATATATAGTGAAAATCCATTGGTCTCGGTCGAAAATTCCCAAAATGTCCCTACGGGTCACACATAGTGAAAAATAAGGAAAACAAAGAAAAACAATGTCATTGGCCAACACCGCCCGTGTCAGGTGACACGTGTTAGTTCCAAAAATATAAATTGATCTTATGTTCCTGATAACAAAAGAACAACAAATCAATAAACTAAATGCGGAAATAAAATTAAAGGTTTTACCTTCAGCCATTGTTGCAGTGTTGTGAGTGGACTGCCTTTGATTCTTCCAAGCTCTTGCTCTCTCGATATAGATGGTGTATTTCTGAAAGCGATGAGAGAAAGCTTTGGGGATCAAAGGCCATTTATAGGCTTGATTCTACCATCAAGAATTTAAAGCTATTAAAACCCATTACCACCCAAATTAATAGTCGTACCAATTTTCATTAAGACCAAAATAAATCATACTCTTTTCAGAACCAAAATCCCGCAAAGTATGGACCACATTAAAATTGGTTTTTATTATTAATTATTATTATTATTATTAAAATAAATAATAAAGAGAAAACTTTTACATTCTCTCACATGGTCCATGGAACTGATGATTGATATAACTGAGTCATGAAAACCTCCTCAAGAAATAGATATGTGAATCATAGAGATAGTTCCTCTTAAAGCGAGTAATATCATCTATGTATTACAACATGTATATTTTTCAAGTATATATATGTAATGTGGTAACTAAACTTGATGAATGAACCAATTTTTACTCTTGGTCGATATGTAATATATTTTCTCAAACTATTGTGCGCATGAAAATGAGAAAACATCATAATATAATTGTTTTATTAATAAACTGTATGTATACAATCATAAGTTGGCCCAAGTCTCATGTTCTCTACATGATCCTTGAATTGTGTTGGTGGGTTATAAATCCTCACCTTAGACGGACATCCCAAACGCGCATATGTCGTAAACTTGGCTTCCATCCTTTAAATAACTCACATGGCGTCTTTGGGACAACCTTAGATGGAACCCAGTTTAGAATATACACAACCGTATTTAGTGCTTCCTTCCACAATGATTTAGGAAGATTAGAGTTGCTAAGCATACTCCGCACCATGTCCAATAGTGTTCGATTTCTTCTTTCTACAAGACCATTTTGGTTCGAAGAACCGGGCATAGTATATTGGGAAACAATACACTAAATTCTGAAATAAAATTAAAGGTTTTACCTTCATCCATTGTTGTCGTGTTGTGAGTGGACTGCCTTTGATTCTTCCAAGCTCTTGCTCTCTAGATATAAATGGTGTATTTCTGAAAGCAATGAGAGAAATCTTTGGGGACCAAAGGCTATTTATAAGATTGATTCTTCCATCAAAAATTTAAAGCCATTAAAACCCATTACCACCCAAATTAATGGTCGTATCAATTTTCATTAAGACCAAAATAAACCATACTCTTTTCAGAACCAAAATCCCACAAACTACGGACCACATTAAAATTGATATTTATTATTTATTATTATTATTATTATTATTAAAATAAATAATAAAAAGACAATCGTTACAACACGACCACCCGTGTTGGCCCTCTGTTATTTTCTTTTCTTTTTCCAAACTCTAGGATGCGCAACACGGCCCATGTCAGCTGACACGGCCACCTGTGTTGCACCATTGAGTTCCCATTTTTCTTCAACTCGTCCCAGGCTTCCATCCTGATACGGGTCGTGTCAGGTGACACCGGTGGCCGTGTCAGGCCTCCTGTAGTATGATTTTGACTTTCTCTGGAAATTTCGAATTTTGCAATCTTTAGCATCGATTTGTCCCGATTTATTCCTCTGAGTCTACAAATAGTAAAACACACAACCATCACATAAAATGTGATAAAATGAAATAAAAAACTTGATAATATAAATAAAAAATAACTCAAATCAATGATAATTAATGGTGTAAAAACCACTGGTCACTAATCTTTCAAATTAGTAGACAATTTTCATTATAAATTAATTTCTCTAAATAATATTAGTTTTATATAATTTAATTCCTAATTTCTTTCGTATTTAGCCTCAACAATATGTAATGTCTGGATCCGCCCCTGTAGATATGTCCTTATCATATATAATGGTCAAACATAAGAAATTGATGCATTTTTTAAAAAGAAATTTTACGATAAAAATTAAAATTATTAGCTTCAACATTGCCACTTGAGAAGTATTGTTTTCTGAATTGAATTATAATATTTTTGTTAATATTTATCATTTCTCATTATATTTTAAGCAAAATCCGCCACTATCTACCATATCAATTTATTTTTATTAAAAATTGTAGATAACAATAAGAATATAAATACTTAAGTATCTTGATAAGTATGAGTACGAATAAAAATGTTAATGTGTAATGTAACATGTAACGCAAATATGAGTTCGAGTACATGCGTTTTTATTTTTAATATAGATACTAGTCAGAGACCCGTGTTCCCGCACGGGTGAATTTATTTTAATATTGACTAAATAATTTTTTTTGATATACATATGAAAAATTCATATTTATTGGGAAAGTACAATGAAAAATTATGAAATTAAAATATTACAATAAATAATATGATTATACAAAATATAATGGTAAACTTGACAAATGATGTATTTAGATACACATGTGAATTTAAATTGAATTACATAATGTTAAAATAAATTCAATGTATTAAGTAATTTAAAAAAAAAACTTGTGACATGGAGAAAGAAAAAAATTAACATTTGAAAATAATGGTAATAATTTGATAGTGACCCGTAAGATAAAAAGTTAGTTGTGTGAATGATATGTAGTATTATTCAATTTCATAAAATATATTTTTAATTTTATTAAAGTTAAATAATAGATTAGTTAGTATTTAATTGGAAAGTACAATGAAAAATTATGAAATTAAAATATTATAACAAATAATATGATTATACAAAATATAATGGTAAATTTGACAAATGATGTATTTAGATACACGTGTGGATTTAAATTTAATTACGTAATGTTAAAATAAACTCAATTTATTAAATAATTTAAGGAAAAACTTGTGACATGGAGAAAAAATTAACATTTGAAAATAATGGTCATAATTTGATAGTGACATGTAAGATAAAAAGTTTGTTGTGTGAATGATATATAATATTATTCGATTTCATAAAATATATTTTTAATTTTATTAAAGTTAAATAATAGATTAATTAGTATTTAATGGAAAAGTACAATGAAAAATTATGAAATCAAAATATTACAACAAATAATATGATTATACAAAATATAATGGTAAACTTGATAAATGATGTATTTAGATATACCTGTGAGTTTAAATTGAACTACGTAATATTAAAATAAATTCAATGGATTAAGTAATTTAAAAAAAAAAACTTGTGAAATGGAGAAAACAAAATTAACATTTGAAAATAATGGTAATAATTTAATAGTGACCCGTAAGATAAAAAATTACTTATGTGAATGATATTCCATCTCTTTCAAATTATAAGAGAAAAAATGTCTTTTTCTTGTCTCAAAATATAAGAGAGAAAATCACTTTCATCATTTTTAAAGTAAAATTAAATGAAAAATGCATTTAGTTTAACTTCTATCTCATATTTTCTATAACCAACAACTAATTAAAATTGTTCTCACATTTTCCAAAGCACTTTATTTCAAAAAATTCATAAGTCAAATAATTGTATTTTTACTTTTCTTAATAAGTGAACTTTTTATCTTTTTCCTCTTATATTTTGGGACGGCAGAAGTATGTAGTATTATTCAATTTAATAATTTTTTTTTTAATTTTATTAAAGTTAAATAATAGATTAATTAATATTTCAGTGATAATAAACAAATAGAAAAGATAAAATATGTCCTAAAATGTAAGTTTAAAATGAGATAATTAATTATAAAAAAATCAATAATATTAAATGAAAAGAGAAGAGAAAAGAGAAAGTAATGTAAGATGAGAAAATGAATTTTCTTAATTTGGATCAATAAAAAATTGATAATTAGTGTATGAAATTAGAAAAATAAAAAAATTAACGATTATTTTGTTAGTTATTAAAATGTTCAGAATATTATATAAAATATTTTTAAAAAAACTATAATTTAGATAGTTTACACAATCTTTTAATATACATTTTAATATATATTATATAATAGATATGGAAATGACTAGTATAGTATTATCCTATTGCCACTTATAATAGTAACCTAAAAATTCATTTATTTCTCGAGATACCACATGTTAGTAGTACCTTAATGTCATGGCCGGCTTTCAAGTCCATTTATTTCTGCACAGAAATTTCTATTTCACTGAACAAAACATTGAGATCGTGAGAGGATGAACTACGTGTCCACATAAAAATCACAAACTTATAAATTAATGCAATATTAAATTGAAAGACCCATTATTTCAAAGCCCTCATTAAAAATGCATCTATCAATGTCCCCTATGTTTTATTAGGTATCTCTAATTAAACAAATGTGTTGTCCCACAGGCAAGTGTGGTTTATGTAATTTAAAGAGACACATCGTACTTAATGTCAACGAAAATGCAGGCAACTTGTTCTTGAATGGGATCCAACATAGCCCACCAATGCTCTAACTTTAGATTGTATTTCATTTTGATGTCAACAATGGTAGGGAAGTGTCTCCCATTAAGGTACCTAATGTCAGATGCAAAATAGCCTTTTGTCGAATTCCTAGCTTGATTTTAAGCCCCACAAACTACCCCCCAACTAAGGAAATTGTCCCCCACTTGATTTCTTTCTTGCCATTATCTACCACACACACACATATATATATATATATATATATATATATATATATATATATATATATATATATATATATATATATATATATATATATATTATTGTTAGAATACTTGTATTTATAAAGATGTGTTTTACTAAACATTAACTTAAAAATAATTAAATGTACCCAAAGATGTATGCTATTAAAATACTCCTTCTATAAATCATGTTGGTGTAAATTAGTATCTCCTATAGATATTTTTTAAAATACACCTATTTCATTTTTAGAAAGAGTGTATTAGTAAAGTATCACTAAAAATACATTAAATACACCCTAAGGTATATGTTGTTATATACACACGAGTGAGGATCAACTTACTCCAAGAGTAAGTTTTTTTAACTTATTCCACGATCTTTACTTTTAAATTAGATTTAATCTAATGGTTACTGCTTATTGCAATTTATAACCATTGGATTAAATCTAATATAAAGACAAAGATTGTGGAATAAGTTTAAAAAAAACTTACTCTTGGAGTACGTTGATCTCAACTCTCTCTCTCTCTCTCTCTCATTATATATATATATATATATATATATATATATATATATATATATATATATATATAAAGGGAGACATATTCTTACTTCAAGAGTAAGTTATAAGTTATAAAGACTTAATCCACATCCTGATCATTAATTATTTTCAATTCAATGATTATGAATTATAAGTAATTAAATGTGAGGAGAAAAAGTTATTACTTAATATTCTTAATCATTGGATTAAAAAAAATTAATGGTCAAGATATGGAGTAAGTCTTTATAATTTACTCTTACCGTAACTTTATAAATCTAATATATATATAAATTGAGATGCAATTATAGAGTGAGATGCAGTACATGCAACATATCATGCACATGCAATTTTACGTATTTTCTACTTCTTCATCTATGTATTCTAATTAGGGGTGGAAAAATGGGCTCAGCCCGTTAGGCATGCCCGGTTTGCCCGCACTTTGGTGCAGGACGGGCAAGAATCCAGGCCCTCACCCTATAATGTGACCGCCCCGCCCCATTTTCTTCACGGGCTTTTGCGGGCACGTGTTTTTACATAAAATTAAGCATTTTTATACCTAAAAGGTATAGTGCCCGCGGACTTTCCCCGCTCCGCACTTACTTTTTTGCGGGGAGGGCCTATATTTTAGGCCTTCATCCTCAACTATGACCGCCTCGCCCCGTTTTTTTGCGGGCTTTTGCGAGGTGGGCCTAAACGGGGCGGGCATGCCCGTTTGCCACCCCTAATTCTAATACCCATGTAATACCCTATTTCTCCAACAAATAATTTAATAGAAAATAGAGTAAAATAAAACTTTTGAAAATAGGGTGTCACATCTTTCGAAATCTTAAGAACCAGATCAAGTAAAATAGACAGATTATAACACAACAACTTCGATTGAACTAACAACATCCTTCAAAATAGTCTCAAGCTTCAACTTTATTAACACAGCGGAAAAGAATTAATTACCATCTTCAACATTGTAATTCAAAAATGAAACAACAAACAATCAAATGAATAGGAATTCTTAATACTCCAACATAATCCTTAAAACAAAACAATGAAATTGCAAAACAAGTGTTCAACTCCCATGTGTTACGTATCAGAGCATTGACACCAAATATAAATAAGAAGAACAACCACTTCTAAATTCCACAACTCGAGCTACTCCTGATTATCTGCACATTACCCACGTAGAGGAAACATTCAAATAGAAGGGGTGAGATATCATAACAATATAATAAATCATATAATTACAACTATACGACATATATATCATGCAAGAATTTCGTATTCAACATCATCAACTAAAATTCATCACAATCAACAAGAATGTATATATATATATATATATATATATATATATATATTCATATCGTCTTCGTAACAACAATCTGACATTATGCAATGCAACTGACACTGATGCAAGATGCATGTGGTACCATAAGGGCAAAACCCTCAACTTAATAAATGCCATATTTGGGCAGCGCCAATACAAGCCATCTTTCGCCAATACAGGATATATTTCGCCAATACAAGCTATTTTTCATGAATGCATGTGTAATGACATGCAACAACATAATCCTCACATTGATTTCTCGTACCAAACCAATTCCATTCCAATACATGCCATCATCAACATTATCATCATACAACGTCTTCTTAATCAATCGAGACACTTTTCATTATTACACATACAACATACATATACACGTCATAATTCTTCTTATCAAATATTGGTCTACTATCATTAAAATGAACATCACATTATAGAAAATCTTTTTAGCTTTCCAACAGTCTGAACTGCGTGCCAACCGGACACCCGAGTCAAAAGTTATAAGTTTTCAAAGTTTTACAAAATCTGCCATTTTCAGCAAGGTAACTAGTTACCTCAATGAAGTAACCGGTTAATTCCCCCCTTACTTTCCCCTGTTACACACATTTTGATCGAGGTAACCGGTTACCTCATAATGGTAACCGGTTACTTCACTAAAGGAGTAACCAATATTGTCAAAATTTTGCTCGAGCTAACTGGTTACCTCAAAATGGTAACCGATTACTTCATTGAACCAGAAACCAACAGTTTCAAAATTTGATGAGGTAACCGGTTATCTCATAATGGTAACCGATTACTTTGCTGAACTAGAGCCAAAAACTAGAAAAAATCCTGCTACAAAATTACATACTTTTCACCCAAAAATCAATCTTATAAGCATCCCAAAACATGCAAATTCATGAAACAATTAATACATATGATCCACAACAATTCTAATAGAAACATTACACCAATTTCATCATTCATACAATCAATTTAATTAACAATATACACCCAAAACCTGACATGCATATCATCATCTATCCATAGTTATACCATCTATTATAGAGTTAGATCCTCACCCTTACCTTTGGATTGAAGGTCACTCTAAGCTTTCAACATTGACTTTGCCCTAGTTCTGCTTGCTCTTTCTCTTCTTCTTTGCCTCTTTTTCTTTTCACGATTGTAACAAATCACAACCCTAAACCTCAATTCTCCTGTTAGTCTATTTTCCCCTTAGAATCCTTGATAATGCTTTTCCTTTTCTAATCCCACTTATGTTACCTAACTTTACCACATTACCCTTGTCATACTTCTACTAAATTATCTTATTTTAATTAATTAAATAATTGTAAATAATTATTCTCGAATCTAAATAATTCCAACTAAATTATTCAAATAAAATAATCACTAACTAATATTACTAATCATGTACTCACAACACCCCTCATCTCTACATTATTGCTCACACACATCCAACACCTTAATTTCTATATTTCTAAGGGAACTACCTCACACTAAGGATATCACAACACATCAAAACACCCATTAACGCATATAAACGCACAACACCACATAATTAAATTATGAAAAAGAATTAAATATAATCGGGGTGTTACAACTCTTCCCTATTTGGAATATTTTTGTCCTCGAAAATTCACTTGATAGAGCAACTTTGGATACTACTCTTGCATCCTTTTTCCACATCCCACATCATGTTTTGCATCACTTCGAATATCACTAACCAACATCCCACCTAGTTAACTACCATAATCGCACAAAATTCATTGCTACTAGGTTATGAATGCACCCGCTCATCCTACTTCTTGTCTCATCACTCTAGGATACAAAATCTATCACTTTATTACACAATAATGTCATCGTAAACACATAAACATCATACTAATATCAATAACATTGACACATACACTAGAACCACAATGCCACGTTTCACCAATCGAGCATACAATTCAATACATTTATTGAAATGGTAGTAAAACGGATAATATACAAATCCTTCACCTATCACTTTCATTCTAAAACGTCCAATAGTTTTCAATATCCTCGTAGCTTCGAATGTTTAACCATTAACTCCAATAAGTCATACCCGCATAATAAGCTACGATGCATCACACTTCCGCTACATCACTCTAGTCACCTACTCTAAGTCATTGTCTTCTTTTTTTATTCCCATCCACTATCAGATCTACAAGTTCGACTCTGTCTTTAGTTTCTCTTTGATGTCCACTAGAAAATCAACGTTCGCTTTTGGACCTCCTCAACCTTTCACTCTACAGCGTTAGCTCGCATACAAACTCGGTCTCTACACTGTTCAATAAGTCTCAACTCTTTCATAGACACTTTTTGTATTAGGTTCACATAAAATGGTGAACAAACTATCCTTTCGATAAAACACCAATTCACTTTACACATCATCAAGCTAGCACAATAAGTATATCCCATCCAACACGGTTCCGTGTTCTATCAACAAGAGATCAAGGGTGACCAGTTCCTCCATTTGTCAATAGGTAGCTGATAACCATGATGGTGGAATAACTCATCAACACCCAACTATAATAGTGTCATTCACCTCGAGCTCAAAGTTACCTGAGCATAATGTCCAACAATCTCTCAAAGGCTTACAAATATTTTTCTTAATTCCCTTTACTTCTACCTCGTCAATGATACATAAACTCCAAAAATACATTTCATAGTCTCTCTTACACGCACACAGAACATCACAATTGCTAAGTATATTCTAATACAGGGAAACCTGCTACACCAAGTATAATCCAAATTGTTTCGTTTCCCAAAGAAGTCTTTATCCAGTTAGAAGACTTCAACCACATTAATAAATCCTTACTCTTTCCTTTAATCTCGCATTTGGATCTCATTCTAATCACAATCTAAACACTACCATTCCTTCATATGGTTGGTGATAGAACTCTCCAATTTCTCCTAAACGCATGTCTATACTTTTTTCGTTTTATCCATGATTCCAATCCTTCTTGAATTTATCTTTCCTCTAGCATTACTTCTCTTCTTCTCAAAAATATTTTCATTTTAATCATCCTTTATCGGCATAAGTTGCATCTCTATACACTTATCTAATACGTTCACATCCTTACTAATGTCGAACATCTCATTTTCTTAACTCATTCACTAACAACATACCTCACTTGACCTCATCTCGAGCAAACTACGATAATGACTAGTTAATTCTGAAAAGCTTCTAGTCTCCGTAACCAATTTTATAGCCTCTCAATATATACCTCTATTTAATGTGAATAGATTCTACAGATATCTTCATTCGAAATAGAAATGTTCAATAAAATTCATCTCTTGAAATCATGATCTACATACTAACATAAATTTTCGTCCTTTTCGACACCAAATCTCGAATCACGACATTCAACTTTTCTTTTTTCTGACTCAGACTAATCAAAATATCCTCAATAAATATCCCAACAAAGTGATCCAATTAATCAAAGTAACTTCACCTAGTTCCAAAAGATGTCCTATAATTATCCTCACCCTAGACCCAAATTGGAAGGTAACCAAACCTCAATATAATTATACTTAAGACATACTGGTCTTCTAATCGGTCTACTAAATCGTCGATCCTTTTGAAGTGGATATTTAATCGCAATCATTAACTTAGGTCCTGTCGGTAATCCACACATAATCTCGTACTACCTTCTTTCCTCTAAACTAGTAGCACTAGAGCTTCCGAAGTGATACGCCTGGTCTCAGCAATTTCTTTTCCAATAATTATTCTAACTATTTATCTCATTCATCCAACCCCAAAGTTGGCATCTTGCATGCATTTCACAAAACTACATAACTCGATAATACAAAACATCCACCCATGCATCAAATAGTTGGAATTCTCGAACTGGGAATATTTTTAAGAGAAAGTACGTTAAACCAGTGTTCCAACGATCCTAACTACGTATGAATCGAATACCTAAAACTCAAGTTATGAATTTTTGAAGTTTTACAAGATTTACCAACACCGACAACCTACAACAACCGAAACTAACAGCGCAAAACATCTTTTCACACCAATCAAGTTTAGTCCCAGAACTTGAAATCATTTTTACAAGAAAGTATATTGTGTTAGCTTTCTAACGCTTCAGACAGAACTCGAATCGGACGTTTGGAACTCAAATTATGAATTTTTCAAGAACTACAAAAATCTTGTCATCTTCAGCGGTAACTGGTTACCCCACTATGAAAACGAATTACTGCGAATTACAGTAACTCAATTTTCAAAATTTTCCAGCGGTAACCCAGTATTGAAAACTTTATAATCAACATACAGTGCTGAAAACATTGCAACTATATGAGCTTCATCTTCTAAGAGTTATGCTACTTGCTTAGCTAATGTCCTCAGGGGATCATCAAGAAATTACTCACCTCTTGTATACCACTAGTCGTACCATTGCTATATATCCTATAAGAAGCAACCTTTAACAATCCTCTTTTTCACTCGGAGGCGACTCTACTTGACCAACAAACAAGAACCTTGAATTCGTACAACCTTTTATCAGTTCTAGATAGTTCACCCCAAGGCTAACATCAAGTTAATCCAACATTTCTCTCTAATGACAAGTTGCAATTATCCCTGGGAAAACATCAAGACTCACCTACAATGGGCACATCATTAGCCATAACAGCGCCCTCAAATTCTAGAGATGCGAACAACACAAGTACCTGATCATTCCCCCTTAAGAATGCTTTGTCTGACCGTTAGACTTAAATCTTGAATTCGTGCTTCTTATGAATTCGGGAAACAACACGATATCTCCAACATTTTAACTCATTCAATTCACGACACACTGAACCAACTGTTCACACCCGAGCCATGTTAGAGAAGTGATTAGAACAATAATAAAGTATCAATAGTGTTTCACACATCTCTTGCTGAAACCACCCGGCTGAACTTCCGACTGATAGGGGTGTATCAATGGAGTCTCCATCGAACGTCTTTTATCTCACGACAGAGAAAGGAAAACATCGAATAAACCTGAACGGGAGAAATCGCGGTCCTATGACCGAGAGATCAAGAGAATCTAGGTAAGGGAGTTAGTTACGCGAGGGGAAGGGATTAGCACCCCACACGCCCGTAGTACTCTACGGTATCCACTTTCTATTTCTAGCTAGAGGATGTGTTATATCTATCTACGCTTAATCGCTATAATGCATGCAAAAGAAAATAGGAAAATAAAGAAACCACGGGGAAAAGAAGGAAGTATTTACAAAGTTTGCTCGATCGAGCCCCGTGACAAGATGCCTACGTATTCCCGTGTGCAATGGGAAAGTCAAAGTGCCGTAGTTCGGCTCATTTTTTTTGTGGGTTTTGTGTTTTTTACTTATGAAAAAGGTTATAACCACAAGAGAAAAGCGCGCAAAGGCGAAAAGAGTTTGTGTTGGTTGGTTGCTTTTACCTTGAGAAAGGAGTTCAAACCGTTATTAGATGTTTTATTTTCAAAAGAAAAAAATAAAGCAAGTTTTAGTTTTATTACATGCAAAGATGCAAAAGAAATAAGCAAAACAAAAAAGGGAACTAGCTAAGTATTAGCCCTAATGTTGACATGCAAAGGTTATACCTACGGTTGAAGAATGCAAGGGAATCTCTACCTATGTTGACATGCAAAGGATGTGGATCCTAACGTCTAGGCTAGAGAACCTATCCAAACCGAGCAAAACCTGGAAAAACAAATGAACAAAGCACAATCCACAAGTAGAATCGCTCTAAACGGGTCTTTAAATAAACCAGAGGTGTTCCTGAACATGCTCCAACTACGGAAGCCCCATCATGCATCTCTATTCCTACTTCTCATGGCAAAAGAAATATATAAATCCCTACTTCTCATGATATCTAGGAAATCTGTAAGAGAATGCGATAAATGGTGTAGAAACTGCCGAGCGGATATAGAATCCGAAGAGCACTGCGAGCTAAAGAAATACTCCGGAAAACTTCAAGTATTGAACTTGAAGTTTGAATCAAATTGATGAGGAATTCCTTGTGCTCTTCCAAAAAAAAAACCAAATCAGTAGCGAATTAATGATAATCTTTGAAATTAACCTTGAATTCTTGAGGAAAAACTTGAAATCTTCAATGGAGGATTGAAGAAGATGAAGGAGAAATCCTTGAATCTTGAAATTGAAGAGAAATCAAGATGAAATAGTTCCTTCCATGTCAAATTCGTGCAGAATAA
Source organism: Vicia sativa (assembly GCA_021764765.1). NCBI lineage: Eukaryota > Viridiplantae > Streptophyta > Magnoliopsida > Fabales > Fabaceae > Vicia > Vicia sativa. The sequence continues at coordinate 40,862,909 of CM038796.1, read as the reverse complement.
GGAGATGAAGATGAAGATTCAAATAGGAGGAGCTGCGATGGAAGAAAACTAGAAATCTCAGGGAGCGCTTAGCGCGAGAGGCGCGCTTAGCGCGATCTGTGGCTGAGGCAGGTGTTAGACGGAGGTCCGGTGGAGGCCTGTGGTGGTTGCTTGGAGGGAAAGTTACGATTTGAACTTTGTTTCTGAGTTTTGCTTTGGATTGTTGGGAGAATTAGAGTGTGATTGGTAGTGAAAATTAAGCAAACGATTGTGTTGTTGTGATTTGTGAAGAGGAAAATCTATTTATAGTTTTAGGAATTGGGCCTAAGAACCATAATCAAGCCTAATCATGATTATCCGAATAATTTTCGTAATTAATCCAAAACAGCCAAAGCCGTGTGGAATTTGGAGTCGGTATGCAAACGAAAAGTGTCCGGAATGCGATTTTGCTCACGCAAATCAAAATTCCGACTTGATCTGGTGAACGGACAAGAAAATAAGAATTTTTGAAGTTCAGCACAATTTTTAGACCATTGACACATGCAAAATCTTATTTGCGCACTTCTGAGATAATACCTCGAACGAGGGTCTTCTGATCGAAATTTGCAAATGAGTGTTTCTGAGACAATCGAAGCTAACAAATTTTGCGAACTTTTGGCACTAGTCCCATCTCATTTTGATTAAAATCGAGCGAGATATGATTTTTGGAATTTCGCGTATCAGATGAAAAATTGCTCGGTTCAGCTCAAAATCAACTTCAAAGAACAAAATTCTGGTATTGACTGGTGAGGAATCAACTCCCGAGTTGTAAATGAAAGTTGTAGAGGACCTCGATACGGAATTTTAGAAATTGGTCTCTCTCAATTCCGAGTTTCCCACTAGGAGATAGAGACTAATTAGTGGGCAGAATGCATGGTTCAGCACTAAGATTTAGCTTAATCCACTGGAGAAAACAATTTCTTTGGAGACCTTCCTCACGAGGTCTGCTTCCAGCTTTCAAACGAAAATCGTAGATAATAATGAGAAGGGAATGCCAGTCAAAAATCGACAGAAATTACACAAGGAGATGAGAGATACGCCTTCTGAAGTGCTCAAAGTGCGCCGAAAACCAGCAATTCACTTATTGGGAACTGAACGAGTAAACTCCTTTTTATTGCCATTTGGAATGCCTTGAACATGGTAACCTCATGATGAATGCTTATGCATGTGACTACATGTATGTTTATGCAATCAGATTATAAGTAAAAAACTACGGGAAAGAAGAGGGTAAATTTTGGGGTACAACAATTGCGTACTAAGGAACAAAATAATGACAGTATTCCACCGTCACACTACAGACTCAACAACCTGGCCGGACGCACAGACCTGCTCTAATACCAATTGTAACACCCTATTTCCCCAAAGAATAATTTAATAGAAAATGGAGTAAAATAAAACTTTCTAAAATAGGGTGTCACATCTTTCGACATCTTAAAAACCTCCTCAAGTATAATAGACAGATACATAACACAACAACTTCGGTTGAACTAACAACATCCTTCAAAATAGTCTCAAGCTTCAACTTTATTATCGCAACGAAAAATAATTAATTATTGTCTTCAACATTTTAATTCAAACACGAAACAACAAACAATTAAATGAATTTAGTTCATAATACTCCAACATAACCCTTAAAACAGAACAACGAAATAGGAAAATGAGCATTCAACCCCCAAGTGTTACGTATCAGAGCATTAGCATCAAATCTAAATAAGAAGATCAACCTCTTCTAGACTCCACAACTCGAACTACTCTTGATTATCTGCACATTAACCACGTAGAGGCAACATTCAAACAGAAGGGATGGACTATCATAACAATATAATAAATCATATAATTACATGTATGCAACAAATATATCATGCAAGAATATTGTATTCAACATCATCAACTAAAATTCATCACAGTCAACAGGAATATATATATATATATATATATATATAGTTATATAGTTATATAATCATATTGTCTTCGTAACAAAAACCTGACATTATGCAATGCAACTGACACTGATGCAAGATGCATGTGGTACCATCAGAGCAGAACCCTCAACTTAATACATGCTATATGTGGGCAACGACAATACAGACCATCTTTCTCCAACACAAGCCATCTTTCATGAATGCATTTGTTAATGACATGCAACAATATAATCCTCACATTGATTCCATGCCAATACAGACCACTAACAACATTATCATCACACAATGCTTTGTGCACAACCAACGAATTAATCATACAACGTCTTCTTAATCAATCGAGACACTTTTCATTATTACACATACCACATACACATACACGTCATAATTCTTATAATCAAATATTGGTCTACTTCCATAAAATTGAACATCCCATTATAGAAAAAAATAGCTTTTCAATGGTCTGAACAGCGTGCCAAACGGACACCTGAGTCAAAAGTTATAAGTTTTCAAAATTTAACAAAATCTTCCAGTTTCAGCAATGTAACCAGTTACTTAATTAAGTAATCGGGTACTTCACCCCTGACTTTCCACTGTTACATGCATTTTGACCGAGGTAACTGGATACGTCATAATGGTAACCGGTTACTTCGTTGAAGCAGTAACCAATATTGTCAAAATTTTGCTCGAGGTAACCGGTTACCTCAAAATAGTAACCGGTTACTCCATTGAACCAGAAACCAACAATTTCAAATTTTGATGGGGTAATCGATTACCTCATAATGGTAATTGGTTACTTTGCTGAACAAGAGCCGAAAACCAGAAAAATTTATGCAACGGGATTACACACTTTTTGAAACTACCGGCTGAACATGATCGAATAGAATATCAATGAAGTCTCCATCGAACATTTTTTTATCTCACCTAAGGAGAAAGCTAAACATCGAGTAAACCTGAAAGGGAGAAATCGCGGTCTTACGACCAAGAGATCAGGTAAGGGAGTCAGTTACGCGAGGGGAAGGTATTAGCACCCCACATGTCCGTAGTACTCTACGCTATCCACTTCTATTTTCTATCTAATGGGTGTGTTATATCTATCTATTTCTTAATCGCTACATATGTATCTATGTTATGCGCTAAGGGAAATGCATGTGAAAGAAAGAGAATAAACAAACATGGGGAAAAGAAGGAAGTATTTACAAAGTTTGCTCTGTCGAGCCCCGTGACAAGATGCCTACATATTCCCTCGGGCAATAGGAAAGTCAGAGCATCGTAGTTCGTATCATATGTTTTGGTGGGTGTAACACGGTGAGAGAACTGACTTATTTGTTTTGTGTTTCATCTCAAATGTTGCGGATAGCAAGAGTCGCCACTGACTTTTCTTTTATCCAATAAAGGGAAGGTGAAAAGAACAGGAAAAGACCTTCTTTGGATTCTGAGTACGGGAGGAAATTATGAAAGGGAAGGTATTAGCACCCTTTCAATCCGTAGTTATCTACGGGCTCTTAGTTTCTTAGGTCACTTTGAAAAATTGCTTTATGTGTTTTGTGTAGTTTGAAAAGTGTTTGAAAAGCTATTTTGCTTTGACTTCATAATGATTCTCGTTGGAATGTATATGAAGTGTTCAAAAATGTTTGTTTTGGAAATATGTTTGACTTTGTAATGATTCTCGCTGGAATGTATACAAAGTGTTTGAAATTTTTTTGAAAATAGTATGAGGTGTGAAAAATATTTTGATTGAGCACGCAAATAGGAGTCTATTACCTACTCAGAATGGTCATTTCCATGTTATTTTTCCTTCTCCTTTAGAATAAGGCTATGCATACCATTAGTTGGTTGGTAACTTTATTCGTTTGGATGTGAAGGGACAATCAAAGGGACATCGTTTGGTCATAGAAGGCAACATGTAGGGATACCTTTGCAATTCGTAGGGACGATCATCACTTTTTGTAGGCAACAATTGAGGGACGAGATCATATATTCGTAGGCAACATCGAGGGTCATCGAGGGTCATCGAGGGAATATGATCTTTGTATCGAAGGTTCTATAATGATGTTATTCGTAGGAAGCTTTGCTAATGGTATCCCTACGTTTGAGGGACATGACCATTGTATTCCGAAAGGCAACAAGAGAGGATACCCTAAGGGGGTGTGCAAGTGTGTTAAGTTCAGATATTTTAGTCTTGAATTAGGGTGATCTAAGGTTTCTTTTAGTCTTGCCATACAAACCCTAGTTACTAGCAGTTAAATATGTACAGACAAATAAAGTGTGGAATGTAAAAGTGCGGAAATGTAAATCCTACTGATCAGTGGTTTTTACACAGTTATTTAGCATTGAGTTTCGTTATCGTTTCTTTTATTTGTCTAGTGTTATATGTCTTTTTATCGCATTTTACGCTTTGGTTATGTGTTTAAGTGTTTTCAGGGATAGAAGAATGAAACAGAACAAATCGGGACAAAAGAAGTGCAAAAATCGAATATTGGAGGCTAGAGGAATCAACACGGGCACCGTGTGAATCAACACCCGTGTTGAAAAGCAAGTGGAAAGTGAAAATTAGCCCAAGTCAGTGGATCAACACGGGCACCCGTGTTCATCAACACGGCCCGTGTTGATTGGCCTGAAGCGTTCCCTTGAATTTTGAAGACCAACACGGGCACCGTGTTAATCAACACGGCCCGTGTTGATGGGCGGAGGAAATTTTATTTTTGAGTTTTGGATCTCTTCTTTGTCATTAAGGGTATTTTGGACTTTGGCTAATATTGGGATGTGGTGAGACTATTAGAATTAGGTTTTGGGAAAAGAGGACACTTTGGAAATTAGGAAAGAAATATCACAGTGAGAGCGGCGGAGAGGAATTAGGGCGAGATTCAAGGCAGCCCCATTGAAGATCAAAGTCATCATAATTCTTTGTAATGTTTACCTCTTATTTGTTGTTTTCTTCTAATATTATGAGGCTAAACCCCCAATGCTAGGGGTGGTCTGGTTTGATGATTGTATGAATTCGATTCTTGATTTCCTTAATGCATGTTTATCTATTTCAATTTAATTGTGTGGTGTTCTTATGATTATGTATCGGACAAATACATGTATACCTATGACTAACAATTGGCGGGTTGTGATTGTTAGGGTTTCTACACAATTAGGTTATTAGGAGTCTCACCTAGGACTAGGAACTCTTTTAATCACTTAAATTCTCGATATCGTTATGGTTAAAACTAAGAGTTGTTCGAATGGACATTTGAATAAGGATTAGGGTTTTAATAGTGTCTTCATTAAGGACTTAAGGAAGAACAATCTAGAGATAGGTAATTGATAGTTTTCATATGCAATGAGGAAATCGGATTCGGTCGTAGTTTTGTTAAATCAACCACTCACCTAGCATCATTCTCATTATATTTCATCGGTCATCACTTGTTACAAGCGTAATTGAAACTATTAAAATCAACCAAACCATTGTTTTGTTCAATTGAATTAAGAGCACGAATAAGTATTTACCACGAGTCCTCGAGATCGATACTTGGGAAACTCATTATAACTACATCGGTGAAAATAGTATACTTGCTATTTTTCGATCAAGTTATGGCGCCTTAGGATTGCCAAAATACTGATTTACTCTTAATTTGTTTGAAATTTTATTGCTCTGCAATTAAAATTTTTCTTTTCATTTGTTTATTTATTTTCTTTTACATTGTATTAGAACTAATATCGTGTCTAATATTTGTATGCGAGGTCGGACCTCGTGAGAATATCTTTTGTGAAATAGAGAACCCTTGGCTCGGTAGCAAAGCAAGCAAGGCGGCGAGGAAGAAGATAGGAACTCAACACACTTTGGATCAGAGTCAGAAGACGAACCAATGAATCCACCTCAAGAGAGATTGCTAGGGGATTATGGAGGGACAAATGCACCAGGGGGAAGAATGACCATCGTCAACCAACCCGTTAATGTTCCTAATTTTCGGCTCCACCAGCACCATCACGCGATTGGAGAAGAAATCCTTTTACGGAAGGGTTAATGAAGATGCTAACAAGCATTTGCAACGATTTCTGACTATGAGCACTACTCTAAAGATAGATGGGCACGAAGAAGAAAAGTGCGAATGTTTCCGTTCACCTTGGCGGATGAAGCGAGAGGAGTGGTTCTATTCTCTTCCAGTAGCATTACATCTTGGGAAGATATGGAAACAACATTCCTCAATGAGTATTTTCCGACATCCGTGTTCATGAGGAAAAGATATGAGATCTTGAATTTCAAGCAAAAGGAGGGTGAATCATTAGGAGACTCTTTTAAGAGATTTAAAAGACTCTTGGTGGCATGCCTACTCATAACTTGGATCGGTGAGCGGATCGATGTTTGTGAATGGTGCGAGAATCAAAGCGAAGCAACTCATTGACACAGTGGTGGCTCATCCAACTTCTCAACCACGGTATCAAGAAGATTATTGAAGCTATAGCGCAAATGAGCATCGGAATTATATGGCAGTGCAAGCAAACCAGAGGGTGATTGATCTAAAGTTGGAAGTGAATAAACAACTCAAAATCGAAGGCGATAGGCTGCAGTGGAGAAAAAGCTTAAAGCTATGAATATGGGAACTCAACGTATACAGATTAAAAATGTGGTGTGTGACATTTGTAGTGGACCACACATGCGCACAATGTCTTGCAACTCCGAAACAAATTGAGGAGATAAAATTCTTGAGGCAGAATAATCCATATTCTAACACCTATAACCCTGGGTGGAAGAATCATCCGAACTTTGCTTGGAAAGATCAGCAACAACAAGCTCCTCAGAAGGCAGAGTGGGAAGTGGCCTTTGAAAAGATGGCTGCCCACACTTCCCAGTTCCAAGAAGAAACACGAAGCAATCACAGGAACACCACGGCTGCAATTAAAAATTTGGAAGTTCAAATGGGGCAAATTGTGCAACAAGTAGCAATGCAAGCACAGGGTAGTCAGAAGAACCATGAGAATGTGAATGCTGTCACAACAAGGAGTGGAAATGTTGCCAAAGAAAGAGAAGATGAGGTAAAAGTTGATGATGAACTTATAGAAGTGGAATTAGAAGTTAGAGAGAACAAGGGAAAAAAGGAAGAAGAGGCTTCTAAAGCCACCAAGGAAAGAGTAAACACGTGATTAGGCTTCCATATCCCTCGAGTGGCAAAGAAGGACACAAAGAAAAGAGTTCGATAAATTTGCCAAATTGTTCAAGAAGCTAGAGATCAACATACCGTTATTTGAAGTACTCGAGAAGATGCCTTTGTACCAAAAATTCATGAAGGAGATCCTATCAAAAAAGAGGCGGATAGATGATAAACAGGTACCCGTTGATGAGAAGTTATGTGCAATCGCACTCGAGAGAAAAATACCTGTCAAGCAGAAGGATCCTGGATCGGTAGCAATACCATGCACCATAAAAGATAGAACTTTCGAAAAGGTTCTAATTGATTCTGGCTCTAGTGTGAGTTTAATGCCATTATCAATTTTCAAGAGGCTTGGCATTGAAAAGATAAGCGGGAGTGGAACAAAATTAAAATTTGCTGATCACACTATCAAGAAGTCTTATGGGATAGCTGAAGATGTGTTGGTAGAGATTGAAAATTTTTCTTTTCCAGTGGATTTCCAGATCATGGACATACCTGAAGATGAAGAGACCCCGATCATTCTTGGTCGACCCTTTTTATTTACTAGCAGGTGCAATTTTGATATTGAGACAGGTCATCTAACGCTAAAGTATTTTGAAGAGGAGATAACCATGAAGGTGTTTGAGGTCCGGAACAAGGTGCGGTGGAAATAATAAATTTTACATTGGTGCGGTCAAAATTGAGGAGAGAGCAAAATTTCAAATTCACTCCGAAGAAGTCTCGGGAAGAATCTCTCGGTGGCATCAATTAAAGTTCCTAAGTTCGGTCAAGAAGCCAGCGGGAAAGAAGAAGGTAGACAAAGGTGAGAAGATGAAAGTTAGATGCGTGAATCACGCGATTTCGGGCTCTTGAGGGTTGAATTTTGGGCTGGAAAGTACAAGCACCAAGGTGTGGAAGAGAAAGTACCCCGTGAGGAATGACCCGTCGAGCCATGCGACGTTAAGCAAGCGCTACGTGGGAGGCAACCCACGTTTTCATAACAGTTTTCCTTTGTGTTTTGTTTGCGGGTAATAAAAGGATCCTATCTTGCGAAAGCTAGGAGGTAGCAGCCGTGTTGCATCACCCTTTGTGAGTCACTTCTCTCGAGTTTGATCTGAAACATTGAGGTCAATGTTTAGTTCAAGTTTGGGGGAGGTTTTATTGCTTTGTTTGAATTTATTGCTTTGTTTGATTTTTGTTAAGTTGATGATAAATGATGGGTAATAACACTAGTAGAAATCCTCCTAAATCTTAGTTCTTGACCAAAATTTTGTTTTGTTTTACACAAGAGCTTGTATTTCAACAAAGGTCGGGGTTGATATTATGTGAGATCGGGATGATTGTTTGAAGGTAGGAAAGTCGGAATAATGTGACATTGATACAAATCAACGTGTCGATTCGTACCAAAGTGCTTAAGGTCTGCGAAGTACTCCTTGAATAGTTTATCTATCTAATCGGCATAATTTTGATTCACATGCAGGTATGATTGGTTGAAAATCAAATAAAAATGGCAGTGGATGATGAAAAGGCGGTAAAAGGCAACCAGCCCGCTAAGTTGGGTAACCTCACTTTATTCATTAAAGGGGTTGATCCCCAAGCGTCGTCGATAAAGGACAATAAATAACCAAAAGGTTTGAAAATTTCATCGATATTAGAAAATGGCAAATCTTTGTTCGTTTGGTGCCTAAATAAGTGAAATTCTTGGCTAGTCATATGCATGTGATGATTATCATAATTCCGTGCCTTAATCGATTGTGCGAATGAAAGAGGAGGAAAAGCGGAAGAGAGTATTTAAGTCGAAGCATAGTTGGAAGGTGTTTTAGTGTCATGTGAATCTTGGCGCACTACTTTCGAGCAATAAGAACGAACTCGCATATGAGTACCGATCGCTTGAATTTTCATTAGTTACATTAATCGTCGCGAGGTCAAGCAACAGTTTAAGTTTGGGGAATTTGATCGATGGTTTTACATTATTTAGCATTGAGTTTCGTTATCGTTTCTTTTATTTGTCTAGTGTTATATGTCTTTTATCGCATTTTACGCTTTGGTTATGTGTTTAAGTGTTTTCGGGGATAGAAGAATGAAAGCAGAACAAATCGGGACAAAAGTGCAAAAATCGAATATTGGAGGCTACGGAGGAATCAACATGGGCACCGTGTGAATCAACACGGCCGTGTTGAAAAGCGATGGAAAGTGAAAATTAGCCCAAGTCGGATCAACACGGCACCCGTGTTCATCAACCTGCCCGTGTTGATTGGCTGGCGTTCCTTGAATTTTGAAGACCAACACGGGCACCGTGTTAATCAACCCCCGTGTTGATGGGCCTGGGAGGAAATTTTATTTTTGAGTTTTGGATCTCTTCTTTGTCATTAAGGGTATTTTGGACTTTGGCTAATATTGGGATGTGGTGAGACTATTAGAATTAGGTTTTGGGAAAAAGAGGACACTTTGGAAATTAGGAAAGAAATATCACAGTGAGAGAGCGGGAGAGGAATTCGAGACGAGATTCAAGGGCAGCCCCATTGAAGATCAAAGTCATCATAATTCTTTGTAATGTTTACCTCTTATTTGTTGTTTTCTTCTAATATTATGAGAGCTAAACCCCAATGCTAGGGGTGGTCTGGTTTGATGATTGTATGAATTCTGATTCTTGATTTCCTTAATGCATGTTTATCTATTTCAATTTAATTGTGTGGTGTTCTTATGATTATGTATCGGACAAATACATGTATACCTATGACTAACAATTGGCAGGACTATGATTGTTAGGGTTTCTACACAATTAGGTTATTAGGAGTCTCACCTAGGACTAGGAACTCTTTTTAATCACTTAAATTCTCGATATCGTTATGGTTAAAACTAAGAGTTGTTCGAATGGACATTTGAATAAGGATTAGGGTTTTAATAGTGTCTTCATTAAGGACTTAAGGAAGAACAATCTAGAGATAGGTAATTGATAGTTTTCATATGCAATGAGGAAATCTGGATTCAGGTCGTAGTTTTGTTAAATCAACCACTCACCCTAGCATCATTCTCATTATATTTCATCAGTCATCACTTGTTACAAGCGTAATTGAAACTATTAAAATCAACCAAACCATTGTTTTTGTTCAATTGAATTAAGAGCACGAATAAGTATTTACCACGCAGTCCTCGAGATCGATACTTGGGGAAACTCATTATAACTACATCGGTGAAAATAGTATACTTGCTATTTTTCCGATCACCTACGCTATTACATGGCTTTGGGGCAGATATATAATAGGAGGTGCGCAAAGTAAATTGCGGAAAGTAAAACCCTATTTAAGCTATTACATCCCATGAGCAGTTACATAATAGTAAAAAACATGCAAGGAATTTAAACCCTAACTATTATAATAATCGGAAAAGTAACGCGGAAAGGATTAAATTGCAAATAAGAGAAGATAATGTTAGTAGAAAATAGATTCTCATGTTAGAAAAATGTTTTAGGGTTAGTAAGCCTAATTATATGAAAAAAATATTTTTTGGGATTTTTGTGAATTGATTTTAATGTAGAAAGATGATTAAAAGCTAATTTAATGGTTAATTAACAATTAATTAAAATAAAAGGAAAAAAATTATTTTTTTGTGTCAAAAATTAAATATGTATTTTCTGACCTAAATGCAAAAAGAAAATATTTTTGATGGTTTTTGTGATATTTAAAAATATGCACAACGTGCGCGCCTAGGGATCATATGTGCGCGCCTCCTATCAACTGAGCCAACGTGTTTTGGTGTTAGTATAATGAAACAAATAGATTATAAAAGAAATTGTTTGTGAAAAACATTCAAACCAAAAATCGCGCGCTGGCTTCGTCTTCTCCATATGTGAATTTCCCACGCACTTACCCAAGGATTTTCTGTGGGTAAACCTCTAATAACAGATGGAACCCTGTAGCTATATCCCTGCAATTTTCTAAAATCATAATTACGCGATATAAATTTTAGAGAAGGGTATCAACCGACTGGAAATTGTCTCTTGAGCCTGATGGTGGCCATCGTTTTGCCTAATTTTGCCTGAAACACGAAGCCCTAATTTGGAACATCAAAACCTAGCCATGGAAACTTCTTATACCTATACTGAAACTTAAATCAAATTATACAAGCAGTTTCGTAACATCATCACGAACACAAATATGCAATCAAATTGTATTAAAAATGCATGGATCAATGAAATCGATTTTGAAATAAATGGTGCAAACCATGATTCTGATTTTCGTGTTTCTGGAGGTGTTGAAGCTTGGTAACGATCTGGAATGAATCAGAGGACTCCCAGGAATTGATTGGCAATCTTTGTTTGGCTTGAATCGATGCAAAAATAGGTCTGCCACTTGCTTGAATGTCACAGATTTTGTGAGTTTGGTTAGGGTTCTTGTGGCCAGAATTCGTGTGCATGAGAGGCTAGGATCATTGTATATATATAATAAAGTGAATTAGGTCAAGAATTATGAAGAAAATATATGTCAATCAATGAGAATATATTTGATTTGGAATGAAACCAAATATTGCCTTTTTTGATCAAATCTCATTCAATCTCTTGCCAATCTCAATGACTTTCGAAATTATCAGCTTATATGGCTTGCTTGGACCTTAAATCACTCTTGCACTTAATGATTTGATCCTTTGCATTTTATTTTAATTAAAATTAAATTAAATTGGATTAATTCAAAAATAAATAAAATAAAAGAGAACATGGCGTGCTATTGGGCTTGAGAGGTCCTTGACAATATTAGAAGCTAGTGTGAATCAAATAAACTTGGGCCCATTTAGAAAAAAATTTAATTTTCTAAGTATTTCTCTTCATGCACTTCTTCAAAAATGTCAAACTTGCACAACTTGTATTTTGCTCAATTTTTAACATTTTGAAGTGTTATTGGACTTTTTAGAAAGGTAAAGGTGTCCTCTAAACACTCCTTTTGGTTTAATCTTCATTGAATTTTCCATGTTCATATACACTTCTTTGAAAAAAGATGACTTTTTGTTGATTTTTAGAAGGACCTATAATGTTTTGATCCATAACTCTCAAATGATGCATTTTTGGCCAGAGATTGTGAGACATGAAGCTGTATAGAATTGAATTCCCTTCAAAATTAGCTTTGGTGGAAAAATTTCTGATAATGTATGTGAAATTTATGTTTGGTCAAAGTTCTGTTGACTTTTTGTCCAAAAACCCTAATTTGGAAACTTTGACTTTTGATCAAATCTTGAATTTTCTTGATGAATCATGATCAACCCTTGATCATATGATGAACGTGACTTAATGATATTTATGTTGACCAAAAATGATGAAGTTTGACTGTATGTTGACCACAGTTGACTTTTTGTCTAATACAATTGATTTTCTACCAGCTGAGCAATGGACTGAGCAAACTTGAGCTGTAAGGCTTGAAACTTGACATAGTAATCCCTTAATACTTATGAGGATGTATGATGACCACTTGAAGCACTAGAACTTGATTTTTTCTTGAGCGAAGAAAAACCCTAGTTGTGGGTTGATTGCTTAAGAGAGGGTTCATCTGGTCAACCCTTGAGAAATTCTTGAGTATGGAGATGTGGATTGTCTTGAGAAATAGGAGGGAATATTTTGGGGTATAATAGTTGCCCCTGTTCAATCTTCTTGTACCTGAAGGGTTAGATTGGTATGCTTGTCTTTCGTGACCTGAAGGTAGAAGATGATTGAACACTCGAGTGCGCCTAAAAATTTGCACTCGCTGGTATATGGAATGAGATCGTCAATTGACGATACACTGGAATGGGCTTATAGATGCCATTTGGAGAAGATGGCGTTGGAGAGTGAGTCGTATGTTAGACTCTGCGCTCGTCTTGAAATGAGATTAATGGTATGTATTGATTTTTAACCATATATGCAGCATTTTGAAGGTGGAGAGATCTCGACGTGTAGTCGGAGATGGGGTTAAAGATGTCATCCGGAGTGCTGAGAGAGTGAGAATAAACCTTCGTCTTGGCTATATCTGAAATAAGTATTCGTCAGGTTGTAGATAGCTTTCCCATCTTGTTTCGGGTATTAATTTGTATCTTGCTGTCTGTTGATAACTTTTTTGGTCATTTAGATAGTTTTTCTGTCTTGTTTCGGGTATTAATCTTTAACCTTCTATCTGGAAACTAACTTTCACTGCGGGTTTAACTTGAAAGGATATGATTAGCTCTATGTAGATTATGATGTATGCGAATATATGATAATGCACATGTTATGACTTTATGAATAATGTATGGATGTAGGTGTTGTGGTATCTATCTTGAAGAAGATATAAACGTTCTGTTGGGGATCTTTGATTTCCGCTTGGGGATGTAGTGGTTGGCGACTCGGGCTGGGGAATATTAGGAATGTGCATTTCTCCGATGCACTATCTGACTAAGTTTCAAGTTTGGATATTAACATTGTTGAGAGATGATAATCTTGAAAGGTACTCAACTGGGGATGAATATCTTGTATATAAACCTTGCTGGGGAATGATGTGATTTTGAATAACCTATTACTGCTTGGAGACTGACATAATAAGTTGGTTAATGGTGGGTTACTGCTCGGGGACCAATGTAACAATATTAATGTCCACTGCGCGGGGACTCACGTGACAATGTAGATGATCACTGCTCGGGGACTAATATGATGAGTTGAGAATATAGATAATCATTACGCGGGGACTGACGTGACGATGTTGTAGATGATCACTGGTCGGGGACTAATGTGATGAATTTGATAGGATCACTACTCGAGGACTAATGTGATGATGTAGATGATCAATGCTCGGGGACTAATGTGATAACTTAAGAATGTAGATAAGGTTGATAGAATCCTTGCTCGGGGACTAACATGATGATAGGATCACTGCTCGGGGACTGACGTGATAAAGTTGATAGGATCACTGCTTGGGGACTAACATGACAGTGTTGATAGGATCATTGCTCGGGGACTGACGTGACAATGTAGATGATCACTGCTCGGGGAATAATGTGATGATGTTGATAGGATCACTGCTCGGGGACTAATATGATGAACAAAAGTGTTGGACACTGCTAAAAGGAGATGATAGAGTAGTAATTTGTTGGAGAGATTCGTTTCTATCAAGGGAATGATGGTTCTGTGTGGATTGTAGAGGTTATCCAGTGCGGATTCTTTTGGCAAAAATGACTTTGTGGGGATGTATTGGTGACTTTAGTTGTCATATCAATTCCTAGAGTCTGTAGTAATTACTATTTCTGTTTGCTTTTCATATGTTTGTGAACAGATTTTTATTGTCAGATGCATATAATCATTCAAAGAAATCATTGGACTTTATGCATACAAAACAGGTCAAAGTAAAATTGGAACTGGAAAAGAGAAATTGTATTAATTTTGAAAAGAAAGCCTATAGATAGGCAATTAGTGCACAAAGAGACAAATATCATAGTAAGAGGAACTTGTCGGAAAAATTTAGAAAATAGTAAAAGCTATGTGGGAACAATCTCGTCGAGTTTCAACTCTGCTATTGCTCACATATTTTTGACTATCTCATATCCTTGCTGCTAGAAGAAGGTGATTGAACTGATTTGCGCCATTTGAAGCTGATAGTAGTATAGTCTGTAAGAAGATGATCTTGCCTAGACCGCCCTTTCGGGTTTTCAGTCTATCGGGATACCCTTTTTGCCCAAGTCTCCTTTGCAGGTTTTTGACTTGCCGGGTGTACATTGTTTGTATATATGTCCTTAATTTTTACCCAAACCTTTTTGGTTCGCCAGGACACCCTTATTTTTTCCTAGGCCAGTCGACCTAGTGGGTCTCGTTTATGCGTAGTATTTTTTGACTATGTCTGCGTTTACTGGGTGCGAGAAGTCTTCTCCATCCATAGTGCTTAGTATCATGGCTCCGCTGAAAAATACTGTCTTGACTACAAATGGTCCCTCATAGGTGGGAGTCCATTTTCCCCTGGGATCACATTGTGGTAGTATGATGCGCTTGACTACTAGATTGCCAACTTGGTACACTCAGCGCTTGACTTTCTTGTTAAAGGCTTTGATCATTCGTTTCTGATATATTTGTCCATGGCAGATGGCTGCGAGTCGTTTCTCATCGATCAAGTTGATATGGTCAAGTCGAGTCTGGACCCATTCGTCTTCGTCTAACTTTGCGTTCTTGAGTACTCTGAGTGAGGGTATCTGAACCTCGATAGGTAGAACTGCTTCCATACCATATCACGAGAGAAAGGGTTGCCCTCAGATGTTAAATCTTGAAGTGCGATAACCGTGGAGAGCAAATGACAATATCTCGTGCCAATCCTTATAAGTCACTATCATCTTCTGTATGATCTTCTTAAGATTCTTGTTGGCGGCTTCCACTGCGCCATTCATCTTTGGTCGATATGGAGAGGAGTTGTGATGCTTAATCTTGAACTTCATGGAGAGTTCGGTGATCATTTTGTTATTGAGATTGGTACCATTGTATGTGATAATCCTTTCGGGAACTTCGTATCGACATATGAAATTATGTATGACGAATCGAGCCACAATATTCTTGGTAACAGATGCGAACGAGGCTGCTTCTACCCATTTTGTAAATTAATCAATAGCGACGAGGATGAAACGATGTCCATTACAAGCGGTAGGATTGACTTCTCCAATCATGTCAATGTCCCATATTACGAAAGGCCAAGGAGTGGTCAGAACATTCAATTGAACTGGAGGGATGTGTACGTTGCTGCATATATCTGGAATTTGTGACAAGATTGAGCATAGCGGTAACAATCAGCTTCCATAGTGGACCAATGGTAACCTGCTCTCAGAATCTTCTTAATAGAGGTATAATAGATGTCGTATTCGGTCAAGATGATTTTCCATCTTGCTATTCTCCCAGAGAGAGAAGGTTTCTCGAATATGTATTTTATTGGATCCATCTTAGATCAATAAGGTAGTGTGAGTTAACATATACTGTCTTAGTCGGTGACATGCAAGTTTTCTCATTGTGAGTATCTTATTTCAAAGTCGGTAAACTTTTTGCTAAGGTAGTATATTGCATACTCTTTTCGACCATACTCATCATATTGCCCCAACACACACCTTTTGAGTTCTCTAATACTGTTAAGTACATGATGAGAGGTCTTCCCTTAACTGGTGGCATCAAGATAAGAGGTTTCTTGATTTTTTTAAAAGTTGTCTGGCAATCATCATTCCATTTTACTACTTGATCTTTCTTCAGTAACTTGAAATTTGGCTCACAAGTAGTAGTTAGATGTGCAATGAATCTGGTAATGTAATTCAGTCATCCCAAGATACCTCTGACTTCCTTCTCGATACGGGGAGCTGGCATTTCTTGAATAGCTTTGACCTTGGCGAGATCAACTTCAATACCTTTGACACTAACAACAAAACCCAGGAGATTTCTGGATCTTACCCCAAAGGTGCATTTGCTCAGATTAAGTCTCAACATGTATTTCTTTATTCTATCAAACAGCTTACGCAAATGATCAAGATGTTCTTCTTCAGTTTGTGATCGAGCTATCGTGTCGTCGATGTAGACTTCTATCTCGTGATGGAACATGTCATGGAATAAAGCCACCATGGTGCATTGATATATGGCGCTAGTAGTTTTCAACCCAAACGGCATGACCTTGTAATAGAAAGTGTCCCACTGTGTAACCAAAGTAGTCTTTTCCATGTCTTCGGGAGTCATCTTGATCTGATTATAGCCAGAGAAACCATCCATGAAAGAGAAAACTTTATGTTGAGTGGTGTTGACAACCATAATATCAATATGTGGAAGCGGAAAATCGTCTTTCGTGCTTGCCTTATTCAGGTGTCGGTAGTCTACACACATGCGCACCTTGCCATCCTTCTTAGGTATGGGCACCACGTTTGCAACACACTGCGGGTAAGAAGTAACGACTAAGAAACTGGCATTGAACTGCTTCATAACTTCATCTTTTATTTTCTCAGACATCTCGGGACGCATACGCGAACCTTCTGCTTCACAGGGAGAAAACCTTTTTTCGTTGGTAGTCGGTGTACCACAATGTCAATGTCTAGACCTGGCATGTCTTCGTAGGACTAAGCAAAAATCTCGATGTAATCTCGCAGCACCTGGATCAATATTTCTTTAACACTGTTCTCAAGACCCGCTACTATCGTGATTTCTTTTCTGTCTTCGTTGGTACCTAGATTCATAACCTCGACTTGTTCTTCATGTGGCTGATAGCCCTTTCCTCCTGCTGCAATAGTCTGGAAAGTTCTCGTACTACAGTACTTCACAATCTTCCTCACCTTCGTCTTCGGCTTGGTAGATCGGATTATCAAAGTTATATTTAGCAATAGCAGAGTCGTTATTGACGGGATCCAGAGTGAATATAGATCTGCAGTGTATTACGTGGGTGTGTGTAAGAACACATAGCTTTTGAAAGGGTGATAAAGTAAAAAATAAAGATAGATAGCAAAATATTTGAATGCAAAAGTCTAATGATTTATTGAATGAAAATATGTGAATGACAAATAATAACCCTCACAAATGAGCCGTGGTGCCCCGGGCAAGGCACTAGGCTTAAAGTTTATTGTTCAAAGTGTAAAAAGCATAAAAGCATAATAGAAAAAGCAATTACTCCTGTCTAAATGAGATTGGTATAACATCTTCAATCTTCCAATTGTTAAGTCCATCGCCAGGAGTTGGGAAGATCCAATTGTTTATGTCGAAGTCACCATCATCGTCTTCTTCTATAGCATGAACTCTGTCTTTGTTGATGCAGAACAGAGGTCCACTGGCACGTTCGTGGAGTATCATCTTCTGACCTTTGGAAGTGAAGCCTAAACCAACCTCCTTCTTCAACTACAGCCCTAGCATCTTTTAGTGAGGCCATCTTCGGTGGAGCTCTAGTGACTTTAGGAGTGACAGGAAAGTCGACAGGCATGACTCGTGGAACTACTTTGAAATCTTGACAGGGAGTTTCGACGAATTTGCCTCCCATTTTGATGTATCGGAATGACTGCAGATGGCTTACCATGTATTCTTCTTCTCTGCATACTGTAACAATCTTCCCTTTCACTGGGTATTTCAGCTTCTGTTGTAGAGTAGAGGTAACAGCGCCCATGTATCCAATGGCGTCCGAGTAGGCAAGAATAAGCCAGACGAATATCCATCACATAGAAAGTAGAGTCAAAATTCTGGGGACCTACTTTGATCGGCAGAGTAAGCTTTCCAAGTATTGTTCCCTTTGAACCATCAAAAGCTCTTATGATTATGTCACTTCTTCAGCATTAAGTCGGTCGAGAGAGCTCTTCAGCAGGATATTGAGAGAAGAGTCGATATCTACTAATACATGAGACAATGTAGTGACCTTGTATTCAATAGAGATGCGCAAGGCTTTGTTGTGTTTTCTTCCAGCAGGAGTCAGATCAGCATCAGAAAAGCCTAAACCATTGTCGGCGATCAGGATAACAATACAACTTTTAAATTGGTCAACATAAGCGTCTTGTGGTATATGAGCATTCTCCAGCAATTTCACCAAGGCTTTAGCATGAGCCTCGAAGCACAGCAACAGAGTTAGCATGGAAATTTTGGATGGGGTTTGTCCCAATTTCTCCATAACATTGTAGTCGCTCTTTTTAATGATCTTCAGAATTTCCTCCATCTCTTGCTTGGAGGTGTCTTCAGCAACTTCCTTTGGTACTTCTGTCTGAGCAGGTTGAGTTACTTTCTCTTTCCCTCGAACCTCGAGAATTGATTTGATAGCATGAATGTGAACTGGTGTAGTAGTATCCTTCGGAGGAGAGATATCTGGAGAAAAAACTCTTCCGGTTCTGGTTACTTTGCTTGATCTGGTGATATTGTCAATGTCCGGATTTGTAGTTTCAATTGTATTGTCTTTAATGGTTAATGCCTCTTGCTTAATGCCATAATAGTAGACTTCAGCTCCATAATTCCAAGGTATAGTTTTGTCAGAGGAATATGGAATTGATCTGGGCGAGGTAATAATGAGAGGTGCCACTCTGGGTGCAGGATCTGTAGAGGTAATCCTTATTGTGTTCACATCAGCATATTCTTCGGAATATCATCTCCCCATCCAGTTGCCTTGATGCCTTCAATTGCAATCTTGTGGCTTCCAGGAGCGGTATACTTCACCATCAAATTAAACTTCCCACTTGGTTTCCCTAAGGTATCCCAGATTTGTGGTATGACTTCGCTTATGTCTTCGATCTTCAGGCTTTTAGAAACATCTTCACATAGACTCTCTATTGACGGAGCTTTTAGGAATAACACTTCTCAGTTGTCCATCATGCGTCGAATACGTCCCTTCAACCAAGCATATCCATTAGATTCAGATGCACACCAATTTCAGTTGTCAGGACATCCTGGAAATAAACCGGCTTGCAACAAATCCTTCTTGACAGTCATCAGGGGAATGGTCAGCTCATTCACATCAAAGACATATGAGTCATTGTCAATGACACTGGCGCTTTCACCATAGTTAGGCATTGGTGCGTTGATCACATTCGAAGTTTCGATAGGAGGGTCGAATTCGATTTCCCGGGCTTCAATCATGTCTTGAATCTTGTTCTTCAGAGCCCAATAATTGTTGGTGTCATGCCCTGGGCTGTTGGATTGGTATGCACACCTTGAATTAGGATTGTACTTAGGAGAGGAGGTGTTGACGTACTGAGGATGATCCCTCAAGGTAATGAGCTATGCTTTCAACATGTGTTGTAGTGCTTGAGATAACGACATGTTGATCTTCGTAAACTGTCTTCTTGGCGCATTTTGTCTACGCGCGTTGTCTTGTTGAGATTGCACTAGCGTGGGATTGGAGACCAGAACTGCCCCCACAGAATAATTCCGATCAACTTTGTCATGGCTCTTCTAACCATACACATCATTGGCTTCTTTCTTCCCACCAAAAGATCTCTTCATAGTATTCGAGGATGTTTCGACTTTAATCTTTCCGCTCTTAATTCAAGCTTCAATACGTTCTCCTATCAGTATCAGCTCAGTGAATCCGGCTGAAGAGTTTCCAATCAGATGATTGAAGAATGGGCTTGTCAGCGTTCCCATGAACATATCAACCAATTCCCTATTAGACAAGGGTGGCTGAACTCTGCCTGCTAGATCTCCCCATTTCGGGGCATACTCTTTAAACTTCTCATCACGGCCCATAGAAATGCTCTACAGTTGCATACGGGTTGGTGCCAATTCAGCATTGTACTGTTACTATTTGTAGAAAGCATCTTCCAAATCATTCAAGGTATGAATATGGGTATTCTCTAGCTGATCATACCACTCCAACTATGTTCTAGATAAACTCTCTTGAAAGAAATGTATCCACAACTTCCTGTCTTCAGTATGAGGATGGATCTTCTGAACATAGGACTTCAGATGCAGCTTCAGGAAAGAAATGTCATCATACTTAGCAAAGGTAGGGACCTTGAACTTCCGGGGAATTACGACTCTGCGAACTAGACTCAGATCATCAAAGTTAAGCCTTGACATTTTCATATTCTCCACGACATTTAGGCGGTCCTCGAGTTGCTTGTACTTTTCGTTGTCAGGATACTTCTCGATCATATAGTCTTCCTCTTCGTTTTTAGACTCATGATGGCTTCCTTCATTGTTTTTGATGCTTCCTTCAGTTTTGCTACTCTTGTCTGAGAACTCAAGCTGTCTAACCACCTTGACTGGACCTCCGTGCCTTCTTCCCAGGTTGATAAGGCCAATGGTCTTCTTCTTTTTCGTGATGAGCTTCTTCAAATATTTATGACCTTTGGCCAAATTGGTGAAAATCTCCTGGAATTGGGAGTTCTGAGCCTGGAGATCTTTGACAGTTTGTTCAAGAGCCATTTCTACTGAAATAAACATCGAGAGAATGAGAAAACCGATCTTCGGAGTACCTGTTATGAAATGTTAGGCCATGATATGCAATGTTATGCCATGTAATGTTTTCAAGGACCTTAGGAATTTAAATTTGGTAAATAAGAAAGAAACAAACTTTTTATTAGTCTGATTAGGAATACAAAAGAAAATTCAAGTACAAAGAATGAAATTGCTAGTGCTTAGGCCTCCCATGGACACTTCCTCTTTATGTTGACGTAGGTGTTGATGCTTTGCTCCTTGTGAAGCAGCTTTGTCAGCTCCAATACTCTTTTCTCGCTTGCATAGCATTGAGCTTTAAATGTATCCCTTCCTTCTTTGAGTTGAATCCAGGATCTCTTCAATTCTTCGAAATCAGTAGGCATGTCTGGATGGAGAATGGTATAAGATTCATCGCTTTCAGCAACATGTTCCATAATTATTGGTAGAATATAAGCGTATGGCATCATGAGGTTTTGAGCTCGAGCTCGTAGCCATTTGAGGTAAGGTTCCCAAGGAATGGAATTTTTGTGCCCCAAGGTCTTGGTATCAGTTTTCTTTACCATGCCCCAAGCATGCATAAACCTTCGGCGGTAACCTTGAAGATTGTTGTTGTAGTCAAACACGATGTCTTGGAGAAGTATATCATGAGGACCATCTCTTTGAGCATAGCCAAACTGTCATAGTGTTAGAGAAGGGTTGTAAGTGATACCTCCCCTTATGCCAAGGAGTGGTACATTAGGTAATTCTCCATATCTCTCAATGAAATTGAAGTCTTTTTGAAACTAGAGACACCAACGGATATCTGAATGAGAGAGTGACATCAACCTTTGAGACCATTTCACCCTTTGCTCGTTCTTCATTACTGATTGAAGAAGGTGCGAAATAAACCACCTGGATAATAACGGTATGCAACACATGAGAGTTCCTTATCTTTTCGTGGTATGAGTGTGGAGAGAATGCAGAATATCTCTGAGCAAGATAGGCATAGGATTATGAGTGAGGAATATCTTAATGTCGTTTAAGTCTATGAACTGATTTGGATTAGGAAATAGCATCAAACCATAGATTAACAAAGCCTAAACGTCTTCAAAAGCGTGGAAACTCATAGCCTTTAGGAATTTCGAGCTTTCTTTATAAAAAATTTGGCAAGCAAGCCCTTAAATCCACTTCTTGTTTCCCAATTATCTTCAATGTCTGACCACTTTAGATGTAACACTGATGCAATGTCTTCAAGCTTCAGAACTTTTTTTGAATCGGTGAATGGTATTTGATCAAGAATGGGTATCCTGAGTAGTTTAGAGAACTCTTCCAATGTAGGTACCAACTGATAGTATGGGAAAGTAAAAAAGTGATGCTTCGGATCAAAGAATTGGAATACGGCGCTCATCATATCTTCTTCAAAACCTGAGGTAACCAAGTCAAGTAGATAACCATGTCTTTTGATAGTGATCGGAATTTTGAGACCAACTCCTTGAGCTGAGAAGGTGTAACACCCCAAATTCTACCCGGAAAATATATCGAAAATCAGAGTAATTAAAATTTTCAACAAAACATGGGATGCCACATTTCAACATTAACAACACAACAGATAAGATACATAACACTTTTTAATTCGGAGAATCTCATAACAACTTGCAATAACTTTCAAACAAAATACCTTTTGATTACTACGCAGCGGAATTCATAATTATACAACTGAATATATTATACTAATAACAACTTGAAACATCTTGTTCAACTTTCAACATACTTAACAACATTCTATTTCACAACATCACTTAGGATTCAACAAATTATACTAATAACAACAAGAGTCAACAATATAAACAGCATAGACCAAACATCCCCCCCCCCCCGAGTGTTACGTATCAGAGCAAAGACACCGACTTGGACCAACATCAACTAATTCTTCCATTCTTGAATACCTGCACGTTACCAATATAAAGGTAACGGCCAACAAAGTAGAAAGGGTGAGATATCGAATAATATAAGCGAAAGTACGATAATTCATATGCTAAAGTAAAGAAACATACAATAATTACTACATTAATCAACAACGTACGATATTCCACGAAACAACATAATAACCAACAATAACTTAAATAATGCGACTCAGATGCGACTCGACAGATGCAGATGCATGTGGATCCATTTGGAGCAAAACTCCCAACGTAAAATATGCCAGGTTATCGAGGCATTCAACAAGGCATAAGCCTTCAACTTACAACGTGGTGCCAATCCAGGCCAACTTAATAATGCACATGCTATGTATGATACAACGACCACAACATCAACAACTTAAAACAACGACAACTTAATCATGCATTAACTGCATCAACTTAATCAACACGATCAACTTCGACTTCAACAACAATTAACAACGTTAACAACAATACCACTTATAATTAATATAATCAACTTCAACTTCAACAATAATTAACAACGTTAACAACAATACAACTTATAATTAATATAATCAACTTCAACTTCAACAATAATTAACAACGTCAACAACAATACAACTTATAATTAATATAATCAACTTCAACTTCAACAATAATTAACGACTTCAACAACAATTAGCAATATCAACAACAATACAATTTATAATTAACACAATCAAATTCAACTTCAACAACAATTAACAACTTCAACAACAATTAGCAATATCAACAACAATACAATTATAATTTAATTCAATCAACTTCATTTTCCGACTTTGGCCATTTAAGCCTACAATTCTCAGATCATCCAATTCATACAACAACAATTCGGCTGTATCGGCAATCAATCAACTAACGCCAAATTCAACAAAATGACACCATTTTAATTAACTATCCGTATACCCGAACTATCCCGTAAAGTTTCCTCCAATTCCGATGAACTATTTTCTCCGCTTATTTCAGCGATTATTATTCACGCACTATATTTTAGTTTACGCAACAACGATAATTAGTTCTAATTATTCTACTAATTAATTTTGACAGTTCATTAATAATTACGCATTATAATTTCTCAATTAAGCTATTTAATTTTTACCTTTATGCTATTGTTTCATTCTTTGCTAAATATTTTATACGGTATAATTATCTATAAGCGCTATTAGTATTGTTTATCATGTAATACTATCCTTAAAACATATTAAGACACTATAATCCTAAGCCAAAATAAACAAAACGAGCAGGACAACGAACAAGAAGCTGGGACGGTCACCCCACATCTGGGCGGTCGCCTCCACCCCTTCACACAGGAGGCAGGCGTCTCCTTCCCTTATCCCACAGGTGGTCGCCTCCTCCCTTCTTTCTCCCAGGGGGCGGTCGCCTCCCTCCTTATGGCAGCTTGCAATTTTCTTCCTTTTCTTCCAGCCACAGTACGATTCCAACACCAATCATTGCATCGATTACTCATAATATTAATTGCAGATATTACAGATTTCAATCCAAGAAATATAAATCATTCCAGCACACAAAAATTCATCACCAAAATACAATTAGCAGTGTAATTACGTAGCCCTAAACCCCACATAAAAATTATCCTACAATCGGTTATAAAACCCAAATCCCACCCCTTACTTGTGGATTGGCGGGAACTCGGAAATTCGATCGGAATAACGGAACTCTCGGACAGCAACGATCCCTCCTAGCAACCCTTGTTTCCAACTTTCTTCCTTTCTCTCTTCTGATTTCTCCTACGAATATGGCTAGGTCTTCTTTTTGTTTTGCAAGCAATATTTTTCTCCTTATTTTACTAGGTTACTCAATTTATATAGTAGCTTCTAATAAAATTGGTTTATTAAATAATTCTCTCCATAAATACTAATTTATCCTCATAATAAATATATACTACATTTAATTCATTAATTCCAAATAATAGAATAATTCTAATATTATTTTTATTCTAACTATTTTTGCCGATTATTAATTTAACCATTCTACCGACAATTCGACTTAATTACTAAATTAATCGGAAAACACTCTACATTACTTAATTAATTTATTTTAATTAAATACGGGTGTTACAGAAGGTATACCCACAAAGTTGATTCAGATAGTCTTCCTGGAAGCCATAAACCCTACAACAAAGAGCAAAGATAAATCCCTAGGTCCTTGAAATGGTTAGAAATGATATGATGTTATGATTTTATGATGTCATGTTTAAATAACAAGCACAAACAATTCATACAATAGCCCTATGTTTAAGGCTTGCATGAGGTATATGTGTTTACCCTACGGAGTTTGAGTTTGTTCAACTTTGTCCTATAATAATGTAGGGTTCTAAGAATATCATATCACTGATTTTCTCATGAGCTTTTATTTCAATACGACTACCAAATAGTCGACCGAAACATCCCTAAAGTTGAATCTTAATGAGTGGAGCATCGAGTATCAACCAACCTCAGTCTGCACCAAAGTCGGCCATCTCACTACCTTTTAATGGCCAAGATGGGTCAATTAGGGTTCTAAAGTTGAGTTAGTGTTTATGACACCACGCAGATGCCAAATACCTCCTCAACTGAACATGAGGAGCATCAGGACATCCAAAGTGTCGCACTAACCGTAACCATCATTTTAACCGTTTCGGTCTACGCCAGACAGTTGCGATGATCTATTGCTACTTACCCAAGGAAACCTGGATCCGGGTGTAGGATCCCCCACAGATATAATACCCAAGAATCCCTTAAAAATAAAGCAGACAAAGAAAGAAGCAAGTAGTAAAGTGATCTTATAGCCAAGGTGGCCTCTCTTTAGGTAGTATCCCCGGCAGAGTCGCCAGTTCTGTAACACGGTGGGAGAACTGACTTGTTTGTTATGTGTTTTATCACAAATGTTGCGGATAGCAAGAGTCAGCACCAACTTTTCTTTTATCCAATAAAGGGAAAGTGAAAAGAACAGGAAAAGACCTTCGTTAGATTCTGAGTACAGGAGGCAATTATGAAAAGGGAAGGTATTAGCACCCTTTCCAACCGTAGTTATCTACGGGCTCTTAGTTGCTTAGCTCACTTTGAAAAATTTCTTTCTATGTTTTGTGTAGTTTGAAAAGTGTTTTAAAAGAAATTTTTCTTTGACTTCGTAATGATTCTCGTTGGAATGTATACGAAATGTTCGAAAATGTTTGTTTTGGAAAGACGTTTGACTTTGTAATGATTCTCGCTGGAATATATACAAAGTGTTTGAAACATTTTTGAAAAATATTTTGATTGAGCAAGCAACTAGGAGTCTATTACCTACTCAGAATGGTTGTTTACATGTTATTTTCCCTTTTCCTTTAGAATAAGGCTATCCATACCATTAGTTGGTAGGTAAATTTATTCGTTTGGATGTATGTGATAATTGAAGGGTCATTTTTTGGTCATAGAAGGCAACATGTAGGGATACCTAAGCAATTCGTAGGGACGATCATCATTTTTTGTAGGTAAAAATCGAGGGACGAGATCATATATTCGTAGACAACATCGAGGGTCATCGAAGGACTATGATTTTCGTATCAAAGGGACTATGATGATTTTATTCATAGGCAGCTTTGCTAATGGTATCCCTACGTTCGAGGGACATGGCCATTGTATTCTAAATGGAAACAAGAGAGGATACCCTAAGGGGGGGTGCAAGTGTGATAAGTGTGTTAAGTTCGGATATTTTAGTCTTGAATTAGGGTGATCTAAGGTTTCTTTTAGTCTTGCCATACAAACCCTAGTTACTAGCAGTTAAATATGTACGGAAAAATAAAGTGCGGAATGTAAAAGCGCGGAAATGTAAATCCTACACTATTACATGGCTTTGGGACAGATACATAATAGGAGGTGCGGAAAGTAAAACCATATTTAAGCTATTACATCCCATGAGATTACATAATAGTAAAAAAATATGCAAGGAATTTAAACCCTAACTATTACAACTTGTGAGCAATTATAATAATCGAGAAAATAGGAAAGGATTAAATTGCAAATAAGAGAAGATAATGCTAGTAGAAAATAGATTCCATGTTAGGAAAATATTTTAGGGTTAGTAAACCTAATTATTAAAAAAAAAATTGGGATTTTTGTGAATTGATTTTAATGTATAAAGATGATTAAAAGCTAATTTAATGGTTAATTAATAATTAATTAAAATAAAAGGAAAAAATGATTTTTTTGTGTAAAAAATTAAATAAGTATTTTTCTGACCTAAATGCAAAAAGAAAATATTTTTGTTGATTTTTGTGATATTTAAACAATATTTAAAAGAAAATTAAATAGAAAAGAAATAAATTGAAAAATATAAAAATAGGAAGAAAATTGGTTAGTTGGAAAAGTTGTAAAAATATGCACAGAGCCAGAAATCGAACACAGGCTCTAAGGGTCATACTGTCATACCCCAAAATTTTCCCTCCTACTTCTCAAGACATTTCATACATCCATACTCAAGGATTCCTCAAGGGTTGATCAGACAAACCCTCTCCTAGACAATCAACCCAAACTAGGGTTTGGAAATTCTCAGATCCAGATGGACTTCCAACATCTCCAATGGTCTTCATGCCTTCTCATATGCTTCAAAGACTCTCCATGTCAAGTTTCAAGCCTCATAAGTCAAGTTTCCTCAGACAATTGCTCAGATGGTTGAAAATCAGTTGTATTGGACAAAAAGTCAACTGTGGTCAACATACAGTCAAACTTCCTGATTTTTGGTCAACATTCTCATTTTGAAGTCACATTCATCATTTGATCAAGGGTTGATCATGATTCATCAAGAAAACTCAAGATTTTCTCAAAAGTCAAACTTTCCAAATTAGGGTTTTAGTGAAAAGTCAACCAAACTTTGAGTGAGCATAACTTCTTCATACTTTCTCAGAAATTTTTCCACCACCTTTTGTTTTGAAGGAAATTCAATTCTCTACAACTTCATGTCTCACAAGAATGCTCAAAAAATGCTTCATTTGGAAGGTATGGATCAAAACATTACAGGTCCTTTTCAAAGTCAACAAAAAGTCAACATTTTGTTTTGAAGATATATTGAGCATGGAAACTCCAATTGAGATGAAACCAAAGAGGTTGGTTAGAGAACTCTTAGAGATTTCCAAAAAGTCCAAGAACACTAAAAAATGTGGAAAATTGAGCAAAATACACCATTCACAAGTTGGGCATTTTTGAACAATTGCACAAAAGGAGATATTTGTCAAAATGCAATTTTTTCAAAATGGGCCTATAATTTTATGATCCAAACTTGTTCATAATATTATTTTTGACCTATTGATGCCTTGCCATGATAATTTCCTATTTTATTGATTTATTTTTTAATTTAAAACCATTTAATTCAAAATTAAATTATATAAAATATGAAAATGAGATATTTTTTCAAAAGGAGTGAATTTTTATCAAACTTGAGGTCCAAGATAGCCCATGGAACATGCCAAATTCGTGCTAGCTCTCACATTGAAGAGAAAATCAAATTTTTTCCAAAATTTGATTTTATTTGAAAAGAAATAAATGCACATTCAAGATGCAATCTTTTTTCACTCTCTTTGCCATCCCAAATCACTCTATAAATACCAAGCAAGCTGCATCACAAACCACACGAAACCCTAGCTCAAAGCATAACCCTTATTTTGCCAAAAAATTTCTCAAAGTTGTGAAAATCGAAATCCATTCTCCAGCCAGTTTCAAGGTGTTTTAAGGATTCAAACGTGCTCCTTGATATCCCAGCAAGCAATCCTAGCTCTTACTCGAAGCAAAACTATCCAGAATCGTGCCCTACACCTTGCTCCGATTTGGTATATTTGTAAATTTCGATTTTCATTATTCATGCATTGTTAATGTTGTTTGTGTGTTTGTATCGATTCAGGATGATTGTTAGGTCATGTTTGAACCCTCACATGCAAGCTTGAACGTCCAGAAACCATAATGCCATGTTTAGGGCTTTCGAACTGTGAAGCTTCGAACTGAACGATACAACAACCGTTTTCAGTCAAAACCAATAGCACCATTGGACTCAGAAGGGTCGAATTAGGGGGAATAGGGTCTTCTTTTGCTTTGATTTCCATTATTTTGCCGGTTTGGAGTTTGCCCTAGCCGGAGAAGATGACCGGAACCCTAGCTCCGGCGCTGACTCAGGCGAAGACCGGCTGGAGGCACGCGTGGCACAATCGCGCATTCTGATTCGCTCTCTCATTCAAACTGGACCCCATGCGGCTGACTGGGCTTGGTGTTAGATCCAGGACACGTGATCATTCAAAAACATTTGATTTCAGCTTTTCAAACACCAAATGCATGATGGTGTAGCGGTTAAGGCGCTGGCTGTTTGAAGATACTCTCCATGGTCTCCAGTTCGAATCCTGGCAAGACCAAACCTTTTTCCTTTTTACAAAACTTAACTATTTTCATATTTTCTATTTTCTTTTAATATTTTCATTCAATTTAATTTATCTTTCAATAATTTTTATCATGCATTTAGAAAATACCAAAAATATTTATTTTTTGCATACTCATCATAAAAATAGTTATTTAATTTTTAAAATTAAAATTATTATTTTTGCATGCATATTTACAGAACTGGCGACTCTACCGGGGAGACACCCTAAAGAGAGAATACCTTAGGGATTGTTTTAGAACACTTCTATTGCTTTCTGTTTGATTTGCTTGCTTTACTTTTAAGGGTTGCTTGGGTATTATATTTGTGGGAGATCCTACACCCGGATCCGGGTTTCCTTTTAGGTAAGTAGCAATAAATCGTCGCGACCGTTAGACGTATATCGAAACGGTCAACATGATGGCTACGTTAGTGTGACACTTTGGATGTCCTGATACTCTTCATTTCCAAGTTGAGGATAGTATTTGGCTTGCGTGGTGTCATCAAGCACTAACTAAACTTTTAGAACCTTAATTGACCCATCTTGGCCATTAGAAGGTAGTGAGATGGCCCGGCTTTGGTGTAGACCGAGGTTGGTTGATACTCGATGCTACGCTCGTTGAGATCAGACTTTTGGGATATTTTCGGTCGACCACTTGGCAGTCGTATTGAAATAAACGCCTACGAGAAAGATCAATGATGTGAGATTCCTAGAACCCGGTTACTATTATAGGACAGGATGAACCAACTCAAACTTTTGGTGGGGTAATCACCTATACCTCATGCAAGCCTTAAACCTAGGCTCATTGTGTGAATTGTTTGTGTGTGCTAAACATGACATCATGATATCATTCGCATTGCATATCATCTCTAACTATTTCAAGGACCTAGGGATTTATCTTTGCTCTATTTTGTAGGAATTATGGCTTCTAGAAAGACTATCCGAATCAACTTCATGGGCATACCTTCTCAGCTCAAAGAATTGGTTTCAGAGATTCCCGATCATGCCCAGTTCATCAAAAAACATGGTTATCTACTTGACTTGGTTATCTCCGGTTTTGAAGAAGATATGATGCATGTCCTATTTCAGTTCTTCGATCCGAAACACCATTGCTTTACATTCCCAGATTATCAGTTGGTTCCTACCTTGGAAGAGTTCTCTAAGCTACTTGGGATGCCTATTCTTGATCAAATGCCATTCACCGGTCTAGAAAAGGTTCCTAAGTACGAAGACATCGCATCCGCCTTACATCTTAAGCGCTCAGACATTGAAGCCAATTGGGAAACCAGAAGTGGAGTTAAGGGTTTACTTTCCAAGTTCCTAATTAAGAAAGCCCGAGAATTCCTCAAAGTTATGAGTTTCCATGCATTTGAAGACATTGTGGCCTTGCTAATCTATGGTTTGGTTCTATTTCCTAACTCGGATCAATTCATAGATTTCAACACTATTAAGTTGTTTCTTACCCGTAATCTTGTGCCTACTTTACTTGGAGACATCCTGCATTCTCTCCACCCTCGTACTACTAAGAGACAAGGAACCCTCATGTGTTGTATACCGTTACTTTCCAGGTGGTTTATTTTGCACCTTCCTTCATCAGTTTTGAAGAATGAACAAAGGTTGAGATGGTCTCAGAGGTTAATGTCACTCTCTCATTCAGATATCCGTTGGAATCTTTTCTCCCAAAAGGACTTCACATTCATCGAGCGTTGTGGAGAATTCCCTAACGTACAACTACTTGGTATAAGGGGAGGTATCACTTACAACCCTTCTCTAGCTCTACGTCAGTTTGGTTTTGCTCGAAGAGATGGTCCACATGATATGCTTCTCCAAGACATTGTGTTCGACTACAACCACGATCTCGAATTAAAGCGAAGGTTCATACGCTTGGGGCATGGTAAAGAAGACTGATACCAAGACTTTGGGGCACCAAAACTCCATTCCTTGGGAACCTTACCTCAAATGGGTGCGAGCTCGAGCTCAAAACCTCATGATACCATTCACGCCTGTTTTACCCGTAGTTATGGAACCTGTTGCTATAGGTGACGTACCCTATACTGTTCTCCATCCCGACATGCCTACTGATTTTGAAGACTTGAAGAGATCCTGGATTCAACTTAAAGAAGAAAGGGATACCTTTGAAGCTCAGTGTTATGCAAGTGAGAAGAAGGTACTAGAGTTGACGAAGCTACTTCACGAGGAGCGAAGCATCAACGCCTACCTCGGCACCAAGAGGAAGCGCCCATGGGAGACTTAGAGCTTAGGGATTTATATGTTTTCTTTTATTTGTTTTGAACTATCTTTTGTACTTAAAAAGAAAAAGAATAAAAAAGAGAACTAATAAATGTTTGTTCGTGCTTGTTTAACAAATTTAAATCTCAAAGGTCCTTGAAAACATTGCATTGCATCTGCATAAACATTGCATATCATAGCATAACATCGCATCACAGGTACATTGAAGATTGGTTTTCTCATCCTCTCGCTATTTATTTTAGCAGAAATGGCTCTCGAACAGTCTGTCAAAGATCTCCAGGCTCAGAATGCTCAGTTTCAGCAGATGTTCACTAGCTTAGTCCGAGGCCAAGAAGATCTGAAGAAACTCATCAACAGAAAGAAGAAGGTCGTCGGTCTTCTCAACATGGGAAGACGCTACAAAGGTGGTCCTAAAGTGGTTAGCCGGATAGAGCTCTCTGAAGAAAGGTTCAAGAATGAGGGGAGTGTCAAGGGTAATGAAGATGACCAGCGTGAGCCTGAGAAAGAGAGAGAGGATCGCTCTGACTATAGCCAGTACTCTGATGAAGATGACAAGTACAAGCAACTTGAAGACCGTCTGAATGCTGTGGAAAACCTGAAGATGTCAGGGCTGAATTTTGATGATCTGAGTCTTGTTCCTGGTGTTGTGATTCCTCCCAAGTTCAAAGTTCCTACTTTTGCCAAATATGATGGCATTTCTTGCCCAAAGCTGCATTTGAAGTCCTATGTTCAGAAGATCAACCCCCACACTGATGACAGAAAGTTGTGGATGCACTATTTTCAAGAGAGTTTGTCCGGAACTCAATTGGAGTGGTATTATCAGCTAGAGAATGACCGTATCCGTACTTGGGTTGACTTGGCAGATGCTTTCTACAGACAGTATGAGTACAATGCTGAATTGACACCCACTCGCATGCAACTACAAAGCATGTCTATGGGTCTTGATGAGAAGTTCAAGGAGTATGCTCAGAAATGGAGAGATCTAGCAGGCAGAGTTCAACCACCCTTGTCCAATAGGGAATTGGTTGATATGTTTATGGAACAACGACAGCCCATTCTTCAATCATCGATTGGAAACTCTTGATAGGATTCACCGAGTTGATATTGACAGGCGGGCGTATTGAAGCTGGTATCAAGAATGGGAACATTCAGGTAGAGTCATCTTCAAATGCTGTGAAGAGATCTTTTGGTGGTAGAAAGAAGCCAATCTTGTGTATGGTCGGAAAAGCGAGCCAAGACCGACCGTGCTTAAAGAAGGCGGTTGTGATCTCGATCCTGCATCGGCAACCTCGGTGAGACAGCGTAGCGAGCAGCCATGAAGGCGGTTCTGAAGATCAACATGCCATTGTCGCAATCCTTGCAACAAATGTTGAAAGCGGTGATTACTTTGAAGGATCCTCCTCAGTGTCAACACTTCCTCTCGAGATACAATCCTAATGCTAAGTGTCCTTACCACTCCAATAGCCCAAGGCACGACACTGACAACTGTTGGGCTCTGAAGAACAAGATTCAAGATATGATTAAAGTTAAGCGATTGAGTTTGATCCTCCTGTTGAGACTCGAATGTGATCAACACGCCCATGCCTAAGCACGGTTGAACCCGACTTTGTAGGTTTTGCATCACAAATGTGCGGATAGCAAGAGTCGCCACCGACTTTTATTTTTATCCAATTAAGGGAAGGTAAAAGTACAGAAAAAAGACCTTCGTTAGATTCTGAGTAAGGGAGAAGGTTATGAAAAGGGAAGGTATTAGCACCCCTTTCCATCCGTAGTTATCTACGGGCTCTTAGTTGCTCTTAGATCACTTTAAAATTGTGCTTTCAGTGTGTTTGACAAAAAATGTTTTGAAAAGGGCATTTCGCTTTGACTTTGTAATGATTCATGTAGGAATGTATACAAAGTGTTTGGAAATGTTTCGTTTTGAAAAGAGTTTGAACTTTTGACAAAAGTGTGAGGTGTGAAAAGTATTTGATTTGAGCAAGCAACTAAAAGTCTTATTACCTACTCAGAATTGGTCGTTTTCGTGTTGTTTTATGTTCCTTTAGAATAGTGTTATCCGTACCATTAGTTGGTAGGTAAATCTATTCGTTGGATGTAAAAGGGACATTCGAAGGGACATCGGATGGTCATAGAAAGCAACTTGTAGGAAGTATCCTAGCACATTCGAAGGGACTACCATCATTTTTCGTAGGCAACAATCGAGGGTCAAGATCATGTATTCGTAGGCGACATCGTGGGTCTATGATCTTTGTATCGAAGGGACTATGATGATTTGTTTTGAAGGCAACGGTGCTAGAATACCTCTACGTTCGAGGGACATGACCATATTTGAATTCGTAAGGCAACGAGAGAGAATTACCCTAAGGGGTGCATGTGTGAAAAGAGTGTGTCAGGTTCAGATATATTATCTTGAAAATCAGAGTGAGCTATTGTTCAATTTTATCTTGCCATACACGCCTAATTACTAGCAGTTATAGGGTGCGGAAACTAAAATGCGGAAATGTAAAGATGCGGAAAGATAAATGTCCTACGCTATTACATGGCTTTGGGGCAGATACATAATTTAAACTTGCGGAAAATAAAAACCTAATTTAAACTATTACATCCCATAAACAGTTACATTATTGAAAAAAAGAAAACAGTAAAAGAATCCGTCTGAAACGGAACAACCTGTGAAACGACAAGAAAATCGGAAAATACGATGAAATCGAATAAGAGGAAAATATTAGTAAAAATGCAAGTTTTTGAATGAGAAAAATATGACATGCTGGAAATAACATAAATATGCTAAAATAATTTTTTGGGATTTTTTGGATGCATTTTAATAATTTAAAACTAATTAAATGTGATTTAAATGCTAAATTATGAATAAAAATAAATATGCATGCAAAATAATATTTTTTAATTTTATAAATTAAATAAGTATTTTCTGAAAATAAATGCAAAAGGAAAAAATATTTTGATTATTTTTAATGCATGAAATAAAAATATGAAAAGAATTAAAATGATATGCAAAAATATTAAAAAATAAGAAAATAGAAAAATAGAGAAAGTTGAGTTTGTGAAAAAAGGAAACCAAAACTGGTCCTGGCATGGTTCGAACTGGTGTCCCTTGAGAGCATCTCCAACAGTCCGCGCCTTAACCAACTGAGCCAGCGTGCACATGTGTTTGAAAGCTGGAGCGAATGGATTACAAGCACGCGTCGTCCTTCCATTACCTCGTCTCCGCGCCAAGCTTCGTCTTCTCCGATTTGAATTTTTGAAAATTCAGCGTCGGCCATTGTTCGACGCTACAACCCTGGCTTATTCAAAAATCAAGCACACATAATATAAATGAATTCTAAGACCATGGTTCGACTCCAGACATCATTCCGAATGCATTGGTACTAGTCTCGTGGTCCAATTTTTCCTAATAAGCCAAGCCCTAAATCGAGCTCAGGAACCCTAGTTATGGCATATTACGTTTCAGGCCATGGAAATGCAATTAACCTGCCCAGATCGTTTGCAAACTTCCTACTAAACACAAAAACAACAACAAATCGTGTTAAAAAAGCATGAATATGAGAAATCAATTTTGAAATATATTGGAACAAACCGAATTCGGATTTCTTGTTTCTTGATGGTTTTTGACAATGTAAAGGTCTGGAATGCTTCCAGGGATGTCAAGGAACGTGTTTGGATCCTCAAAACCAATTGAAACAAGCTGGATCAATGGCTGCTAGTTGCTTCAAGTGCACGGTTTTTTGAGTTTTAGGTTAGGGTTCTTGAGCCAATTTTTTCATTCTCAATCATGTGCTATGCATTGTGTATTTATATTAGATGGAATTGGAACTGATTTGAGGAAAAAATCATCACTAATCAATGCAAATCAAATTTGAGTTTTGTACAAAATCAAATTTTCAATTTTTGATCAATTTTCAATCCAATCTTGCCATATCCAACCAAATTTCGAAATTTGCTGGCTTGAATGAGTTATTGGATCTCAAGGAAGAGAGAAAAATCAATTTTGCATTTAATTTTGATTTTATACTTTATTTTTGAATTTAATTTGTATTTAAATGAATAAATTCCAAATTAAATAGAAAAATAAAATAAAAATTCGTGGCATTGGGCTTGGATATTCCTAATTGTATAAGGAACAAGTTTGGATGAAGAAAAAGTAAGCCCATTTGCAAAAAGTTTGATTTTTAGAAGCATCTCTCTTTGTGCATCTCTTCAAAATTGCCCAACTTGTGAATGGTGTATCTTGCTCAATTTTCCATGTTTTTGAGTGTTCTTGGACTTTTTGGAAAGCTCTAAGAGTCCTCTAGCCAACCTTTTTGGTATCATCTCAATTGGAGTTTCCATTCTCAATATATCTTCAAAACAAAATGTTGACTTTTTGTTGACTTTGAAAATGACCTGTAATGTTTTGGGCCATACCTCTCAAATGAAGCATTTTTTGGACATTCTTGTGAGACATGAAGTTGTAGAGAATTGAATTTCCTTCAAAACAAGAGGTGGTGGAAAAATTTCTGAGAAAGTATGAGAAAGTTATGATCAGTCAAAGTTCAGTTGACTTTCCACCTAGAAACCCTAATTTAGAAAGTTTGACTTTTGAGCAAATCTTGAGTTTTCTTGATGAATCATGATAAACCCTTGATCAAATGATGAATGTAACTTCAAAATGAGGATGTTGACCAAAAATTATGAAGTTTGTTGTATGTTGACCACAGTTGACTTTTGTCAATACATTGATTTTCAACTATCGAGCAATTATGCAGGCAATCTTGACTTGTAAGGCTTGAAACTTGACATGGAGAATCTTTGAAGCATATGAGGAGGCATGATAATCATTTGAGATGTTGGAAGTCCATCTGGAGCTGAGAATTGCCAAACCCTAGTTTGGGTTGATTGTCTAGGAGAGGGTTTGTTTGATCAACCTTTGAGGAATCCTTGAGTATGGATGTATGGAATGTCTTGAGAAGATGGAGGGCAAATTTTGGGGTATGACAGCTGCCCCTGTTCAATCTTCTTGTACTGGAAGGGTTATATTGGCATGCGTGCCTTTCGTGACCTGGAGGTAGAAGATGATTGAACACTCGAGTACACTTGAAAATTTGCACTCGCTGTTGGTGGATGATGCGGGAATGGGCTTACAGATGCCATTTGGAGAAAGTGGAGATTTTGCTGGGGGATGAGTCGTGTGCTAGACTCGAGGTTGTTGATAGGAGGAGAATCGTCGGGGATGGGCTTGAGATGCCATCTGGAAAGGTCGATGCTGGGGAGTGAGCCGTACGCTAGGCTCTGTAGTCGTTTCTGGAAGGAGCATGGAGATGGGCTTAAGATGCCATCTGGAGGGAGTCGTACGTTAGACTTCGTGCTCATCTTTGAATGAAGCTATTGATGTATTGGTTTTTAACCAAATATGCAGCATTCTGAAAGCGGAGAAATGTTGATAAGTAGTCGGAGATGGGCTTAAGATGCCATCCAGGGCAATTGAGTCGTATGCCAGACTCTGTAGTTGCTGTTGATAATAAGAAGGATCCAGAATAGATCTTCGTGCTGATTACTCTGAGGGGATAGTAATTTGGCAAAGTGTGGATATCGTCCACATGTGCATCGGTATTGATCCACTTATCGGAGGATAACTGCGATCGTTCGGATAGGGTTTCCGTCGGCGGGCATTAATCACGGATCCGTTGTCGGAGGACAACGAGGCGGTCGTTCGAGATAGTTTTCCGTCGAGATTCGGGCTTAATCTGGACCGGTTCGGAGACAACTAGGCGGTCTTTGGATAGTTTTCCGTCGAGATTCGGGGCTAATCTGGACCATCGTCGGAGGACAACCGGGCGGTCTTCGAGATAGCTTTCCGTCGAAATCGGGGCTTAATCTGGACACCTTGCGTCGAAGTGATTTCCACATTTTGGAGAAAACAAGAGAAACTTTGATAGAATATTTGTTAGTCTTATGCAAAGTATGATGCATGACAATGTATATGAATGACATATGCATGAACTATGACTTTATGAGTAATGTATGAATGATAGATGTTGTGGTATTTCAAAACATATCCATCTTGAAGAAGATGCGGATGTTAGCGAGGATTCGACTTACATTTGGGGATGGAGATCTTGAGAAGAAAGAACTTGATCCCTCCGATGCACTATCGACCAAGTCTTGGGCCTAGATATTGTTGAGGAAGGTAGAGATTGAAAACTTGTTGGAGATCTCATACATAGACCTGGGAGAGTGCGGGAGGCAATCTTGGGGATCTTGTATGTAGATCTGTTGGGAAAAATTAGGGCGCTCTGGGGATTTTGAGTGTAGATCTCATTGGAGAGTGTTTGATGGTTCTTGGGAGACCGGGTTGGGGCCGTTGGAATCTTTGGTGGGAATAGAAGATGTAGATTTTCTCGGTGCATTATCGACCAAGTCTCAAGTCCGGATACCTTTGAAAAGGGGTTGTTGAAAGATATTCGATAATAAATACCTCGGGGATGAAGTGTTCTTGGAGACGATGTAACATTGCTCGATTGAGTGGAATCACCGTTCGGGACTAACGTATACTCTGGGAAGGTTTGGTGTGAGTGACACTTTGTAGGGATCATGCTCGTGGGAAATGCATTGGTGACTTTCGTCGTCATCTCAATTCCTAGAGCACGTAGTAACTACTTTTGTATGTCCATTTTAGCATGTTTGTGAATAGATTCTTATTGTCAAATGCATATAATCATTCAAAGTATCGTTGGACTTATTGCAAGCGACAATAGTGAAAAATGTAAAGAGAAAGAAATCGTATTCATTTGAAATGTGGCATATGGCCAAGTGGTTTGTACACAAGAAAGGTAAAAGCTATGGAAACAATCTCGTTAAGTTCCAACCATAGTACTCATATATTTCAACTATCTCATCTCCTTGTCGGTAGAAATTGAGTAGTGATCTTCGCCATTTGAATCTTGAATCTTGATAGTAGCTGAAGCGGTGATCTGGAAGAGACATAGTAAATGCGCTTAAATCCTAATTTTGCCTAGACCGCCCTTCGGGTTTTCGATCTCACGGATACCCTTTTTGCCCAAGCCTTTTCGGGTTTTCGACTTGCGGGTGTACATTTTTGTATATATATCCTTAACTTTTGCCCGAACCCTTTTGGTTCGTCAGGATGCCCTTATTTTTGCCTAGGTCAGTCGACCTAGCGGGTCTCTTCATGCGTAGTATTTTTTGACTATGTCTGCGTTCACAGGGTGTGGGAAATCTTCACCATCCATGGTGCTAAGTATCATAGCTCCGCCGGAAAACACTGTCTTGACTACAAATGGTCCCTCGTAGGTGGGAATCCATTTGCCCCTGGGATCACCTTGTGGAAGAATGATGCGCTTGACTACTAGGTCACCAACTTGATAGACTCGGTGCTTGACCTTCTTATTAAATGCTCTGATCATTCGCTTCTGATAGATCTGTCCATGGCAGATGGATGCGAGTCGTTTCTCATAAATCAAATTAATCTGGTCAAGGCGAGTCTGGACCCAATCGTCTTCGCCTAACTCTGCGTCCTGGAGGACTCTGGTTGAGGGTATCTGAACCTCAATGGGTAGGACTGCTTCCATACCGTACACAAGAGAGAAGGGGGTTGCCCCTGTTGATGTTCGTACTGTAGTGCGATAACCATGAAGAGCAAATGGTAACATCTCATGCCAATCCTTGTAAGTCACTGTCATCTTCTGTATAATCTTCTTAATGTTCTTATTGGCGGCTTCCACTACGCCATTCATCTTAGGCCGATATGGAGAAGAGTTGTGATGCTTGATCTTGAACTGCGTGCAGAGTTCGGTGATCATCTTGTTGTTGAGATTAGAGCCATTATCTGTGATAATCCTTTCGGGAGTGCCATATCGACAGATAAGATTATGCTTGATGAAACGAGCCACAACATTCTTGGTAACAGATGCGAACGAGGCTGCTTCTACCCACTTGGTGAAATAATCAATTGCCACAAGGATGAAACGATGTCCGTTGGAAGCGGTGGGCTTGATTTCTCCAATCATGTCAATGCCCCACATTGCAAAAGGCCAAGGACATTAGGACATTCGAGTCTGGAGGTGCGTGCACTTTGTGCATAAATCGGCATTTGTGACAAGATCGAGCGTAGGTGACAATCGACTTCCATGGTGGACCAATAGTAACTTTGTTCTCAAAATCTTCTTAGCCATGGTGTGTCCTTTGAGTGGGTACCAAATGCGCCGTGTAACTCTTCCATGATGCGTATTGCTGTTTTCTGGTCTACACAGTGGAGTAAACACAAGTCGTGGTTGCGCTTGTATAAGATGCCGTTGCTGAGGAAGAATTTGGATGCAAATCTTCTCATGAACTTCTTATCATTGATGAGATGCCCTGCGGATATTCCGAGTCTCAAGATACCTTTTCACGTCATAGTACCAAGGTTTCTCTTACGTATCAAGCTCATAACAATATCTTTGGTTCGTCAAACTTCTCAATGATGATCGGGAGCCTCGTTGTCCCATCGACCTAGAACATAGATGACATGGTAGCTAATGTATGCATGATTCTCTTCTCGTGGAATATGATTGAAAGTGATCTCTTGAGTAGGGGATCAAACTCAAAACATGCTCTCGTCTGGAATGAGGTTCGGATGCTTCGTATCCCACTCGCCTTAACGGTGATCACTAAAAGCGAGTCCCATACACTGTAAGAACTTGATTCTTAAATCAATAGCGACTTTGATACCCATGATGCACGCTTCGTATTCGGCCATGTTGTTAGTGCAGCTGAAATAGAGTCTGGCGGTGAGAGGCGTATGTCCGCCTGTAGGGGATGTGATGATGGCGCCAATGCCGTTGCCGAGTGCATTTGAGGCTCCATCAAAGACCATGGTCCATCGGGATCCTTGTTCGGGTCCTTAAATCTGGCACAGTTCTTCACAATCAGTGACTAGTAAAACATCTTCATCTGGAAATTCGAACTGCATAGACTGATAGTCATCTACAGCTTGATGAGCCAAATGATCGGCTACCACACTTCCTTTGATTGCTTTCTGAGAAGTGTATTGGATATCATACTCGGTCAAGATCATTTGCCATCTTGCTATTCTTCGGAGGCTTTCTCAAATATGTATTTTATCGGATCCATCTTGAAATCAACAAAGTAGTGTGAGTCAACATATCTTGTCTTAGTCGGTGACAGAAAGCGTTGCAAGTTTTCTCAGTGTGAGTATCTTGTTTCACGATCGGTAAAATTTTGCTAAGGTAGTATATTGCATGCTCTTTTCGACCGGACTCGTCATGTTGCTAACACACACATTGAGCTCTCTAATCGTCAAGTACATGATAAGAGGTCTTCCTTGATGGGCGGCATCGGGATATGAGGATTACATGGGTACTCCTTGATTTTGTCAAAAGCGATCGGCAATCGTCATTCCATTCCACTACTTGATCTTTCTTTAGTAACTTGAAGATTGGCTCACGGTGGCGATTAGATGTGCAATGAATGAAATGTAATTCAATCGGCCGAAACCTCGACTTCCTTCTCGGTGCGGGGGCTGGCATCTCTTGAATAGCTTTAACCTTGGCGGGTCAACTTCAATACCTTTACCGCGACAACAAACCCTAGGAGTTTTCGGATCGACTCCAAAGTGCACTTGTTAGGATTAAGTCTTAGTCATACTTCTTCAACAGTCAAGCAGTTTACGCAAATGATCAAGATGTTCTTCTTGATGCGTGATCGAGCTATCATGTCGTCGGCGTAGACCTCTATCTCGTGATGAATCATGTCATGAAATAATGTCACCATAACGCGATAAGTGGCGGCGCGTTCTTGATCAAAGCGGCATAACCTTATAGCGAAAGTGCCCCATGTGTAACAGTAGTCTTTTCCATGTCTTGAGGCCATTTTGATCGATTGTAACAGAAACCATCCATGAAGGAGAAAACCTTATCTTGGCGGTGTTGTCAACGAACATCAATATGAGGAAGTGGGAAATCGTCTTTCGGACTCGCTTTTCAGATCTCTGTAATCCACACACATTCGTACTTTACCATCCTTCTTAGGCACAGGAACCACGTTTGCAACCCATTGTGGATAGGAAGTAACAGC
This sequence comes from Vicia sativa, assembly GCA_021764765.1. Classification (NCBI taxonomy): domain Eukaryota; kingdom Viridiplantae; phylum Streptophyta; class Magnoliopsida; order Fabales; family Fabaceae; genus Vicia; species Vicia sativa. Next base: position 40,821,354 of record CM038796.1, on the reverse strand, counting down.
TAAGAAATCGGTGTTGAACTGTTTCATAACTTCGGCTTTGATTTTCTCTGACATTTCGGGCGCATCGTCGAGCCTTGTTTCCTTTGGGAAAACCTTCTTTTGTTGGCAATCGGTGTACCACAATATCAATGTCCAACCCTGGCATGTCTTCGTATGACCAAGCAAAAACCTCAATATAGTCTCGTAGCATCTGTATCATCCTTTCTTTAACACTGTTCTCAAGACCCGCTCCTATCTTGATCTCTTTTCTGTCTTCATCAGTACCCAAATTCACAACCTCAACTTGCTCTTTGTGTGGCTGTATAACTCGCTCTTCTTCTGTGCGATCGACAAGTTCTCACGGAACTTCACAATCTTCCTCACTTTCGTCTTGACGGTAGATCGGATCATCAAAGTCATATTTAGCAATAGCATAGTTATCAACGAGATTCGGAGTGATTACGCGTGTATCACGTGGGTGTGTGTAAGAAACACATAGCTTTTGAAGGGTGATAAAGTAAAAGAAAAACAATCAATTGAATGCAAAAGTCCAACGAATTTATTGAATGAAAATCGCAAGCGACGGATAATAACCCTCAAAGCGAGCCATGATGCCGGGTAAGGCACTAGGCTTTAGAGTTTATTGTTCGAAACATAAAAATACGAAAAGCAAAACAAAAACAAAAGCAATTACTCCTGGCTAAAGGAGATTGGTATGACGTCTTCATTCTTCCAATTCTTGAGTCGTGATCGGGTTGGGAAGATCCACTTGCGATGTCGAAGCCGTTGTCGTCGTCTTCTATGGATTCCACTCGGCGATGCGGAAAGGAAGTTGGCCGCACGTTTGCGGTATCATCTTGACCCTTGATGGTGAAGCCTAAACCGGTCTTGTCGGTTTGAAAGGAAGATCGGGTGACCCCAAACAGACTACCTCCTTGTTCAACGGCTTGGCATCTTTCGTGAGGCCATCCTAGGCATAGCTTGTAACCGGAGGTGACGGGAGAGTCAGCGGCATGACTCGGGAGCTGTTTCAAAAGCTTGACAAGGAGTCTCAAGAATTCACCCTCCATTTCGAGTATCGGAATGGTAGAATGACCATATATTCTTCTTCACCATATCTTGTAACAACCTTCCCTTTCACTTGGGTACTTGACTTCGATGTAGGGTAGAGGTAATAGCGCGCCCCATGTATCAAGGGCGTCAAGTAGGCAAGAGTAAGCTGGACGGATGTCCATGACAAAGAAAGTGGAATCAAAAGTCTGGGAACCGACTTTAACGGGCAGAGTGAGCTCTCCAAGTACTGTTCGCTTAGAACCATCAAAAGCTCTCACAATAATGTCACTAGGTCTCAGAACTAACCCTTCGACATCAAGCCGATCAAAAGCAGTCTTCGGAAGGATATTCAGAGCAGAACCGGTATCCACCAAAACATGAGACAATGTAATTCCTTTGCATTCGACAGAGATGTGCAAGGCTTTGTTATGTTTCTTTTCGGAAGGAGTCAAATCGGCATCAGAGAAGCCTAGGCCGTTGTTGGCAGCCAGGCTAGCAATACAAACTTCAAACTGGTCAGTAGTAGTGTCTTGCGGTACGTGAGCATTCTTCAGAAACTTCACCAAGGCATTAGCATGAGCCTCAGAGCACAAGAGAAAAGCGAGCATGGAAATCTTGGACGGTGTTTGTCCCAACTGTTCCACAACATTGTAGTCACTCTTCTTGATAATCTTCAGAATTTCCTCCATTTCTTGTTTGGAGGTGTCTTCAGCAACTTCCTTTGGTACTTGGTTGGCGGGATGAGTCCTTTGGTTCTTTCCCGATAGCTTGGGGAATGGATTGAATAGCTGGAATGCGGTGAGTCGCGGTATCTTTTGGAGGAGAGATATCTGGAGAGAACACTCTTACGATTCTGGTCACCTTACTTGATCCGGTGATGTTGTCAATGTCAGGAATGGTAGCTTCAACTGTAAGATCTTCAATGGTCAGAGGGTCTTGCTTGACACCATGATAATAAACATCAGCTCCATAATTCCAAGGGATAGCCTTGTCAGAGGAATATGGAACTGGTCTTGGAGAAGTAATGATGAGAGGTGCCACTCTAGGCACAGGTGTAACAGAGGAAATCCTTATAGTGTTAACATCAGCATAGTCTTCTGGGAAATCGTCACCCCATCCGGTTACCTTAACATCTTCAATAGGAATCTTGTAGCTCTCAGGAACAGTGTACTTCACCATGTAATCATACTTTCCACTTGGCTGTCCCAAGGTATCCCACACAGATGGTGCGGCTTCATTCGCATTGTCAATCTTTAACTTAGACATTTCTTCACACAGCTTCTACACAGGTGGTTTTAGAAATAGTATCTCACGGTTGTCCATCATGCACTGAACATGTCTTCTCAACCAAGCAAAGCCATCAGGCGCAGACGGGCACCAACGACAATTCTCTGGGCATCCTGGATTGACACCAGCTTGTAGCAAATTCTTCTTAACAGTCATCAGAGGAATGGTCAAGTCATCTATGTTGAAAACATAAGTATCTTCTCCAACAGCATTTGAACTCTTGTCATGGTTAGGCATAGGAGCGTTGATCACATTTGTAGTCTCAACAGGAGGATCGAACTCAATCTGCTTAGCTTCAATCATGTCTTAAATCTTGTTCTTCAGAGCCCAACAATCATCAGTACTATGCCCTGGGCTATTGGAATGGTAAGCACACTTAGCATTAGGATTGTATCTCGGAGAGAAGTGTTGACATTCGAGGAGGATCCCTCAAGTGTCATCTGCTTTCAACATGTGTTGCAAGGCTTGCGACAACGGCATGTTGATCTTTATGCTGTCTTTGTGGCGCGTTCGACTACGCGTGTTGTCTCGAGATTGTCTTGATGTAGGATTGGAGATCACTGGCCCCACAGTTAGCGGTCGGTCTTGGCTCGGCTTTTCGACCATATCGACATTAGTTTCTTTCTTACCAAAAGACCTCTTGTGACATTTGAAGATGACTCTGTCAGAATCTTCCACTCTTAATACCAGCTTCAATACTGCTTTGTCAATATCAGCTCGGTGAATCCGGTTGAAGAATTTCAATCGGATGATTAAAGAATGGGCTGTCGGTGTCCCCATAAACATATCAACCAACTCCTATTGGACAAGGGTGGTTGAACTACTGCTAGATCTCTCAACTTGAGCATACTCCTTGAACTTCTCATCACGACCCATAGACATGCTTTGTAGTTGCATGCGGTGGGTGTCAATTCACATTGTACTCATATTATGCATGAAAGCATCGCCAAGTCACTCCAATACGGATACGGTCATTCTCTGGTGATAATACCACTCTAGCGAGTTCGGACAAACTCTCTTGAAAATAGTGCATCCACAACTTTTTGTCGTCAGTGTGGGGATTGATCTTCTGGACATAGGATTTCAAATGCAGCTTAGGGCAAGACATGCCATCATACTTAGAAAAGTTGGAACTTTGAACTTGGGAGGAATCACAACACGAGGACAAGACTCGGATCATCAAAATTCAGCCGGACATCTTGAGTTTTCCACAGACATTGAGACGGTCTTCAAGTTGTTTGTACTTGTCATCTTCATCGAGTATTGGCCATTATCATAGTCTTTCTCAGGTTCATGCTGACTACCTTCGCCATCCCCCTTGTTACTTTGCTCATCCTCCTTCTTGACACTTCCTTCAGAGAGCTCAATTTGACTAACCACTCTAGGACCACCTTTGTAGCGTCGCCCATGTTGAGAAGACCAACAACCTTCTTCTTCCTGTTGATGAGCTTCTTGGATCTTCTTGGCCTTGGACCAAGTGGTAAACATCTCTGGCCCAGGCATTACGAGCACGGAGATCTTTGTGATGTTCAAGAGCCATTTACGCTAAAATAAATAGCGAGCAAATGAGAAAACCAATCTTCAATGTACCTGTGATGCAATGTTATGCTATGATATGCAATGTTTATGCGAATGCGATGCAATGTTTTCAAGGACCTTAGAGATTTAAATTTGTTAAACAAGCAATGAACAAACATTTATTAGTACTCTTTTTATTCTTTTTCTTTTTAAGTACAAAAGATAGTTCAAACAAATATAAGAAAACATATAAATCCTAAAGCTCTAAGTCTCCCATGGGCTTCCTCTTGGTGCCGGTAGCGTTGATGCTTCGCTCCTCGTGAAGTAGCTTGGTCAACTCTAGCACTTTCTTCTCGCTTGCATAACACTGAGCTTCAAAGGTATCCCTCTCTTCTTTAAGTTGAATCCAGGATCTCTTCAAGTCTTCAAAATCAGTAGGCATGTCAGGATGGAGAACGGTATAGGACTCGTCACCTATAGCAACAGGTTCCATAATTCTTGGTAAAGCAGGCGTGAATGGCATCATGAGGTTTTGAGCTCGAGCTCTCACCCATTTGAGGTAAGGTTCCCAAGGAATGGCATTCTGGTGCCCCAAAGTCTTGGTATCAGTCTTCTTTACCATGCCCCAAGCGTGTATGAACCTTCGTCGGTAATTCTGGAGATCGTGGTTGTAGTCGAACACAATATCTTGGAGAAGCATATCATGTGGACCATCTCTTCGAGCAAAACCAAAGCGACGTAGAGCTAGAGAAGGGTTGTAAGTAATACCTCCCTTATACCAAGTAGCGGTACATTAGGAATTCTCCACAACTCAATGAAGGTGAAGTCCTTTTGAGAGAAAAGACTCCAACGGATATCGGGTGAGAGAGTGACATTAACCTTTGAGACCATCTCAACCTTTGTTCATTCTTCAAAAGCGATGGAGGAAGGTGCGAAATAAACCACCGGAAAGTAACGATGCAACACATGAGAGTCCTTGTCTTTTGATGAGTGCAGTGTGGAGAATGTAGGATATCTCCAAGTAAAGTAGGCACTGGATTGCGGGTAAGGAACAACTTGATGGCGTTGACATCTATGAATTGATCCGAGTTAGGAAATAGAACCAAACCATAGATTAGCAAGGCCACAATGTCTTCAAATGCATGGAAACTCATAACTTTGAGGAATTCTCGGGCTTTCTTAATTAGGAACTTGGAAAGTAAACCCTTAACTCCACTTCTGGTTTCCCAATTGGCTTCAATGTCTGAGCGCTTAAGATGTAAGGCGGATGCGATGTCTTCGTACTTAGGAAACTTTTCTAGACCGGTGAATGGCATTTGATCAAGAATAGGCATCCCAAGTAGCTTAGAGAACTCTTCCAAGGTAGGAACCAACTGATAATCTGGGAATGTAAAGCAATGGTGTTTCGGATCAAAGAACTGGAATAGGACATGCATCATATCTTCTTCAAAACCGGAGGTAACCAAGTCAAGTAGATAACCATGTCTTTTGATGAATTGAGCATGATCGGGAATCTCTGAAACCAATTCTTTGAGTTGAGAAGGTATACCCATGAAGTTGATTCGGATAGTCTTTCTAGAAGCCATAATCCCTACAAAACAGAGCAAAGATAAATCCCTAGGTCCTTGAAATAGTTAGAAATGATATGCAATGCAAATGATGTCATGATGTCATGTTTAGCACACACAAACAAATTACACAATGAGCCTAGGTTTAAGGCTTGCATGAGGTATAGGTGATTACCCCACCAAAAGTTTGAGTTGGTTCATCCTGTCCTATAATAGTAACCGGGTTCTAGGAATCTCACATCATTGATCTTTCTCGTAGGCGTTTATTTCAATACGACTGCCAAGTGGTCGACCGAAAATATCCCAAAAGTCTGATCTCAACGAGCGTAGCATCGAGTATCAACCAACCTCGGTCTACACCAAAGCCGGCCATCTCACTACCTTCTAATGGCTAAGATGGGTCAATTAAGGTTCTAAAAGTTTAGTTAGTGCTTGATGACACCACGCAGAAGCCAAAAACTATCCTCAACTTTGAAATGAAGAGTATCAGGACATCCAAAGTGTCACACTAACGTAGCCATCATGTTGACCGTTTTGATATCGTCTAGCAGTCGCGACGATTTATTGCTACTTACCTAAAAGGAAACCGGATCCGGGTGTAGGATCCCCCACAAATATAATACCCAAGCAACCCTTAAAGATAAAGCAAGCAAGTCAAACAGAAAGCAATAAAGGTGATTTAGAAATCCCTAAGGCAATTCTCTCTTTAGGGTGTGTCCCCAGCAGAGTCGCCAGTTCTTTAATACAGTGAACTGACTTTGTAGGTTTTTGCATCGCAAATGTGCGGATAGTAAGAGTCGCCACCGACTTTTATTTTTATCCAATTAAGGGAAGGTAAAAGTACGAGAAAAAGACCTTCGTTAGATTGAGTAAGGGAGAAGGTTATGAAAAGGAAGGTATTAGCACCCTTTCCATCCGTAGTTATCTCGGGCTCTTAGTTGCTCTTAGATCACTTTAAAATTGTGCTTTCGTGTGTTTGACAAAAATGTTTTGAAAAGGCATTTCGCTTTGACTTTGTAATGATTCATGTAGGAATGTATACAAAGTGTTTGGAAATGTTTCATTTTGAAAAGTTTGAACTTTGACAAAAGTGTGAGGTGTGAAAAGTATTTGATTTGAGCAAGCAACTAAAAGTCTTATTACCTACTCGAATTGGTCGTTTTCGTGTTGTTTACGTTCCTTTAGAATAGTGTTATCCATACCATTAGTTGGTAGGTAACTCTATTCGTTGGATGTAAAGGACATTCGAAGGGACATCGGATGGTCATAGAAAGCAACTTATAGGAAGTATCCTAGCACATTCGAAGGGACTATCATCATTTTCGTAGGCAACAATCGAGGTCAAGATCATGTATTCGTGCGACATCGTGGGTCTATGATCTTTGTATCGAAGGGACTATGATGATTTGTTTTGAAGGCAGCGGTGCTAGAATACCTCTACGTTCGAGGACATGACCATTTTGAATTCGTAAGGCAGAGAGAATTACCCTAAGGGGTGCATGTGTGAAAAAGGTGTGTCGATTCGGATATATTATCTTGAAAATTAGAGTGAGCTATTGTTCAATTTTATCTTGCCATACGCCTAATTACTAGCGATTATAGTGTGCGGAAATTAAAATGCGGAAATGTAAAGATGCGGAAAGATAAATGTCCTACTATTACATGGCTTTGGGGCGAGATACATAATTTAAACTTCGGAAAATAAAACCTAATTTAAACTATTACATCCCATAAGTTACATTATTGAAAAAAAAGAAAGCAAAGCAAGAAGTAAGAAAATCGGAAAATACGATGAAATCGAATAAGAGGAAAATATTAGTAAAAATGCAAGTTTTTGAATGAGAAAAATATGACATGCTGGAAATAACATAAATATGCTAAAATAATTTTTTGGGATTTTTTGGATGCATTTTAATAATTTAAAACTAATTAAATGTGATTTAAATGCTAAATTATGAATAAAAATAAATATGCATGCAAAATAATATTTTTTAATTTTATAAATTAAATAAGTATTTTCTGAAAATAAATGCAAAAGGAAAAAATATTTTGATTATTTTTAATGCATGAAATAAAAATATGAAAAGAATTAAAATGATATGCAAAAATATTAAAAAATAAGAAAATAGAAAAATAGAGAAAGTTGAGTTTGTGAAAAAAGGAAACCAAAACTGGTCCTGGCATGGTTCGAACTGGTGTCCCTTGAGAGCATCTCCAACAGTCCGCGCCTTAACCAACTGAGCCAGCGTGCACATGTGTTTGAAAGCTGGAGCGAATGGATTACAAGCACGCGTCGTCCTTCCATTACCTCGTCTCCGCGCCAAGCTTCGTCTTCTCCGATTTGAATTTTTGAAAATTCAGCGTCGGCCATTGTTCGACGCTACAACCCTGGCTAATTCAAAAATCAAGCACACATAATATAAATGAATTCTAAGACCATGGTTCGACTCCAGACATCATTCCGAATGCATTGGTACTAGTCTCGTGGTCCAATTTTTCCTAATAAGCCAAGCCCTAAATCGAGCTCAGGAACCCTAGTTATGGCATATTACGTTTCAGGCCATGGAAATGCAATTAACCTGCCCAGATCGTTTGCAAACTTCCTACTAAACACAAAAACAACAACAAATCGTGTTAAAAATGCATGAATATGAGAAATCGATTTTGAAATATATTGGAACAAACCGAATTCGGATTTCTTGTTTCTTGATGGGTTTTGACAATGTAAAGGTCTGGAATGCTTCCAGGGATGTCAAGGAACGTGTTTGGATCCTCAAAACCAATTGAAACAAGCTGGATCAATGGCTGCTAGTTGCTTCAAGTGCACGGTTTTTTGAGTTTTAGGTTAGGGTTCTTGAGCCAATTTTTTCATTCTCAATCATGTGCTATGCATTGTGTATTTATATTAGATGGAATTGGAACTGATTTGAGGAAAAAATCATCACTAATCAATGCAAATCAAATTTGAGTTTTGTACAAAATCAAATTTTCAATTTTTGATCAATTTTCAATCCAATCTTGCCATATCCAACCAAATTTCGAAATTTGCTGGCTTGAATGAGTTATTGGATCTCAAGGAAGAGAGAAAAATCAATTTTGCATTTAATTTTGATTTTATACTTTATTTTTGAATTTAATTTGTATTTAAATGAATAAATTCCAAATTAAATAGAAAAATAAAATAAAAATTCGTGGCATTGGGCTTGGATATTCCTAATTGTATAAGGAACAAGTTTGGATGAAGAAAAAGTAAGCCCATTTGCAAAAAAATTTATTTTTAGAAGCATCTCTCTTTGTGCATCTCTTCAAAATTGCCCAACTTGTGAATGGTGTATCTTGCTCAATTTTCCATGTTTTTGAGTGTTCTTGGACTTTTTGGAAAGCTCTAAGAGTCCTCTAGCCAACCTTTTTGGTATCATCTCAATTGGAGTTTCCATTCTCAATATATCTTCAAAACAAAATGTTGACTTTTTGTTGACTTTGAAAATGACCTGTAATGTTTTGGGCCATACCTCTCAAATGAAGCATTTTTTGGACATTCTTGTGAGACATGAATTTGTAGAGAATTTAATTTCCTTAAAAACAAGAGGTGGTGGAAAAATTTCTGCGAAAGTATGAGAAAGTTATGATCGATCAAAGTTGAGTTGACTTTCCACCTAGAAACCCTAATTTAGAAAGTTTGACTTTTGAGCAAATCTTGAGTTTTCTTGATGAATCATGATCAACCCTTGATCAAATGATGAATGTAACTTCAAAATGAGGATGTTGACCAAAAATTATGAAGTTTGGTATGTTGACCACGATTGACTTTTGTCCAATCAATGATTTTCAACCATCGAGCAATTATGCGGGCAATCTTGACTTGTAAGGCTTGAAACTTGACATGGAGAATCTTTGAAGCATATGAGGAGGCATGATAATCATTGGAGATGTTGGAAGTCCATCTGGGTGAATTGCCAAACCCTAGTTTGGGTTGATTGTCTAGGAGAGGTTTGTCGATCAACCTTTGAGGAATCCTTGAGTATGGATGTATGGAATGTCTTGAGAAGATGGAGGGCAAATTTTGGGGTATGACACTGCCCTGTTCAATCTTCTTGTCTTTGGAAGGGTTAGATTGGCATGCGTGCCTTTCGTGACTGGAGGTGAAGATGATTGAACACTCAATACACAAAATTTGCACTCATTGTTGGTGGATGATGCGGGAATGGGCTACGGATGCCATTTGGAGAAAGTGGAGATTTTTCTGGGGGATGAGTCGTGTGCTAGACTCGAGGTTGTTGATAGGAGGAGAATCGTCGGGGATGGGCTTGAGATGCCATCTAGAAAGGTCGATGCTGGGGAGTGAGCCGTACGCTAGGCTCTGTAGTCGTTTCTGGAAGGAGCATGGAGATGGGCTTAAGATGCCATCAGGAGTCGTCACGTTAGACTTCGTGCTCATCTTTGAATGAAGCTATTGATTTGTATTGGTTTTTAACCAAATATGCAACATTCTAAAAGCGGAGAAATGTTGATAAGTAGTCGGAGATGGGCTTAAGATGCCATCCAGGGCAACTGAGTCGTATGCCAGACTCTGTAGTTGCTGTTGATAATAAGAAGGATCCAGAATAGATCTTCGTGCTGATTACTCTGAGGGGATAGTAATTTGGCAAAGTGTGGATATCGTCCCTGTTGTGCATCGGGTATTGATCCACTGCCTGTTATCGGAGGATAACTTGCGATCGTTCGGATAGGGTTTCCGTCGGCGGGCATTAATCTGGATCCGTTGTCGGAGGACACGTTCGAGATAGTTTTCCGTCGAGATTCGGGGCTTAATCTGGACCAGTGTCGGAAGACAACTAGGGGCGGTCTTCGGATAGTTTTCCCGTCGAGATTCGGGGCCTAATCCTGGACCAGTCGTCGGAGGACAACCAGGGGCGGTCTTTCAGATAGCTTTCCCGTCGAAATTCGGGGCTTAATCCTGGACCTGCTTGCGTCAGAAGTGATTTCCACCTGTTTTGGAGAAAACAAGAGAAACTTTGATAGAATATTTGTTAGTCTTATGCAAAGTATGATGCATGACAATGTATATGAATGACATATGCATGAACTATGACTTTATGAGTAATGTATGAATGATAGATGTTGTGGTATTTCAAAACATATCCATCTTGAAGAAGATGCGGATGTTTTGCTTGAGGATTCCTGACTTCTGTTTGGGGATGGAGATCCTGAGAAGAAAAGAACTTCGATCCCTCCGATGCACTATCTGACCAAGTCTTGGGCCTAGATATTGTTGAGGAAGGTAGAGATTGAGGAACTCGTTGTTGGAGATCTCATACATAGACCCTGCTGGGGAGAGTCTGGGAGGCAATCTGTTGGGGATCTTGTATGTAGATCCTGTTGGGAAAAATTAGGAGGCGCTCTACTGGGGATTTTGAGTGTAGATCTCGCTGGAGAGTGTTTGATGGTTGCTGGGAGACCGGGTTGGGGCCAGTTGGAATCTTTGACTGGGGAATAGAAGATGTAGATTTTCTCCGGTGCATTATCTGACCAAGTCTCAAGTCGGATACATTCTTGGAGAAAAGGAATTGTTGAAAGATATTCAGCGATAATAAATACCTCGGCCGGGGATGAAGTGTTACTGCTTGGAGACTGATGTAACATTGCTCAGTTGAGTGGAATCACCGTTCGGGGACTAACGTATACTCCGCTGGGGAAGGTTTGGTGTGAGTGACACTGCTGTAGGGATCATGCTCTGTGGGGAAATGCATTGGTGACTTTAGTCATCTCAATTCCTAGAGCTGTAGTAACTACTTTTGTATGTCCATTTTTCGCATGTTTGTGAATAGATTCTTATTGTCAAATGCATATAATCATTCAAAGTAAACGTTGGACTTATTGCAAACGACAATAGTGAAAAATGTAAAGAGAAAGAACTCGTATTCATTTGAAATGTGGCATATGGCCAAGTAGTTTGTACACAAGAAAGGTAAAAAGCTATGCGGAAACAATCTCGTTAAGTTCCAACCATGCTAGTACTCATATATTTCAACTATCTCATCTCCTTGCTGTCAGTAGAAATTGAGTGGTGATCTTCGCCATTTGAATCTTGAATCTTGATAGTAGCACAGGCGGTGATCTGGAAGAGACATAGTCGTACGCTTAAATCCCTAATTTTTCCCTAGACCGCCCTTTCGGGTTTTCAGTCTACCGGGATACCATTTTTTGCCCAAGCCGCCTTTTCAGGTTTTCGACTTGCCGGGTGTACATTTTTGTATATATATCCTTAACTTTTGCCCGAACCCTTTTGGTTCGTCAGGATGCCCTTATTTTTGTCTAGGTCAGTCGACCTAGCGGGTCTCTTCATGCGTAGTATTTTTTGACTATGTCTGCGTTCACAAGGTGTGGGAAATCTTCACCATCCATGGTGCTCAGTATCATAGCTCCGCCGGAAAACACTGTCTTGACTACAAATGGTCCCTCATAGGTGGGAGTCCATTTGCCCCTGGGATCACCTTGTGGAAGAATGATGCGCTTGACTACTAGGTCACCAACTTGATAGACTCGGTTGCTTGACCTTCTTATTAAATGCTCGATCATTCGCTTCGATAGATCATCCATGGCGGATGGATGCAGTCGTTTCTCATAAATCAAATTAATCGGTCAAGATGCGGACCCAATCGTCTTCGCCTAACTCTGCGTCTGGAGGACTACGGTTGAGGTATCGAACCTCAATGGGTGGGGCTGCTTCCATACCATACACAAGAGAAGGGGTTGTGTCGGTGAAGCGACTTTGTAGGATTTTGTATCCAAATATGCGGATAGCAAGAGTCGCCACCGACTTTTATTTTATCAATTAAGGGAAGGTAAAAGTATGAGAAAAAGACCTTCGTTAGATTACGAGTTCGGAGAATGGTTATGAAAAGGAAGGTATTAGCACCCCTTTTCATCCGTAGTTATCTACGGGCTCTTAGTTGCTCTAGATCACTTTTTAAAATTGCTTTCTGTGTGTTTGACAAAGATGTTTTGAAAAAGGCATTTCGCTTTGACTTTGTAATGACTCATGTAGGAGTGTATACAAAGTGTTCGGAAATGTTTTTTGTTTTGAAAAGAATTTGAACTTTGAAAAGAGTGTGTGGTGTGAAAAGCATTTGGTAGGCGAGCAACTAGGAGACTTATTACCCACTCGAGAATTGGTCGTTTTGTTGTTCTACATTCCTTTAGAATAGCGTAGCCATACCATTAGTTAGTAGGTAGCTCCATTCATTGGATGTAAGCGGGACATTCGAAGGGACATCGGATGGTCATAGAAGGCAACTTGTAGGAAGTATCCTAGCACATTCGAAGGGACTATCATCATTTTCGTGGCGACAATCGGGGTCAAGATCATGTATTCGGAGGCGACGTCGTGGGTCTTATGATCTTTGTATCGAAGGGACTATGATGATTTGTTTGGAAGGCAGCGGTGCTAGAATACCTCTACGTTCGAGGACATGACCATTTTGAATTCGCAAAGGCAGGGAGAGAATTACCCTAAAGGGTGCGTGTGTGAAAAAGTGTGTTGAATTGATTATGTTATCTTGAAGATTAGTGGGCTATGTTGATTTTAATCTTGCCATACACGCCTAATTACTAGCAATTTATAGGGTGCGGAAAGTAAAATGCGGAATGTAAAGTGCGGAAAGGTAAATCCTACGCTATTACATGGCTTTGGGGCAGATACATAATTTAAACTTGCGGAAAATAAAAACCTAATTTAAACTATTACATCCCATGAGCAGTTACATAATATAGGAGTGCGGAAAGTAAAGGCGGAAATATAAAGGTGCGGAAAGTAAAGTGTGGAAAGTAAAGGCGGAAATGTAAAGGTGCGGAAGTAAATCCTACGCTATTACATAATAAAAATTTGCGACCTATACATCTTTTCTAGAATTTGTAAATGCGAGATAATCATAAATAATCAGAATAAAGTTAGTAAAATGTTTTGGAAATTAGTAGGAAAATGTTTTTTAGGTTGGTAACCTTAATTAAAAGAAAGAAAAAATATTTTTGTATTTTTTGAGATTGATTTTAATGTAAAAATCCTAAATCTATGTTAATTAGCATTTAATTAGAAAAATAATTGAAAATGTAAATAAAAATAAATGTTTTGTGTCAAAAATTAAAATAAAGGTTTTGAAACCTAAATCTAAAATTAAAACATTTTTAGGATTTTAGAAAATAGTCAAATTAATTTATGAAAATAAATAAAAATAAGAAAGAGAAATTAAAAAAAGGTTAGAAACATTGAAGGAGAAAAGTGGTAAAAAAGATTTGGTCCACGGAGGTGTTGAAAGTTTTGAATCTGATGCCGAAATGAATTCTGAACCTGAAACAAAGTATCGACACAAAAAAAAGAAAAGAAAACACTAGCATAAAGATGAATCAAAATTAAATCAATGATAATGGAGGAATATTGTCACGGGTCAAAACCCAAGGTTGAGTTGTTGTCGTTGACAAACTGTACGAAATAGATTTCATTCATATTTTTTATATGTTAGTTGTTTGTAGTTTGTTTAGGAAAAAAAGTGATGTTGTTAATGGTGAAAAATGGTTTTGTTAGAAAAAACTTCACTAATACAAATTAGAAAAAAAATGCATGTAGAAATATATTAGTAAATTGTAAGGTTTTTAATATGCAAGATCAAAAAAAAGTTAGTATTTCTAATGGTATATATGGACCGTAAAAAAAAAGTGGTTCGATTAAAATGATAAATAAAAATGGTTTGTAAGTGTGAAACCGTGAGAATTGTTATACAAAAAATAAAATGTAAAAAAAAAACAATCAATCTTCAAATAAACATCATGTGGTTAGAACAACAAACGAGATAAAATAAAAGGAATGCCTCATATGAAAATCATCGGCCAAAAACTAGATACAATTTGAAAAGAAACTTTGAAAAGAGATTGAAAAAATGTGTGTGAGAAATTGTGGAAATTTGTGGGTGATTGTTGGTAGAAAGAAAAGAAAATGTTAGTGTAGGAAATATGCAATGAAAAAAATATGGTGTCCTCTCTTTTGTTGTATCAAAATTGGCCTCTATTTATAACAAAGTATTAGGTTAAACAAATATAGAAAAAATTAAATATGATCAATGACTCAAAAAATTTCATTTAATTGTGATTTGTAATTCAATCAATTAATCAATATTTTCCTAATTTCTTTTTACTTGCTCCCCAAGATTTGAAAACATGCCAAAATAAGAACAAATTGACTTTAAAACTTTCCTTTTTTTGATTTTGGTCTAAAAATGCATAAAATGAAAAAAAAAGTAAAAAATAACATTCTTGAAAAATACATAAATAATAAAATTCGAAAATTAGTATTTAAATAATAAAAATATGATTTTATGATTTTTTGAAAATAGATTTTAAAAGAAAAAGAAAGTTAGTAACAAATAACAAAAAAATGTTAAAAGTGCAAAATGTGAGATTCGAACCCATGACCTCACATTTATAAAGCTTACCTCCTTACCAATTGTGCTATCTTACTTATTCGAAATAAAAATGCAACTGAAAGTATATGGAGACGCACAAGTATTTGTCATATTTAAAAATACAAATAATTTGAAATAAATTATTATATTTTTAAATAGACCTTGAGAACGAATATTTATAAAAATCCCTGGATTATTAGTGTAATAAACCAAAAGAAATTTAAAACAAAGTTTAAAAATAATTTTGACCTTAGTACTGAGTGGGCAAATTTTGGGGTATGACAGCTGCCCCTGTTCAATCTTCTTGTACTGGAAGGGTTAGATTGACACGCTTGTCTTTCGTGACCTGGAGGTAGAAGATGATTGAACACTCACACAATTTGCACTCATTGTTGGTGGATGATGCGGGAATGGGCTTCTGATGCCATTTGGATACTTGGGGGGATGGGTCGACGCTAGACTCGAGAATGTCGATGGGAGAATTGGCGGGGATGGGCTTAAGATGCCATCTGGAAAGATCGATCTTTGGGAGTGAATCGTACGCTAGGCTCGTGGTCGTTCTGGAAGGAGCATGGAGATGGGCTTAAGATGCCATCGGAGGAGTCGTCGTTAGACTTGTGTTCATTTTTTTGAATGAAGTTATTGGTTTTGCATTGATTTTTAACCATATATGCGACATTACGAAGTGAAGCATTGATAAGTAGTGGAGATGGGCTTAAGATGCCATCCAAGGCTGCAGGTACGTCTAGACTCTGTAGTTCTTTGATGATAATAAGGAATCGAATAAATCTTCGTGCTTGATTACTCACGGGGAATAGTAGTTGGCAAGAATGCGGATAGCTTCTGTTGTGCATCGGTGTTGATCCATTGCACATTATCGGAGGATAACGGGTGGTCTTCGGATAGTTTTCCGTCGGTTCGGGGCTTAATCTGGACCGATCGTCGGAGGACAACCAAAGGCGGTCTTCGAGATAGTTTTCCGTCGGTTCGGGGCTTAATCCTAGACCAGTCGTGGGAGGACAACCGGGCGGTCTTTCGGATAGTTTTCCGTCGATTCGGGCTTAATCACGGACTGTTGCGTTAGAAGTGGTTTACTGTTTGGAGAAAACAAGAGAAACTTTGATAGAATATTCGTTAGTCTTATGTGAAGTATGATGCATGGCGGTGTATATGAATGACATATGCATAAATTACGACTTTATGAGTAATGTATGAATGTTGATGTTGTGATATTTCAAAACATATCCATCTTGAAGAAGATGGGATGTTACGTTTGAAGATTTCGACTCTGCTTGGGAATTGTGTAGGTGAGAACCCGCTTTTGAAGGAGAAGAAAGATATCCTGTTCCTCCGATGCACTATCGACCAAGTCTTGGGCCTAGATATTGTTGAGGAAGGTAGAGATGAAACTCGTTGTTGGAGATCTCATAGACCACATTGAGGAGAGTGCGGGAGGCGATCCGTTGGGGACCTTGTATGTAGATCCTGGAGGAAATTTAGGAGGCGCTCTGGGGATTCAGAGTGTGATCTCATTGGAGAATATGATGGTTGTTGAGAGACCGATTTAGAGAGTCGGAGCCGTTGTAATCTCTGGTGGGGAATAAAGGTGTATGTTTCCTCCGATGCACTATCGGCCGAGTCTTGTGTCGGATACGGCTGGGGGAAAGGCGCGGATGGTGAGAGATACCAGGGATAAACACCTTATTTGGGGTGAAGTGTTCTTGCTTGAGGCGATGTATACTCATTGGGGAAGGTGTGTTGTGAGTGACACCTTTGTGGGGATCATGCTCTGTGGGAACTATTTGGTGACTTTCGTCGTCATCTCAATTCCTGGAACCTGTAGTAAGTACTTTTGCATATTCACTTTTCGTATGTTTGTGATTAGATTCTTATTGTCAAATGCATATAATCATTCAAAGCAAACGTTGGACTTTATGCCGACAACAACAACAGAAATTGTAAAGAGAAAGAAGCTTGTATTTAATTAAAATGTGGCGTATGGCCAAGTAGTTTATACACAAAAAGGTAAAAAGCTATGCGGAAACAATCTCGTTAAGTTCCAACTATGCTAGTACTCATATATTTCGACTATCTCATCTCCTTGCTGTCAGTGGAAAGTGAGTGAATTGATCTTCGCCATTTCAATCTTGAATGCTGATAGTAGTGGAAGCGGTGATGCGGAAGAGACATAGTCGTGCGCTTAAATCTAACTTTTGCCTAGACCGCCCTTTCGGGTTTTAGGTCTGGGATACCCTTTCTTGCCCAACCGCCTTTTCGGGTTTCGACTTGCGGTGTACATGTTTTGCATATATCCTTAATTTTGCCGAACCTTTTGGTTCGCCAGGATCTCTATTTTTGCCTAGGTTCATCGACCTAGCGGGTCTCTTTATCGTAGTATTTTTGACTATGTCTGCGTTCACGGGGTGTGGGAAGTCTTCACCATCCATGGTGCTAAGTATCATAGCTCCGCGGAAAATCTTCTTGACTACAAGCGGTCCCTCGTGGGTGGGAGTCCATTTGCCCTAGGATCACCTTATGGAAGAATGATCGCTTGACTACTAGGTCACCGACTTGGTAGACTCGGTTGACCTTCTTGTTAAATGCTCGATCATTCGTTTCGATAAATCATCCATGGCGGATGGATGCGATCGTTTCTCATCGATCAAGTTAATCTGGTCAAGGCGATGCAGACAATCGTCTTCACTAACTGCGTCTTGGAGGATTACATTTGAGGGTATCCGAACCTCGATGGGTAAGGCGGCTTCCATACCGTATCTGAGAGAGAAGGGGTTGCCCCTGGATGTTCGTCTTTGTAGTGCGATAACCATGAAGAGCAAATGGTAACATCTCATGCCAATCTTTGTAAGTCACTGTCATCTTCTGTATGATCTTCTTAATGTTCTTGTTGGCGGCTTCCACTGCGCCATTCATCTTAGGCCGATAAGGAGAAGAGTTGTGATGCTTGATCTTGAATTGCGTGCAGAGTTCGGTGATCATCTTATTGTTGAGATTGGAACCGTTATCTGTGATAATCCTTTCGGGAGTGCCATACCGACAGATAAGATTATGCTTGATGAATCGAGCCACAACATTCTTGGTAACAGATGCATACGAGGCTGCTTCTACCCACTTGGTGAAATAATCTATTGCCACAAGGATGAAACGATGTCCATTGGAAGCCGTGGGCTTAATCTCTCCGATCATGTCAATGCCCCATTGCAAGGCCAAGGAGCATTAGAACTTTCGGTCTTTGGAGGTACGTGTACTTTGTCGGCATATATCGGCACTTGTGACAAGATCGAGCATAGCGGTGACAATCGACTTCCATGGTGGACCAATAGTAACCCGTTCTCAAATCTTCTTAGCCATGGTGTGACCCTTTGGAGTGGGTACCAAATGCGCCGTGTAACTCTTCCATGATCGCATTGCGGTTTACGGTCTACAGTGGAGTAAGCACAAATCGTGGTTGCGCTTGTATAAGATGTCGTTCTTTGAGGAAGAATTTGGATGCAAATCTTCTCATGAACTTCTTATCATTATGAGATGCCCTACGGGATATTCACGAGTCTCAAGATACCTCTTCACGTCATAGTACCAAGGTTTCTCTTACTGCGTCAAGCTCACAACAATATCTGGTTAGTCGAACTTCTCAATGATGATCGGGGAGCCTCGTTGTCCCATCTAACCTTGAACATAGATGACATAGTAGCCAATGCGTGCCAATGATTCTCTTCTCGTGGAATGTGATTGAAAGTGATCTCTTGATAGGGGATCAAACTCGGAACATGCTCTCGTCTGGAATGAGATTCGGATGTTTCGTATCCACTCGCCCTTAATCGTGATCACTAAAGTGAGTCTCCATACACTTGTAAGAACTTGATTCTTAAGTCAATAGCGACTTTAAGACCCATGATGCACACTTCGTATTGCCATATTGTTAGTGCAACTAAAACATAATCTGGCGGTGAAAGCGTGTGTCCGCTGCGGGGATGTAATGATGGCGCCAATGCCATTGCCAAGTGCGTTTGAGGCTCCATCAAAGACCATAGTCCATCGGGATCCTTGTTCGGGTCCTTAAATGCGGGCACAGTTCTTCATCTGTAACTAGTAAAACATCTTCGTGGAAATTGAATGCATAGGTGATAGTCATCTGACGATGAGCCAAATGATCGGCTACCACACTTCCTTTGATCGCTTTAGAAGTGTCTTGGATGTCATATTCGGTCAAGATCATTTGCCATCTTGCAATTCTTCGGAGAGAGCTAGTTTCTCAAATATGTATTTTATCGGATCCATCTTGAAATCAACAAGGTAGTGTGAGTCAACATATCTTGTCTTAGTCGTGACATTAACCAAGCGTTGCAAGATTTCTCATTGTGAGTATCTTGTTTCACGATCGGTAAACTTTTGCTAAGGTAGTATATTGCATGCTCTTTTCGACCGGACTCGTCATGTTGCCCCAACACACACCCATTGAATTCTCTAACAACATCAGTACATGATAAGAGGTCTTCCTTGGTGGCATTAGGATAGGAGGATTCTGTAGGTACTCCTTGATTTTGTCAAAGCGATCGGCAATCGTCGTTCCATTCCACTACTTGATCTTTCTTAAGTAACTTGAAGATTGGCTCACAGTAGCGATTAGGTGTGCAATGAATCGGCAATGTAGTTCAATCGGCCAAACCTCGACTTCCTTCTCGGTGCGGTGGCATCTCTTGAATGGCTTTAACCTTGGCGGGGTCAACCTCAATACCTTTATTGACGACAAACCCTAGGAGTTTTCGGATCGACTCCAAAGGTGCACTTGTTGGGATTAAGTCTCGATCATACTTCTTCAACTGTCAAATAGTTTTGGAAATGATCGAGATGTTCTTCTTGATCGTGATCGAGCTATCATGTCGTCGGCGTAGACCTCTATCTCGTGATGAATCATGTCATGAAATAATGTCACCATAGCACAGCGATAAGTGGCGCTGCGTTCTTCGATCCGAGCGGCATAACCTTGTAGAAAGTGCCCCTTTGTGTAACAAAAGTAGTCTTCTCCATGTCTTGAGAGCCATTTTGATCGATTGTAGGAGAAACCATCCATGAAGGAGAAAACCTTATCTTTGCGGTGTTGTCAACGAGAACATCAATATGAGGAAGTGGAAATCGTCTTTCGGACTCGCTTTGTTCGGATCTCGTAATCCACACATTCGTACTTTGCCATCCTTCTTAGGCGGGCACCACATTAGCAACCATGGATAAAAGTGACTAAGAAACCAGCGTTGAGCGCTTCCTAACTTGGCCTTGATTTTCTCGACATCTCGGGACGCATCGCCAGACTTTTTTCATTTCAGAGAAAACCCTCTTTTGTCGGCAATCGGTGTACCACAATATCAATGTCTAAACCGGGCATGTCTTCGTATGACCAAGCAAAAACCTCAATATAGTCTCGTAGCATCTGAACCAACCTTTCTTTAACACATTCTCAAGACCCGCTCCTATCTTGATCTCTTTCTTGTCTTCGTCGGTACAAATTCACAACCTCAACTTGCTCTTGATGTTGGTAGTATAACTCGCTCTTCTTCTGTGGTCGGCAAGTTCTCCTGGCACTTCACAATCTTCCTCACTTTCGTCTTGGCTTGGTAGATCGGATTATCGAAGTCATATTTAGCACTAGCATAGTTATTAACGAGATTCGAGTGATTCTGCGATGTATCACGTGGGTGTGTGTAAGAACACATAGCTTTTGAAGGGGTGATAAAGTAAAGAAAAACAAACAATTGAATGCAAAAGTCCAACAATTTATTGAATGAAAATACAAACAACAGATAATAACCTACAAAGCGAGCCATGCGCCGGGCAAGGCACTAGGTTTCAAAGTTTATTGTTCAAAACATAAAGAAATACGAAAAGCAAAACAAAACAAAAGCAATTACTCACGGCTAAAGGAGATTGGTATAGCGTCTTGATCTTCAATTCTGAGCCCATGATCAGGTTGGAAAGATCCACTTGCGATGTCGAGCGTTGTCTTCGTCTTCTATAGCATGGATTCCACTCTGGCGATGCGGAAGGAAGTTGGCCGCACGTTCGCGGCGTATCATCTTGACCCTTGATGGTGAAGCCTAAACCAGTCTTGTCGGTTTGAAGGGAAGATCGGGAGCTGTCCCAAATAGCACTACCTCCTTGTTCAGGTGGCTTGAGCATCTTTCGTGAGGCCATCCTAGGCGGGCTCGTGTAACTCGGGGTGACGGGAGAGTCAGGCATGACTGGGTATTGTTTCAAAAGACAGGAGTCTCAAGAATTCACCCTCCATCTCGAGGTATCGGAATGACTGAGATGGACCATATATCTCTTCTTCACCACATCTTGTGACAACTTTCCCTTTCAGGTATTTGACGATGTAAGGTAGAAGTATGTTGCCCCATGTATCCAAGGCGTCCAAGTAGGCAAGAATAAGCTGGACGGATGTCCATGACAAAGAAAGTGGAATCAAAAGTCAGGAACCGACTTTGATGATGAGCTCTCCAGTACGTCGCTTAGAACCATCAAAAGCTCTCACGATAATGTCCTTGGGTCTCGGACCAACCCTTCGACATCAAGCCGATCAAAAGCGGTCTTGGTAGGATATTCGAGGCGAACCGGTGTCAGCAAAACATGAGACGGTGGTACCCTTGCATTCCAGAGAGATGTGCAAGGCTTTGTTGTGTTTCTTCCGTGAAGTCAAATCGACATCGAGCCCTAGGCCGTTGTTGGCAGCCGGGCTAGCAATACAAACTTGAATTGATCGGTGGTAGTGTCTTGCGGTACATGAGCATTCTTGAAACTTCACCAAGGCATTAGCATGAGCCTCGGAGCACAAGAGCAGCGAGCATGGAAATCTTGGACGGTCATCTAACTGTTCCACAACATTGTAGTCACTCTTCTTGATGATCTTGAATTTCCTCCATTTCTGTTTGGAGGTGTCTTAACTTCCTTTGGTACTACGGTTGGCGAGGATGAGCCTTGATTCTTTCCTCTAGCGGGATATTGGTGGAGTAGGCGGAATGCAGTTGGAGTCATGATGTCTTTGGAGGAGAGATCTGGAGAAATACCCTTCGGTTCTGGTCACCTTCTTGGATCCGGTGATGTTGTCGATGTCGGGAATGAAGCTCAATTGTAAGATCTTCAATGGTCGAGAGGTCTTGCTTGCGCCATGATAGTAAACATCGACTCCATAGTTCCAAGGATAGCTTTGTCGGAGGAATATGGGCGGTCTTGGAGAAGTGATAATGAGAGGTGCCACTCTAGGCACAGGATCGTCAGAGGAAATCCTTATTGTGTTAACATCAGCATAGTCTTCTGGGAAATCATCACCCCATCCGGTCGCCTTAACATCTTCAATAGGAATCTTGTAACTCTCAGGAACAGTGTACTTCACCATGTAATCATACTTTCCACTTGGCTGCCCCAAGGTATCCCACAGATGGCCGCAGTTCGTTTGCATTGTCAATCTTCAACTTAGACATTTCTTCACAACACGCACGGTGGTTTCGAAATAGTATCTCACGGTTATCCATCATGCGAACACGTCTTCTCAACCAAACACAACCATCCGTGCGGATGGGCACCAACGACAATTCTCTGGGCATCTGGTTGACACGGCTTGCAACAAATTCTCGGTCATCGGAGGAATGGTCAAGTCATCTATGTTGAAAACATAAGTATCGTCCAACAACATTGGAACTCTTGTCATGGTTAGGCATAGGCGTTGATCACATTCGGTCTCAACGGGAGGATCAAACTCAATCGCTTAGCTTCAATCATATCTTGAATCTTGTTCTTCAAAGCCCAACAATTGTCGATGTCGTGCCTGGGCATTGGAATGATAAGCACACTTAGCATTAGGATTGTACCGGAGAGGAAGTGTTGACATTAGGAGGATCCTCAAGGTAATACTGCGTTCAACATGTGTTGCAAGGCTTGCGACAATGGCATGTTGATCTTAAGTAAAGCTGTCTTCGTGGCGCGTTACGCTCTGGTTGTCTCTTGAGGTTGTCTTGATGTAGGATTGAGATCTGCCCCCCGATTGAGCGGTCGGTCTTGGCTCGGCTTTTCGACCATACGGCATTAGCTTCTTTCTTAGCACCAAAGATCTCTTCGCGACATTTGAAGATGTCTACATGAATCTTCCACTCTTGATACCACGATGCGCTACTTTGTCAATATCAGCTCGGTGAATCCGGATGAAGAATTTCCAATCGGATGATTGAAGAATGGGCTATTAGTGTTCCCATAAACATATCAACCAACTCCCTATTGGACAAGGGTGGTTGAACTCACTGCTAGATCTCTCCATACGAGCATACTCCTTGAACTTCTCACGACCCATAGACATGCTTTGTAGTTGCATGCGGTGGGTGTCAATTCACATTGTACTCATATTGTGCATGAAAGCATCGTAAGTCACTCCAAGTACGGATACGGTCATTCTCTAGCTGATAATACCATTCCAAGCGGGTTAGGACAAACTCTCTTGAAAATAGTGCATCCACAACTTTGTCATCGATGTGGGGATTGATCTTACGGACATAGGACTTCAAATGCAGCTTTGGGCAAGACATGCCATCATACTTGGCAAAAGTTGGAACTTTGAACTTGGGAGGAATCACAACACCGGAACAAGACTCGAGATCATCAAAGTTCAGCGGACATCTTGAGGTTTCCACGGCATTCGAGACGATCTTCAAGTTGCTTGTACTTGTCATCTTCCTCAGTCTGGCCGTTATCATAGTTTTTCTCAAGCTCGGTGGCGCCTTCGTCCCTCACCCTTGTTACTTTGCTCGTCTTCTTCTTGAAACTTCCTTCGAGAGCTCAATCACGGTGACCACCTTAGGACCACCTTTGTAGCGTCTACCCATGTTGAGACCAACAACCTTCTTCTTCTTGTTGATGAGCTTCTTCAATCTTCTTGGCCTTGGACCAAGTTGGTGAACATCTGTTGGCCAGAGCATTACGAGCTGAAGATCTTTGACGGTCTGTTCAAGAGCCATTTACGCTAAAATAAATAGCGAGCAAAGAAAACTAATCTCAATGTACATGATGCAATGTTATGCTATGATATGCAATGTTTATCGAATGCAATGCAATGTTTTCAAGGACCTTAGATTTAAATTTGTTAAACAAGCAATGAACAAACATTTATTAGTACTCTTCTATTATTCTTTTTCTTTTTAAGTACAAGAGATAGTTCAAAACAAATAAAAGAAAACATAAACATCCTAAAGCTCTAAGTCTCCCATGGCGCTTCCTCTTGGTGCCGATGTAGCGTTGATGTTTCGCTCCTCGTGAAGTAGCTTGGTCAACTCTAACACTTTCTTCTCGCTTGCATAACCTGAGTTCAAAGGTATCCCTCTCTTCTTTAAGTGAATCCAGGGATCTCTTCAGTCTTCAAAATCGGTAGGCATGTCGGGATGGAGAACAGCATAGGGTCGTCACCTATAGCTGAGTTCCATAATTCGGTAAACAGTGAATGGCATCATGAGGTTTTGAGCTCGAGCTCACCCATTTGAGGTAAGGTTCCCAAGGAATGGAGTTTGGTGCCCCAAAGTCTTGGTATCAGTCTTCTTTACCATGCCCAGCATGTATGACCTTCGTGATGCGGAGATCGTGGTTGTAATCGAACACAATATCTTGGAGAAGCATATCATGTGGACCATCTCTTGAGCAAAACCAAACGGCGTAAAGCTAGAGAAGGGTTGTAAGTAATACCTCCCTTATACCAAGGAGTGGTACATTAGAATTCTCCACCTTTCGATGAATGTGAAGTCCTTTTGAGAGAAAAGATTCCAACGGATATCGGATGAGAGAGTGACATCAATCTTTGAGACCATCTCAACCTTTGTTCATTCTTCAAAAGCGATGGAGGAAGGTGCGAAATAAACCACCTTGAAAGTAGCGGTACAACACATGAGAGTTCCTTGTCGCTTAGTAGTGCAGTGTGGAGAGAATGTAGGATGTCTCAAGTAAAGTAGGCGGATTGCGGGTAAGGAACAACTTGATGGCATTAACATCTATGAATTGATCCGAGTTAGGAAATAGAACCAAACCATAAATTAGCAAGGCCACAATGCTCTCAAATGCATGGAAACTCATAACTTTGAGGAATTCTCGGGCTTTCTTAATTAGGAACTTGGAAAGTAAACCCTTAACTCCACTTCTAGTTTCCCAATTGGCTTCAATGTCGGCTTAAGATGTAAAGCGATGCGATGTCTTGAACTTAGGAACCTTTTCCAAACCGTGAATGGCATTTGGTCAGAATAGGTATCCCAGTAGCAGAGAACTCTTCCAAGGTAGGAACCAGCGATAATCGGGAAAAGTGAAGCAATGGTGCTTCGGATCAAAGAAGGAATAAGACATGCATCATATCTTCTTCAAACCGAGATAACCAAATCAAGTAGATAACCATGTCTTTTGATGGCGAGCATGGTGGAATTTAAAAACCAATTCTTTGAGTTGAGAAGGATACCCATAGAAGTTGATTCGGATAGTCTTTCTAGAAGCCATAATCCCTACAAAAGCGAGCAAAGATAAATCCCTAGGTCCTTGAAATAGTTAGAAATGATATGCAATGCGAATGATGTCATGATGTCATGTTTAGCACACACAAACAATTCACAATGAGCCTAGGTTTAAGGCTTGCAGAGGTATAGTGATTACCCACCAAAAGTTTGAGTTGGTTCATCCTGTCCTATAATAATGTAGGGTTCTAGGAATCTCATATCAGGATCTTTCTCGTAGGCGCTTATTTCAATCGACGGCCAAGTGGTCGATCGAAAATGTCCCAAAGTCTAATCTCAATGAGCGTAGCATCGGTATCAACCAACCTCGGTCTACACCAAAGCCATCTCACCCTTCTAATGGCCAAGATGGGTCAATTAAGGTTCTAAAAGTTTAGTTAGCGCTTGATGACACCACGCGAAGCCAAATACTATCTTCAACTTGGGAATGAAGAGTATCGGGACAACCAAAGTGTCACGCTAACGTAGCCATCATGTTGACCGCGTAGTTATCGTCTAGCGGTCGCGATGATCTAATGCCACTTACCTAAAGGAAACCGGATCCGGTGTAGGATCCCCAACAATATAATACCAAGCAACCCTTAAAGATAAAGCATACAAGTCAAACAAAAAGCGATAAAGTTATCTAGAAATCCTAAGGCAATTCTCTCTTGTGGGTGCTTCCCAGTCGCCGATTACATGTCTGGTGAAGCGACTTTGTAGGATTTTGTATCAAATGTGCGGATAGCAAGAGTACACCGACTTTTATTTTTATCCAATTAAGGAAGGTAAAATAAGAAAAAAGACCTTCGTTAGATTAGAGTTCGGGAGAATGGTTATGAAAAGGGAAGGTATTAGCACCTTTTCATCCGTAGTTATCTCACGGGCTCTTAGTTGCTCTAGATCACTTTTAAAATTGCTTTACGTGTGTTTGACAAAGATGTTTTGAAAAGGCATTTCGCTGACTTTGTAATGACTCATGTAGGAGTGTATACAAAGTGTTGGAAATGTTTTGTTGTTGAAAAGAATTTGAACTTTGAAAAGAGTGTGTGGTGTGAAAAGCATTTGAGTAGAGCGAGCAAAAAGACTTATTACCCACTCGAAATTGGTCGTTTTGTTGTACTTCTACATTCCTTTAGAATAGCTAGCCATACCATTAGTTAGTAGGTAGCTCCATTCATTGGATGTAAGCGGGACATTCGAAGGGACATCGGATGGTCATAGAAGGCAACTTGTAGGAAGTATCCTAGCACATTCGAAGGACTATCATCATTTTAAGTGGCGACAATCGAGGTCAAGATCATGTATTCGGAGGGCGTCGTGGGTCTTATGATCTTTGTATCGAAGGGACTATGATGATTTGTTTGGAAGGCAGTGCTAGAATACCTCTACGTTCGAGGACATGACCATTTGAATTAGCAAAGGCAAGGAGAAATTACCCTAAAGGGTGCGTGTGTGAAGAAGTGTGTTGAATTGATTATGTTATCTTGAAGATTAGTGGGCTATGTTGATTTTAATCTTGCCATACACGCCTAATTACTAGCAATTTATAGGGTGCGGAAAGTAAAATCACGGAATGTAAAGTGCGGAAAGGTAAATCCTACGCTATTACATGGCTTTGGGGCGGATACATAATTTAAACTTCGGAAAATAAAACCTAATTTAAACTATTACATCCCATGGCATTACATAATATAGGAGTGAAAGTAAAGGCGGAAATATAAAGGTGCGGAAAGTAAAGTGTGGAAAGTAAAGGCGAGAAATGTAAAGGTGCGAGAAGTAAATCCTACGCTATTACATAATAAAATTTGCGACCTATACATCTTTTCTAGAATTTGTAAATCTTGAGATAATCATAAATAATCGAGAATAAAGTTAGTAAAATGTTTTGGAAATTAGTAGGAAAATGTTTTTAGGTTGGTAACCTTAATTAAAAGAAAGAAAAATATTTTGTATTTTGAGATTGATTTTAATGTAAAAATCCTAAATCTATGTTAATTAGCATTTAATTAGAAAATAATTGAAAATGTAAATAAAAATAAATGTTTTTGTGTCAAAAATTAAAATAAAGGTTTTGAAACCTAAATCTAAAATTAAAACATTTTTAGGATTTTAGAAAATAGTCAAATTAATTTATGAAAATAAATAAAAAATAAGAAAAGATTAAAAAGGTTAGAAACATTGAAGGAGAAAAGTGGTAAAAAAAAGATTTGGTCCCTGGAGGTGTTGAAAGTTTTGAATCTGATGCCGAAATGAATTCTGAACCTGAAACAAAGTATCGACACAAAAAAAAGAAAAGAAAACACTAGCATAAAGATGAATCAAAATTAAATCAATGATAATGGAGGAATATTGTCACGGGCCGAAACCCAAGGTTGAGTTGTTGTCGTTGACAAGCATGCGAAATAGATTTCATTCATATTTTTTATATGTTAGTTGTTTGTAGTTTGTTTAGGAAAAAAAGTGATGTTGTTAATGGTGAAAAATGGTTTTGTTAGAAAAAACTTCACTAATACAAATTAGAAAAAAAATGCATGTAGAAATATATTAGTAAATTGTAAGGTTTTTAATATGCAAGATCAAAAAAAAGTTAGTATTTCTAATGGTATATATGGACCGTAAAAAAAAAGTGGTTCGATTAAAATGATAAATAAAAATGGTTTGTAAGTGTGAAACCGTGAGAATTGTTATACAAAAAATAAAATGTAAAAAAAAAACAATCAATCTTCAAATAAACATCATGTGGTTAGAACAACAAACGAGATAAAATAAAAGGAATGCCTCATATGAAAATCATCGGCCAAAAACTAGATACAATTTGAAAAGAAACTTTGAAAAGAGATTGAAAAAATGTGTGTGAGAAATTGTGGAAATTTGTGGGTGATTGTTGGTAGAAAGAAAAGAAAATGTTAGTGTAGGAAATATGCAATGAAAAAAATATGGTGTCCTCTCTTTTGTTGTATCAAAATTGGCCTCTATTTATAACAAAGTATTAGGTTAAACAAATATAGAAAAAATTAAATATGATCAATGACTCAAAAAATTTCATTTAATTGTGATTTGTAATTCAATCAATTAATCAATATTTTCCTAATTTCTTTTTACTTGCTCCCCAAGATTTGAAAACATGCCAAAATAAGAACAAATTGACTTTAAAACTTTCCTTTTTTTGATTTTGGTCTAAAAATGCATAAAATGAAAAAAAAAAAGTAAAAAATAACATTCTTGAAAAATACATAAATAATAAAATTCGAAAATTAGTATTTAAATAATAAAAATATGATTTTATGATTTTTTTGAAAATAGATTTTAAAAGAAAAAGAAAGTTAGTAACAAATAACAAAAAATGTTAAAAGTGCAAAATGTGAGATTGAACCCATGACCTCACATTTATAAAGCTTACCTCCTTACCAATTGTGCTATCTTACTTATTCAAATAAAATGCAATTGAAAGTATATGGAGCGCAAAGTATTTGTCATATTTAAAAATACAAATAATTTGAAATAAATTATTATATTTTTAAATAGACCTTGAGAACGAATATTTATAAAAATCCCTGGATTATTAGTGTAATAAACCAAAAGAAATTTAAAACAAAGTTTAAAAATAATTTTGACCTTAGTACTGAGTGGGCAAATTTTGGGGTATGACAGGTTGCCCCTGTTGATGTTCGTACTGTAGTGCGATAACCATGAAGAGAAAATGGTAACATCTCATGCCAATCCTTGTAAGTCACTTTCATCTTCTGTATAATCTTCTTAATGTTCTTATTGGCGGCTTCCACTGCGCCATTCATCTTAGGCCGATATGGAGAAGAGTTGTGATGCTTGATCTTGAACTGCGTGTAGAGTTCGGTGATCATCTTGTTGTTGAGATTAGAGCCATTATCTGTGATAATCCTTTCGGGAGTGCCATATCGACAGATAAGATTATGCTTGATGAAACGAGCCACAACATTCTTGGTATGATCGAGCAGTACGCTTCTACCACTTGGTGAAATAATCAATTGCCACAAGGATGAAGCGATGTCAGATTTAGGCGGTAGGCTTGATTTCTCCAATCATGTCAATGCCCACATTTGGCCAAGGGCTGTTAGGACATTCGAGGTTTGGAGAATGCGTGCACTTTATGCCATAAATCGGCATTTGTGACAAGATCGAGCGTAGCGGTGACAATCGACTTCATGGTGGACCAATAGTAACTTTGTTCTCAAAATCTTCTTAGCATGGTGTGTCCTTTGATTGGGTACCAAATGGCCGTGTAACTCTTCCATGATGCGTATTCTTTGTTTTACGGTCTACAGTAGAGTAAACACAGTCGTGGTTGCGCTTGTATAAGATGATTCTTTGAGGAAGAATTTGGATGCAAATCTTCTCATGAACTTCTTATCATTGTGATGCCCTGCGGATATTCAGATCTCAAGATACCTTTTCACGTCATAGTACCAAGGTTTCTCTTACGTATCAAGCTCATAACAATATCTTTGGTTCGTCAAACTTCTCAATGATGATGCGGGGAGCCTCGTTGTCCCATCGACCTTGAACATAGATGACATGGTAGCTAATCGTGCATTGCCCGATTCTCTTCGTGGAATATGATTGAAAGTGATCTCTTGATAGGGATCAAACTCAAAACATGCTCTCGATCTGGAATGAGGTTGGGATGCTTCGTATCACTACCCCTTAACTTTGTTGATCACTAAAGCGAGTCCCTATACACTGTAAGAACTTGATTCTTAAATCGATAGACTTTGATACCCATGATGCACGCTTCATTGACCATGTTGTTAGTGCAGGTGAAATAGAATCTGGCGGTGAGGCGTACTTGTGGGGATGTGATGATGGCGCCAATGCCGTTTGCGAGTGCATTTGAGGCTCCATCAAAGACCATGGTCCATGGGATCCTTGTTCGAGTCCTTCGTCGGGCACGGTTCTTCTGTCGATGACTAGTAAAACATCTTCATTTGGAAATTCGAGTGCATGGTGATAGTCATCTGACGGCGATGAGCCAAATGATCGCTACCACACTTCCTATGATTGCTTCGAGAAGTGTATTGGATATCATACTCGGTCAAGATCATTTGCCATCTTGCTATTCTTCGGAGAGAGCTGGTTTCTCAAATAAGTATTTTATCGGATCTATCTTGGAAATCAACAAAGTAGTGTGAGTCAACATATCTTGTCTTAGTCGGCGAAAGCGTTAAAAGCGTTGCAAGTTTTCTCGGTATGAGTATCTTGTTTCCAATCGGTAAACTTTTGCTAAGGTAGTATATTGCATGCTCTTTTCGACCAGGACTCATCATGTTGCCCCACACACACCCATTGAGCTCTCTAATCTTGTCAAGTACATGATAAGAGGTCTTCCTTGATGGTGACATCGGGATAGGAGGATTACTGAGTACTCCTTGATTGTCAAAGAGATCGAAATCGTCATTCCATTCCACTACTTGATCTTTCTTTAGCAACTTGAAGATTGGCTCCAGGTGGCAGTTAGATGTGCAATGAATCGGCAATGTAATTCAATCGGCCCGAAACCTCGACTTCCTTCCGGTGCGGGGGCTGGCATCTCTTGAATAGCTTTAACCTTGGCGGGTCAACTTCAATACCTTTACCATGACAACAAACCCTAGGTTTTCGGATCGACTCCAAAGTGCACTTGTTAGGATTATGTCTTAGTCATACTTCTTCAACACAAACAGTTTACGAATGATCAAGATGTTCTTCTTGATCGTGATCGAGCTATCATATGTCGGCGTAGACCTCTATCTCGTGATGAATCATGTCATGAAATAATGTCACCATAGCGCGATAAGTGGCGCCGCGTTCTTCGGTCAAAGCGGCATAACCTTATAGTAGAAAGTGCCCTGTGTAACAAAGTAGTCTTTCCATGTCTTGAGGCCATTTTGATCTGATTGTAGGAGAAACCATCCATGAAGGAAAACCTTATCTTGCGGTGTTGTCAACGAACATCAATATGAGGAAGTGGGAAATCGTCTTCGGACTCGCTTTGTTCGGATCTCGTAATCCACACACATTCGTACTTTACCATCCATCTTAGGCACGGGAACCACGTTTGCAACCCATTGTGGATAGGAAGTATGACTAAAGCCGGTGTTGAGCTGTTTCATAACCCGGCTTTGATTTTCTCGACATTTCGGACGCGTCGTGAGCCTTATTTCAGGGAGAAAACCTTCTTTGTTGGCAATCGGTGTACCACAATATCAATGTCCAACCACGGCATGTCTTCGTATGACCAAGCAAAACCTCAATATAGTCTCGTAGCATCGTATCATCCTTTCTTTAACACTATTCTCAAGACCGCTCCTATCTTGATCTCTTTTACGTCTTCATGATTACCAAATTCACAACCTCAACTTGCTCTTCGTGTGGTTGTATAACTCGCTCTTCTTCTTTGTGTGATCGACAAGTTCTCCGGCACTTCACAATCTTCCTCACTTTCGTCTTGGCTTGGTAGATCGGATCATCAGTCATATTTAGCAATAGCATAGTATTATCAGCGAGATTCGGAGTGATTCGGTGTATCACGTGGGTGTGTGTAAGAAACACATAGCTTTTTGAAGGGGTGATAAAGTAAAGAAAACAATCAATTGAATGCAAAAGTCCAATTTATTGAATGAAAATATAACGACGGATAATAACCCTACATAAGCGAGCCATGATGCCCGGGTAAGCACTAGGCTTTAGAGTTTATTGTTCAAACATAAAAATACGAAAAGCAAAACAAAACAAGGCAATTACTCTGGCTAAAGGAGATTGGTATGCGTCTTCATTCTTCCAATTCTTGAGTCCGTGATGCGGGTTGGGAAGATCCACTTGCGATGTCGAAAGCCGTTGTCGTAGTCTTCTATAGCATGGATTCCACACGGCTGATGCGGAAAGGAAGTTGGCCGACACGTTTGCGGCGTATCATCGACCCTTGATGGTGAAGCCTAAACCGGTCTTGGTTGAAAGGAAGATCGGGAGGCGACCCCAAACAGCACTACCTCCTTGTTCAACAGCTTGTGCATCTTTCGTGAGGCCATCCTAGGCATAGCTTGTGTAAGGGAGTGGCAGGAGAGTCAGCGGCATGACTCGGGAGCTGTTTCAAAAGCTTGACAAGGAGTCTCAAGAATTCACCCTCCATTTCGAGGTATCGGAATGACTGAATGATGACCATATATTCTTCTTCACCATATCTTGTAACAACCTTCCCTTTCCTTTGGGTACTTGACGATGTAGGGTAGAGGTAATAGCGCACGCCCCATGTATCAAGGCGTCAAGTAGGCAAGAGTAAGTGGACGGATGTCCATGACAAAGAGTGGAATCAAAAGTGGGGAACCGACTTTAGTGAGTGAGCTCTCCAGTACTTGTTCGCTTAGAACCATCAAAAGCTCTCACAATAATGTCACTAGGTCTCGAGACTAACCCTTGACATCAAGCCGATCAAAAGCATTCTTCGGAAGGATATTCAGAGCAGAACCGGTATCCACCAAAACATGAGACAATGTAATGCCTTTGCATTCGACAGAGATGTGCAAGGCTTTGTTATGTTTCTTTCGGAAGGAGTCAAATCGGCATCGGAGAAGCCTAGGCCGTTGTTGGCAGCCGAGCTAGCAAACTTCAAAGCTGGTTTAGTAGTGTCTTGCGATGCGTGAGCATTCTTAGAAACTTCACCAAGGCATTAGCATGAGCCTCGAGCACAAGAGAAAGCGAGCATGGAAATCTTGGACGGTGTTTGTCCCAAGCATTCCACAACATTGTAGTCACTCTTCTTGATAATCTTGAATTTCCTCCATTTCTTGTTTGGTGTCTTCCTTTGGTACTTGGTGAGCAGGGATGAGTCCTGGTTCTTTCCGATAGCTTGGGAATGGATTGAATAGGCGGAATGCAAGTGAAGTCGCGGTATCTTTTGGAGGAGAGATATCTGGAGAACACTCTTACGGTTCTGGTCACACTTGATCGGTGATGTTGTCAATGTCGGGAATGGTAGCTTCAGCTGTAAGATCTTCAATGGTCGAGAGGTCTTGCTTGACACCATGATAATAAACATCGACTCCATAATTCCAAGGATAGCCTTGTCGGAGGAATATGGGCTGGTCTTGGAAAATAATGATGAGAGGTGCCACTCTAGCACGGTGTATGAGAGGAAATCCTTATAGTGTTAACATCAGTAGTCTTACGGGAAATCGTCACCCCATCGGTTACCTTAACATCTTCAATAGGAATCTTGTAGCTCTCGAGGCAGTGTACTTCACCATGTAATCATACCACTTGGCTGTCCCAAGGTATCCCACAGATGGTGCGGCTTCATTCGCATTGTCAATCTTTAACTTAGACATTTCTTCACACAGCTTCTACACAGGTGGTTTTAGAAATAGTATCTCACGGTTGTCCATCATGCACTGAACACGTCTTCTCAACCAAGCAAAGCCATCGGTAGCAGAGCACCAACGACAATTCTCGGGCATCTGGATTGACACCGACTTGTAGCAAATTCTTCTTAACAGGTCATCGGAGGAATGGTCAAGTCATCTATGTTGAAAACATAAGTATCTTCTCCAACGCATTGGAACTCTTGTCATGGTTAGGCATAGGGCGTTGATCACATTTGGAGTCTCAGGAGGATCGACTCAATCTGCAGCTTCAATCATGTCTTGAATCTTGTTCTTGAGCCCAACAATCATCGGTACTATGCCTGGGCTATTGGAATGGTAAGCACACTTAGCATTAGGATTGTATCTCGGAGAGGAAGTGTTGACATTCGAGGAGATCCTCAAGGTAATCACTCGCTTTCAACATGTGTTGCAAGGCTTGCGACAACGGCATGTTGATCTTTATGCTTGTCTTCGTGGCGTTCGACTCAGCGTTGTCTCGCTGAGATTGTGCTG
The DNA here is from genome assembly GCA_021764765.1 of Vicia sativa. Lineage (NCBI taxonomy): Eukaryota > Viridiplantae > Streptophyta > Magnoliopsida > Fabales > Fabaceae > Vicia > Vicia sativa. The sequence goes on along the minus strand of CM038796.1, from coordinate 40,787,086 downwards.
ATGTAGGATTGGAGATCACATGCCCCCACAGTTGAGCGATCGGTCTTGGCTTTTCGACCATTCCATATCATTAGTTTCTTTCTTACGCCAAAGACCTCTTAGCGACATTTGAAGATGACTCTCGAATCTTCCCACTCTTAATACCAGCTTCAATCGCTCGTCAATATCATTTCGGTGAATTGAAGAATTTCCAATCAGATGATTAAAGAATGGGCCTGTCAGTGTCCCCATAAACATATCAACCAACTCCCTATTGGACAAGGGTGGCTGAACTCTGCCTGCTAGATCTCTCAACTTCTGAGCATACTCCTTGAACTTCTCATCACGACCCATAGACATGCTTTGTAGTTGCATGCGAGTGGGTGTCAATTCAGACATTGTACTCATATTATGCGTAAAGCATCTGCCAAGTCACTCCAAGTACGGATACGGTCATTCTCTAGCTGATAATACCACTCTAACTGAGTTCCGGACAAACTCTCTTGAAAATAGTGCATCCACAACTTTTTGTCGTCAGTGTGGGGATTGATCTTCTGGACATAGGATTTCAAATGCAGCTTAGGGCAATATATGGTGAAGAGGAATATATGGTCAGTCATCTACAGTCATTCCGTTATGTTGAGATGCAAGGTGAATTCTTTGAGACTCCCTGTCAAGCTTTTGAAGCAATACCCAGAGTCATGCCTGTTGACTCTCCCGTCACTCCTGAAGCTACACAAGTTCCGCCTAGGATGGCCTCGTTGAAAGATGCTCAGCTGCTTTGTTGAAGAAGGAGGTAGTACCATTTGGGGACAGCTCACGATCTTCCTTTCAAATCGACAAGGTGGTTTAGGCTTCACCATCAAGGGTCAAAAGATGATACGTCATGAGCGTGCTGACCAACTTCCTTTCCGCATCGGCCAGTGGAATCCATGCTATATAAGACAACGACAACGACTTGACATCAGCAAGTGGATCTTCCAACTCCGACAATGGGCTCGGCAATTGGAAGGCCGACGTCATACCAATCTCCTTTAGAGCAGGGAGTAATTGCTCTTGTTTTTGTTTTGCTTTTAGTATTTTCTATGTTTTGAACAATAAACTCTAAAAGCTAGTGCCTTTCCGGGCATCATGGCTCGTTTGTGAGGTTATTATCATCATTTGCATATTTTCATTCAATAAAATCGTTGGACTTTTGCATTCAATTGTTGTTTTCTTTATCACTCCTTCAAAGCTATGTGTTTCTTACACACCCACGTGATACAACGCGAATCACTCGAATCTCGTTGATATGACTATGCTATTGCTAAATATGACTTGATAATCCGATCTACCAAGCCGAAGGCGAAGGTGAGGAAGATTGTGAAGTTCAGGAGAACTTGTTAGGCTGCTACTGACAAGAAGACGAGTTATCTGACCACCACGAAGAGCAAGTTGAGGTTGTGAATTTGAGTCTTGATGAAGGCAGAAAAGAGATCAAGATAGGAGGCGGGTCTTGAGGCGGTGTTAAAGAAAGATTGGTTCAGGATGCTCGAGACTATATTGAGGTTTTCGCTTGGTCATACGAAGACATCTGGGTTTGGACATTGATATTGTGGTACACGATTCAATCAAAGAAGGATTTCTCCTGTGAAGCGGAAGGTTCGTCGTATGCGTCACGAGATGGGAGAAAATCAAAGCCGAAGTTATGAAGCGAGTTCAACGCGGTTTCTTATTTACTTCTTATCCACGATGGGTTGCAAGCGTGGTACCCGTACCTAAGAAGGATGGCAAATGCGGGTGTGGGATTCAGAGATCGAACAAAGCGAGTCGAAGGCGATTTCCACTTCCTCATATTGATGTTACGGTTGACAACACCGCTCAACATAGGTTTTCTCCTTCATGGATGGTTTCTCCGGTTACAATCAGATTAAAATGGCTCGAAGACATGGAAGACTACTTTCGTTACGGTGGGGCACTTTACGCTACAAGGTTATGTCGTTCGGACTAAAACGCGGCGCCACTTATCGGTGCTATGGTGACATTATTTCATGACATGATTCATCACGAGATAGAGGTCTCGTCGGCGACATGATAGCTCGATCACGGGCGAAGAAGAACATCTTGATCATTTGCGAAACTATTCGGCCAGTTGAAGAAGTGTTAAGACTTAATCCCAACAAGTGCACCTTTGGAGTTAGATCCGGTAAACTCCTAGGGTTTGTTGTCGATGGTAAAGGTATTGAAGTTGACCCAACCAAGGTGAAAGCTATTCAAGAGATGCGGCGCCCGCAGGAAAGGAAGTCGAGGTTTCTTGGGCGATTGAATTACATTGCCGATTCATTGCACATCTAAGCTACTTGTGAGCCAATCTTCAAATTCGAAGAAAGATCAAGTGGTAGAATGGAGCACGATTTCGGATCGCTTTTGTCAAAATCAAGGTACTTACAGAATCCTCATATCCACGATGCACTTTGAAGAAAAACCTCTTATCATGTACTTGGCGGTGTTAGAGAATTTAATGGGGTGTGTGTTGCAACATGGCCGTCTGGTCGAAAAGAGCATGCAATATACTACCTTAGCAAAAGTTTACCGATTGTGAAACAAGATACTCACTGACTCGAGAAAACTTGCGGCGCTTTGGCTTGCGCTCGCGACTAAGGCAGTATATGTTGACTCACACTACCTTGTTGATTTCAAGATGGATCGATAAAATACATATTTGAGAAACAGCTCTCGGGAAGAATAGCAAGATGGCAAATGATCTTGACCGAGTATGACATCGATACACTTCTCGAAAGCGATCAAAGGTATAGTGGCCGATCATTTGGCTCATCAAGCCGTAGATGACTATCGATCTATGCGATTCGAGTTTCGAGATGAAGATGTTTTGTTAGTTCTGATTGCGAAGAACCGGGCCGGACGAAGGACTGAACAAGGATCGATGGACCATGGTCTTTGATGGAGCCTCAAAGCGCTTGGCAATGGCATTGGCGCCATCATTACATCTCCTACAAGCACACGCCTTTCACCGCGATTATGTTTGATTGCACTAACAATATGGCGAATCTGACGTGCATCATGGGTATTAAAGCTGCTATTGACTTAAAAATCAAATTCTTACAAGTGTATGGAGACTCAGCATTGGTGATCAGTCAGATTAAGGACGAGTGGGATACGAAGCATCCGAATCTCATTCCGTATCGAGAGCATGTTCTGAGTTTGATCCCCTACTTCGAAGAGATCACTTTTAATCACATTCCACGAGAAGAGAATCAGTTAGCAGACGCATTGGCTACTATGTCGTCTATGTTCAAAGTCAGATGGGACAATGAGGCTCCCCGGATCATCATTGAGAAGTTTGACGAACCAGCATATTGTTATGAGCTTGATGAAGAAGAGAAACCTTGGTACTACGACATGAAGAGGTATCTTGAGACTCAGGAATATCCCGCAGGGGCATCTGTCAACGACAAGAGGTTTTTGAGAAGGTTTGCATCAAATTCTTCCTCGATGTGGCATCCTATACAAGCGCAACCACAACTTGTGCTTACTTCACTGTGTGGACCGAAAAAAGCGGAACATATTATGGAAGAGTTACACGAATGAGCATTTGGTACTCACTCCAGTGGTCATACGATGGCTAAGAAGATTACGAGCAGTTACTATTGGTCCACCATGGGCGATTGTCACCGCCACGCTCGATCTTGTCACAAATGCAGTTCTGAGACAAAGTACACGTACCTCCAGTACCTCTGAATGTTCTAACAGCTCCTTGGCCTTTTGCAATGTGGGGCATTGACATGATTGGAGAAATCAAGCCCACATCTTCCAACGGACATCGTTTCATCCTTGTGGCAATTGACTATTTCACCAAGTGGGTAGAAGCAGCCTCGTTCGCGTCTGTTACCAAGAATGTGGCTCGATTCATCAAACATAATCTTATTTGTCGGTATGGCACTCTGAAGGATTATCACGATAACGGCTCTAATCTCAACAATAAGATGATCCTTTGAACTACTGCAGCGATTCAAGATCAAGCATCACAACTCTTCTCCTTATCGGCCTAAGATGAATGGCGCAGTGGAAGCCGCCAACAAGAACATTAAGAAGATTATATAGAAAATGACAGTGACTTACAAATATTGGCATGAGATGTTACCATTTTCTCTTCATGGTTATCGCTTTTCTGATACGGACATCAGCGGGGCAACCCCTTCTCTCTTGTGTATGGGCGATCCTACCCATCGAGGTTGGATACCCTCAACCAAAGTCCTCCGGGGCCTTGAGTTAAGCGAAGATGATTGGGTCCAGACTCGCCTTGACCAGATTAACTTGATTGATGAGAAACGACTTGCATCCATCTACCATGGACAGATCTATCAGAAGCGAATGATCATAGCATTTAACAAGAAGGTCAAGCACGAGTCTACCAAGTCGGTGATCTAGTAGTCAAGCGCATCATTCTTCCACAAAGTGATCCCAGGGGAAAATGGACTCCCACCTATGAGGGACCATTTGTAGTCAAGACAGTGTTTTCCGGCGGAGCTATGATACTTAGCACCATGGATGGTGAAGACTTCCCACACCACGAGCAGGACATAGTCAAAAATACTACGCATAAATGAGACCCTAGGTCGGTGACCTAGGCAAAAATGAGGGCATCTGGCGAACCAAAAGGTTCGGGCAAAGTTAAGGATATATACAAAACATGTACACCGACAAGTCGAAAACCTGAAAAGCGGCTTGGGCAAAAGGGTATCATTGGTGAAAACCGAAAGGCGGTCTAGGCAAAAGTTAGGGATTTAAGCGTACGACTATGTCTCGGCCAGATCACCTATCTACTTCCAGACTACTATCAGCATTCAAGATTCAAATGGCGAAAATCAATTCACTCGCGTTCTACTGACAGCAAGGAGATGAGATAGTTGAAATATATGAGTACTAGCATAGTTGGAACTTAACGAGATTGTTTCCGCATAGCTTTTTTTTTACTTCTCTTGTATACAGACTACTTGGCCATACGCCACCTCTCAAATAAATGCAAGTTTTTTTTCTCTTTACAATTTTTGCTGTTGTCGTTTGCATAAAGTCCAACGTTTGCTTTGAATGATTATATGCATTTGACAATAAAAATCTATTCACAAACATGCGAAAAGTAAACATAACAAAGTAATTGCTACAAACTCCAGGGATTGAGATGACGACGAAAGTCACCAAAACATTCCCCTGCAGAGCATAATCCCCACAGAGGTGTCACTCACCACAAACCTTCCCCAACGGAGTAGAGGTGAAGCCACGAGCAGTGATTCCACTCAACTAAAATTGTGTTACATCAATTTCCAAGCAATAACATTTCATCCCCGGCCGAAGTATTCATCCCCAACAAGATATCTCTCAACGATTCCCCTTTTCTCCGGTATCGGACACGAAACTTGGTCGGATAGTGCATCGGAGAAACCATCTTTATTCCTCGGCCGAGATGTCAAGGGCTCCGGATCCTTCTAACCCGGTCTCAAGCAACTATCAAAAACTCTCCGCATGATTTACGCAAGATCCCAGAGTACCTCCAGACTCTCCCAGTGGGTCTATGTATGAGATCTTCAACAAAGTGTTTCTTGATCTCTACCATCCTCAACAATATCTAGGCCCAAGACTTGGTCAGATAATGCATCGGAGGAATCAAAGTTTTCTTTCTTCTCAGGGTCTCCATCCGTTCCGTCCCCAAACAGAAGTCAGAAATCCTCAAGCAGAACATTTGCATCTTCTTCAAGATGGATATGTTTTGAAATACCACAACATCCATCATTCATACATTTCTCATAAAGTCATAATATATGCATATGCCATTCATACACATCGTCATGCATCATACTCTGCATAAGACTAACAGTATTCTATCAAAGTTTCTCTTGTTTTCTCCAAAACAGGTGAAAATCACTTCTGACGCAAACAGGTCCAAGATTAATACCCGAATCCAGACGGGAGAACTATCTGAAAGACCGCCCTAGTTGTCCTCCGACAAGCGGTCCAGATTAACCAATCAGACGGAGAACTATCGAAGCGCCTAGTTGTCCTCCGACAGCTAGTCCAGGATTAATACCCGAACCCAGACGGGAAAACTATCTGAACGACCGCCCTAGTTGTCCTCCAACAACTGATCCAGGATTAATGCCCGAAGCCGGACGGGAAACCCTATCCGAACGATCACACAAGTTATCCTCCGATAACAGGCATTGGATCGATACCCGAAACACAACAGGGAAGTTGTCCACATTTTGCCGACTATTATCCTCTCAGAGTAATCAAGACGAAGATGCATTCTGACTCTCTCTTATTATCAACAGCAACTACACAGTCTAGCGTACGAATCAGTTGCCTTGGATGACATCTTAAGCCCATCTCCGATTACTTGTCAACATTTCTCCGCTTTCAGAATGCTTCATATTTGGTTAAAAACCAATACAAACCAATAACTTCATTCAAAGATGAGCACGAAGTCTAATGCATGACCCCCGCCGGATGGCATCTTAAGCCCATCTCCCTGCTCTTTTCACTTCCAGAAACGTCTACAGAGCCTAGCGTACGGCTCACTCTCCAGCATCGATCTTTCCAGATGGCATCTTAAGCCCATCCCCGCCAGTTCTCCTATCCAGACAACAATCTCGAGTCTAGTGTACGACTCATTCCCAGCGAAGTCTCCAACTTCTCCAAATGGCATCTATAAGCCCATTCCGCATCATCGACGGCGAGTGCAAATTTTGGGTGTACTCGGTGTTCAATCATCTTCTACCTCCGGTCACGAAAGGCAACGCCAATCTAACCCTTCGGTACAAGAAGATTGAGCAGGGCAGCTGTCATACCCAAAATTTGCCCTCCTACTTCTCTAGACATTTCATACATCCATACTCAAGGATTCCTCGAGGTTGATCAAACAAACCCTCTCTAGACAATCAACCCAAACTAGGGTTTGGCAATTCTCAGATCCAGATGGACTTCCAACATCTCCAATGGTCTTCATGCCTCCTCATATGCTTCAAAGACTCTCCATGTCAAGTTTCAAGCCTCACAAGTCAAGTTTCCTCAGACAATTGCTCAGATGGTTGAAAATCAGTTGTATTGGACAAAAAGTCAACTGTGGTCAACATACAGTCAAACTTCCTGATTTTTGGTCAACATTCTCATTTTGAAGTCACATTCATCATTTGATCAAGGGTTGATCATGATTCATCAAGAAAACTCAAGATTTGATCAAAAGTCAAACTTTCCAAATTAGGGTTTTTCAGTGAAAAGTCAACCAAACTTTGACTGAGCATAACTTCTTCATACTTTCTCAGAAATTTTTCCACAACCTCTTGTTTTGAAGGAAATTCAATTCTCTACAACTTCATGTCTCACAAGAATGCTCAAAAAATGCTTCATTTGGAAGGTATGGATCAAAACATTACAGGTCCTTTTCAAAGTCAACAAAAAGTCAACATTTTGTTTTGAAGATATATTGAGCATGGAAACTCCAATTGAGATGAAACCAAAGAGGTTGGTTAGAGGACTCTTAGAGCTTTCCAAAAAGTCCAAGAACACTAAAAAATGTGGAAAATTGAGCAAAATACACCATTCACAAGTTGGGCATTTTTGAACAATTGCACAAAAGGAGATATTTGTCAAAATGCAATTTTTTCAAAATGGGCCTATAATTTTATGATCCAAACTTGTTCATAATATTATTTGTGACCTATTGATGCCTTGCCACGATAATTTCCTATTTTATTGATTTATTTTTTAATTTAAAACTATTTAATTCAAAATTAAATTATATAAAATATGAAAATGAGATATTTTTTCAAAAGGAGTGAATTTTTATCAAACTTGAGGTCCAAGATAGCCCATAGAACATGCCAAATTCGTGCTAGCTCTCACATTGAAGAGAAAATCAAATTTTTTCCAAAATTTGATTTTATTTGAAAAGAAATAAATGCACATTCAAGATGCAATCTTTTTTCACTCTCTTTGCCATCCCAAATCACTCTATAAATACCAAGCAAGCTGCATCACAAACCACACGAAACCCTAGCTCAAAGCATAACCCTTATTTTGCCAAAAAATTTCTCAAAGTTGTGAAAATCAAATCCATTCTCAGCCGTTTCAAGGTGTTTTAAGGATTCAAACGTGCTCCTTGATATCCCAGCTCTTACTCGAAGCAAAACTATCCAGAATCGGGTTTCATTATTCATGCATTGTTAATGTTGTTTGTGTGTTTGTATCGATTCAGGATGATTGTTAGGTCATGTTTGAACCCTCACATGCAAGCTTGCGTCCGAAACCATAATGCCATGTTTAGGGCTTCGAGTGAAGCTTGAGCTGAGCGATCTGATAGTTCGATCAAAACCAATAGCACCATTGGACTCAGAAGGGTCAAATTAGGGGGAATAGGGTCTTCTTTTGCTTTGATTTCCATTATTTTGGAGGTTTGGGTTGCCTAGCGGAGAAGATGGCCGGAGCCTAGCTCGTGACTGAGCCGAAGACCGTGGAGGCCGCGTGGCTGTCAGCATTCTATTCGCTCTCTCATTCAAACTGGACCCCACACGGCTGACTGGGCTTGGTGTTATATCCAGGACACGTGATCATTCAAAAACATTTGATTTCAGCTTTTCAAACACCAAATGCATGATGGTGTAGCGGTTAAGGCGCTGGCTGTTTGAAGATACTCTCCATGGTCTCCAGTTCGAATCCTGGCAAGACCGAACCTTTTTCCTTTTTACAAAACTTAACTATTTTCATATTTTCTATTTTCTTTTAATATTTTCATTCAATTTAATTTATCTTTCAATAATTTTTATCATGCATTTAGAAAATACCAAAAATATTTATTTTTTGCATACTCATCATAAAAATACTTATTTAATTTTTAAAATTAAAATTATTATTTTTTCATGCATATTTAATTTAATTTCTATTTTATCATTTAAATCACTTTTAATTGATTTTTAATTATTAAATTAACTCCAAAAAATCCCAAAAAATTATTTTAGCATATTAATGTTATTTCCAGCATGAAAATATTTTTTCTCATTCAAAATTATTATTTTACTAACATTCTCATCTTATTCGATTTCCTCGTATTTCCCGATTTTTCATCTGTTCAAAGGTTACACCGTTTCGGACAATTTTTTATTGTTTTCTTTTCATATTATGTAATTGCCTATGGGATGTAATAGTTTAATTAGGGCTTTTATTTTCCGCATTTTTCAATTATGTATCTGCCCCAAAGCCATGTAATAGCGTAGGATTTATCTTTTCGCACTTTATATTTCCGCAATTTACTTTCCGCATCTTATAAACTGTTAGTAATTAGGCATGTATGGCAAGACTAAAATTGAACATAGCTCACTCTAATTTTCAAGATAAAATACCTGAAATCGACACACTCTTTTCACACATGCACCCCTTAGGGTAATTCTCTCTCGTTGCCTTTACGAATACAAATGGTCATGTCCCTCGAACGTAGAGGTATTCTAGCACCGTTGCCTTCAAAACAAATCATCATAGTCCCTTCGATACAAAGATCATAAGACCCACGATATCGCCTCCGAATACATGATCTTGACCCTCGATTGTCGCCTCGAAAATGATGATAGTCCTTGAATGTGCTAGGATACTTCCTACAAGTTGCTATGACCATACAATGTCCCTTCGAATGTCCGCTTGCATCCAGAATAGGGTTACCTACCAACTAATGATACGGATAGCACTATTCTAAAGGAATGTAAAACAACACGGCGTCCAATTCGAGTAGGTAATAAGACTTTTAGTTGCTTGCTCAAACAAAATACTTTTCACACACACACTTTTGTCAAAGTTCAAACTCTTTTCAAAAGAAACATTTGCGAACACTTTGTATACATTCCTACATGAATCATTACAAAGTCAAAGTGAAATGCCTTTTCAAAACATTTTTGTCAAACACACAGAAAGCACAATTTTAAAATGATCTAAGAGCAACTAAGAGCCCGTAGATAACTACGGATGGAAAGGGGTGCTAATACCTTCCCTTTTCATAACCTTCTCCCTTACTCAGAATCTAACGAAGGTCTTTTCACCTTCCCTTAATTGGATAAAAGAAAAGTCGGTGGCGACTCTTGCTATTCGCACATTTGCGATACAAAAATCTACAAAGTCACTTCACCGTATTACACATACGTGCGCGCCTCTGCCAACTGAGCCAACGTGTTTTGGTGTTAGTATAATGAAACAAATAGATTTTAAAGGAAAACATTTTCTGAAAACATTCAAACCAAAAAACGCGCGCTTGCTTTGTTTTCTCCATTTTTAAATTTCCCACAGACTTACCCACAACTTTTTCGTGGGTAAACCTATACCAATGGACGGAACCCTGTAGCTATATCCCTGCAATTTTCTAAAATCATAACTCATAATATAAGTTTCAAAGGAGGTATCAACCAATTTGAAATTGTCTCTGAAACACGCTTGTCATCGTTTTGCCTAATTTTGCCTAAAACACGAAGCCCTAATTTGGAACTTCAAACCCTAGCCATGGAAACTTCTTATACCTGTACTGAAACTTAAATCAAACTATACAAGCAGTTTCGTAACATCATCACGAATGCATGGATCAATGAAATCAATTTTGAAATAAATGGTGCAAATCGTGATTCAGATTTTCGTGTTTTTGGAAGTGCTGAGGCTTGGTAATGATCTAGAATGAATCAGAGGACTCCCAGGAATTGATTGGCAATCTTTGTTTTGCTTGAATCGATGCAAAAATAGGTCTGCCACTTGCTTGAATGTCACAGATTTTGTGATTTTGGTTAGGGTTGTTGTGGCCAGAATTTATGTGCATGAGAGGTGGGATCATTGTATATATATATATAATAGAGTGAATTAGGTCAAGAATCATGAAGAAAATATATGCCAATCAATGAGAAAATATTTGATTTGGAATGAAACCAAATATTACCTTTTTTGATCAAATCTCATTCAATCTCAATGATTTTCGAAATTATCAGCTTATATGGCTTGCTTGGACCTCAAGAATGATAAAAAATCACTCTTGCACTTAATTATTTTATTCTTTGCATTTTATTTTATTTAAAATTGAATTAAATTGGATTAATTCAAAAATAAATAAAATAAAAGAGAACATGGAGTTCTATTGGGCTTGAGAGGTCCTTGACAATATTAGAAGCAAGTGTGAATCAAAGAAACTTGGGCCCATTTAGAAAAAATTTGAATTTTCTAAGTATTTCTATTCATGCACTTCTTCAAAAATGTCAAACTTGCACAACTTGTATCTTGCCCAATTTTCAACATTTTTAAGTGTTCTTGGACTTTTTAGAAAGCTCAATATGTCCTCTAAACACTCCTTTTGGTTTCATCTTCATTGAAGTTTCCGTGTTCATGTACACGTCTTTTCAAAAAGATGACTTTTTGTTGACTTTTAGAAGGACATATAATATTTTGATCCATAACTCTCAAATGATGCATTTTTGGCCAAAGCTTGTGAGACATGAAGTTGTAGAGAATTGAATTCCCTTCAAAATGATATTTATTGGTGGAAATTTTTTTGATGAAGTATGTGAAAGTTATGCTTGGTCAAAGTTTTGTTGACTTTTTGTCCAAAAACCCTAATTTGGAATCTTTGTCTTTTGATCAAATCTTGACTTTTCTTGATGAATCATGATCAACCCTTGATCATATGATAAATGTGACTTCAGAATATTTATGTTGACCAAAAATGATAAAGTTTGACTGTATCTTGACCACAGTTGACTTTTTGTCCAATACAACTGATTTTCAACCATTTGAGCAATTGACTAAAAAAACTTGAGTTGTAAGGCTTGATTCCTTGAGACATATGAGGATGTATGATGACCACTTGAAACACTAGAACTTGATTTTGTCTTGAGAGAAGCAAAACCCTAGTTGTGGGTTGATTACTTAAGAGAGGGTTCATCTGGTTAACCCTTGAGAAATTCTTGAGTATGGAGATGTGAATTATCTTGAGAAATAGGAGGGCAAATTTTGGGGTATAACAATGGGTTGCAATGTTTTTTATGGGAAATTCCTTTCCGCATCCTTAAAATTGAAACTCATGCTTGAAGTTGCAGCTTATAGTATGTCTTATGCTGGTTTCTCACATAGCAGTTGCTTGGATTTGAAAATGAACACCCTTATTGAAAAGGGTTTCAAAGAAAAAAGGTCCGAAGACAAAAATATTTAAAGTAAAGTTGGTTGTTTTTACCTTTGCGAAAGGAGTTTCAACCATTATTAAGTGTTTTGATCTTCAAAAGAAAAGAAAGCAAGTTTTAGTTTTACATGCAAGTATGCAAAAGAAGAAGAAAACATGTAATGGAAACTAACTAGTTCTACCCTAATGTTATCATGTAAAGTGGCCCTAAGTTAAGGATGAAGGGGAATCTCTACCTATATTGACATGCCAAGGATGAAAATCCTAATGTCTAGGCTCGAGAGCTATCCTAACCGAGCGGCCTTAGGGGAAGCTATCCTAATATTCGATTTAGTTGGAGAACCAAAGGATGCAAAGGGATGAAGCATGCAAGTGCTTTGGCAAAAGCACACAAATAATGCAATGCACAATACAAAAGATACACATGCGAGGAAGATGAAAGAAATCCCATAGCCTCGACGGTAGCGTGTCTACTGGAATCAACTAGGAGCCGACTTTTGGAGGAAAACCATAGCCACAAAGGGATTTAAACATGTCAACCAGGAGTTTCCTATGGGAGAAAGGTATCACAACTTGATATGAATTACGAAGTGTGGGGAGCATATGAGTGCGAGTATCAGCATGTGAATGAGAACCCGTGATAAAGCATGGAGAGCCAATATAGGGGACTCTTGCCACTGTTTATTGACTCGATAAAGGAAGCTTCAAGATTCGCGTGAGTTGAGCTGACACAGACTGAACTATGTGGGGGTTGATTGCGAACCCTTTCCGCGTGCCCTTCATATCATCATATATCAATATCATCAGTATCATAAATGGGACTTTGCTTGATGGTGCCACACTTGGTTTCCTAACCACTCATAACCTATGCAAGCACGAATATAAACACACAATGAAAGTTACCTCCCTTTGCACATAAGAGTTTTAAACAAACCACACACAGTTAGCACATAATTTCCCTAAAAGGGTCTTTAAATAAACCAGAGGGGTTCCTGAACATGCTCCAACTACAGAAGCCCCATCGTGCATCTCTATTCCTACTTATCATGGAAAGGAAAGCGGTAAAACCCTACTTTTCATAATCTTTAGAAAAGTGGTAAAAGAATACGATAGAAAGGAGAAGAAAATACCAAACGGATAACTATCCGTATAAGCAAAAGCAAGCTAAACATACTCCGGAAAACTTTGAGAACTACTGACAAGCAACAAAGAATATGTGTTCGTACACATCTGATACAATCCAATAAATCTGCAAGAGATCACAATCCAGACAATGCAGACAAAGAATGTGTGTCATACGTAAATATCAGAATGTGTGTTCGTACACATCTAATACAAATGGAACAATCTGGAAGAAAGGTGAAAACCAAACTAGCAGACAAAGAGTGCACACACATGTATGCAAGATTGGAATGTGCGTTTGTACACATCCAAATCAACCCGATGAACCTGCAATAAGGTGAAAACCAAGCAATGCAAACAATAGGCGCGCACACATGTGTGCAAGATCGGGATATGTGTCAATACACATCCAAATCTCAAAGATAATGCTCAAAGTACCTCGCACATGTAACAAAGTGTTAGAAATAACAAGGTGGAGAGGTTATCGGAAGCACAAAGCTCAAAAGCGATTATTCACATGATGATATACTAGTATAAGCATACAAGAAGTGAAATAAAAACTCAAAAATCGGCTTGGGAAAGCAGTTATTCGAAATCGGAGCGAAAAAGTCAACTTGTCAGAATTAATTAAAAACCACATGGTTGCTTGCGAATGCGTCAACGGATTCAAAAATATGATCAATTTTAATTAATTCCAAGTGGAAGCGACGTTTTTCGGACCTTAAAGGAGTGGGGAAGCAAGTACGTTTTAGGAATGTTGCACTTGAAATTTGGTTCCGAAACCATCAGAAACAGTTTTAAAACATGCCAAAACGTTGGGAACAAGTATTGCTACCTTGGACCTTTGAGAAAAAATGAGTTTTTATGAACAAAAACGCATAAAAATGCTTATGGAAAGTGAAAATTCATGTGTCGATTTAATTTCTAATTATCATTTTTTTTGTTGTTTTAAAATGAAAAATAATTGGATATTAAATCCATACATGATGTATACAATTCTAAACAATTGAATATGCAAATGATATGCAAGAAAAATCAAAAGTTAGAATTGAAAAGAATGCATGAAAATGCATGTTTATTCATGTATTTAATGCATTTTATGAATGAAATGCATGAACATATGACAAAATGCAAGCAATGAGATGATCAACCTATACCACATCTAGTCATGATGCAAAATGTGAATTAAATTCAATCAAGAATCAATAATTCAACATGCTATAATGCATCAATTTAATTGTTCAAAAATGAATCAATCAACACATGAAAATATGCATAAAAACTAGGCTTTGACACATTTCGAGTTCATAAAATCAAGCTTAAACACATGAATTCGATTCAATTATTCAACACAAATGTAAACTAATGCATGAGCATGTGAATTACAAGCCAAACAATCAATACAAATGCACTATGTACAAAGAAATGGTTTCAAAAAAGTTTATGTGCAAATATGCTACATCTCGATACAATAACATTCTCAATTAAAGCCTAATTCAATCAATTTCCATGCAATTAATCAAGATTCTAATTCACATGTATATATGCAAACAACTTCTCAAATCAATTTCAAGAAAAATCACTTTTGTAAAATCACTTAAAATAAGTGATTATGTGAAGAATCACTAACTTATTGAACAATCAAGTTGAATTGAAGAAGAAATTGGAGAGGAATCTTGGAAGAAAAATGTAAATCACTTGACCGTTGAATGAAACAAAAATGCATGGCGGAGGGAGCCAGAAAACCACCGCGATTGCGGTTCTAGATGGAGGCGAGAGAGTGTTTGATCATACGCATGGAAAGAGGAGGGTAGCGTGGTAGCGTCTCGGCGGAAGATCTGGCGGATTAAATCGGTAGCGGCAATGAGAGAAATAGTTACGGCGGAGGGAGAAGGAGAGAAAATTGCTTTGACTTTCTTTGACTTTTCCTTTTGTGAGTTGAGAGAAAAAAGTGACTTTGGAAGGTGAAATTTAACAAATGTTTCTCCTATTTCAATTTGTGAGAGGCAAATTTTATTTATAGATGATAACTTTGAGCTTTGGAGTGCCTTGGATCCAAGATTAGACCCAAATCGTGATTATCCGAATAATTTTCGTCCATAGTCCAAAACATCGAGAACCGTGCGAAATTTGAACTCGAACTCTTCACGAAAAATGTTTAGAACGAAAATCGTTCGGACGAACACTTGAGGAGATATGAATTTTTAAAATTTCAGCACACTTTTCGGGCATTTGACACATGCAGAAATTTTATTACGCCACTAGGGGAAATTGCTTCGAACAAGGATCTTCTGATCAAAATCCAAACTCGGGATGTTCATAACAATTGAAGCCAACGGAATTTGTGAACTTTTGGCACCAGTCCCACCTCATTTCGATGAAAATCGAGTGAAATATGAGTTTTTTTTAACGTTGCACGTCAGATGAAAAATGCTTAGTTCATCTCAAAATCAACTCCAAAGAATAAAATGTTGATATTGATTGGTAAGGAATAAGCTCTTAGCTTGACCAAGGAAGTTGAAGAGGACTTCGATACAGAATTTTAGACACCGGTCCCGATCAGTTTCGATATTCCAGCCAGGAGTTATGAATTTTTTAATGTACCGTTATGTCCGTGAGTGACTTTGAGAATCTGTTTGCTTTTTATCGCAAAAAATGTTGCGGATGGCAAGAGTCGCCACCGACTTTTCTTTAATCCAATTAAGGGAAGGTGAAAAGAACAGGAAAAGACCTTCGTTAGATTCTGAGTAAGGGAGAAGGTTATGAAAAGGGAAGGTATTAGCACCCCTTTTCATCCGTAGTTATCTACGGGCTCTTAGTTGCTCTTAGATCATTTTTTAAAAGTGCTTTCTGTGTGTTTGACAAAAATGTTTTGAAAAGGCATTTCGCTTTGACTTTGTAATGATTCATGTAGGAATGTATACAAAGTGTTCGGAAATGTTTCTTTTGAAAAAGGTTTGAACTTTGACAAAAGTGTGTGGTGTGAAAAGTATTTTGATAGAGCAAGCAACTAAAAGTCTTAGTACCTACTCAGAATGGTCGTTTTCGTGTTATTTTACGTTCCTTTAGAATAGTTCTATCCATTCCATTAGTTGGTAGGTAAGCCTATTCGTTGGATGTAGAAGGGACATTCGAAGGGACAACGGATGGTCATAGAAGGCAACTTGTAGGAGTATCCTAGCACATTCGAAGGGACGATCATCACTTTTCGTAGGCAACAATCGAGGGACGAGATTATGTATTCGTAGGCGACATCGTGGGTCTATGATCTTTGTATCGAAGGGACTATGATGATATATTTGTAGGCAACGGTGCTAGGATACCTCTACGTTCGAGGGACTTGACCATTTATATTCGTAAAGGCAACGAGAGAGAATTACCCTAAGGGGTGAATGTGTGAAAAGAGTGTGTCAAATTCAGATATGTTATCTTGTAATTATGAATGATCTATGTCCAATTTTATCTTGCCATACACGCCTAATTACTAGCAGTTTATAGGGTGCGGAAAATAAATTGCGGAAAGTAAAGTGCGGAAAAGATAATGTCCTACGCTATTACATGGCTTTGGGGCAGTTACATAATAGGAGTGCGGAAAGTAAAAGTCCTAATTTAACTATTACATCCCATAGGCAGTTACATTATAATGGATAGAAAAGCGTGAAAAATAGTCCGAAACGTTACAACCTGTGAACAGATACATAATCGGAAAATACAAGAAAATTGCATAAGAGGAAAAATGTTCGTAAAATCATGATTTTTGAATGAGGAAAACAGTTTTAGGTTAATAATGACAATAAGATGATAAGATAATTTTTTTGTAATTTTCTGAATCGATTTCGATAATTAAAAGCAATTAAAAGTCAATATAATGGTTAATTAGGAATTAATTAAAATATGCCTGCAAAAATATTAATTTTAATGTCAAAAATTAAATAAACATTTTTCTGATTAAAATGCAAAAAGAAAATATTTTTTGTAATTTTTTAAATGCATGAAAAAAATGTTTAAAGATTAATTAAATTGGATGAAAATATTAAGAAAAATAAGAAAATAGAAAAAATGGTTTTCAAGGAAGTAAAAGAAAGTGTCACGACCAGGGATCGAATTCACGCCCGCTGCGAAATCCACTAACACGTTGCCAGCTAGCTAGGTTGCTTTGGTGTTAGGAATGGAATAAGTGGTTTATATGTAAGCGTGTCATGATTACGGAATTTCAAAGCACAGTCAACGCGTGGGCGGATTGTAATGGATGGGCGAATCGAGCGGCGCCACATGCCTCGCGGTCTCCGTTCTTGTCAACGGCCGAGCCCTAGCTCCGTCGTCTTCTCCGCTAGCCAAAACTTCAAACTGCAAAATAACAAAATAAATGGCAAGGATACCCTACCCCTAATTCGACCATTGCGAGTCATATGGTGGTGTCTGTTTTGGTAAAGCGACCTATATCAATCGGTTGAAGCTAGTAGTTTGAAAACCCTAAACATGGAAAATCACGATTTAGGCGTTCAAGCTTAAGAGCGATGGCCCGGATCCATCTATGATGTCTCATGATCACATTAGAATGGTTAGTTTCGATTAAAGCATACGGATAATAAAATTCAAATTCAAGAAAAATATGATTATGTATGTTCATATATGGCTCGATTCATGTAGTTTTAACCATGGATAATGGTGTGTACTTACTCCAAATTACCTCAGGAACACAATGGAATGATTGAGAGTGGCTGAAAGTGGCTGGAAACAAGAATTCGATTTTGCCAACTTTTGAGAAAAATTTGAGAAAATAGGGTTGCTTCAAGAGGCTAGGGTTTCGTCCTTGGTCCTCGTGAATGTGATAGGTATCTATAAAGTGAAAGATTGAAGCAAAAAGAATGAAAAAAGATACACTCTTCAATGCAAAAATATTTTCTCTTTAAATTCAAATCAAATCTTTTCAAAATTTGATTTTCCTGCCTTGCATGAGCTAGCAAATTTGGCAAGTTGTATGAGCTTCCTTGGTCCTCAAGCTTGATAAAAAACCAACCCAACTTAAATTATACCTTGTTTTCATATTTTATTTAATTTAAATTTGATTTAAATGCCTTTAAATTCAAAAATAAATCAAAAAAACTAGAAGGTGGTCGTGGCAAGGCATCAAGAGGTTACAAATAATATTATGATCAAGTTTGGATCATAAAATTATAGTCCCATTTGGAAAAAAATTGGATTTTGTCAGATATTTTCCTTTGTGCAATTCTTCAAAAATGCCCAACTTGTACAAGGTGTATTTTGCTCAATTTTCAACATTTTTTAGTGTTCTTGGACTCTTTAGAAAGCTCTAGATGTCCTATAAACAACCTCTTTGGTTTCATCTCAATTGGAGTTTCCATGCTCAATAACACTTCATTACAAAAAGTTGACTTTTTGTTGACTTTGAAAAGGACACATTATGTTTTGATCCATATCTTCAAAATGAAGCATTTTTTGACCATGCTTGTGAGACATGAAGTTGTAGAGAATTGAATTCTCTTCAAAATGAGAGGTGGTGGAAAACTTTCTGATAAAGTATGAGAAAGTTATGCTCAGTCAAAGTTTAGTTGACTTTTCTCTAGAAAACCCGAATTTGGAAAGTTTGACTTTTGATCAAATCTTGAGTTTTCTTGATGAATCATGACCAACCCTTGATCAAATGATGAATATCACTTCAAAATATGGATGTTGACCAAAAATCATGAAGTTTGACTGTATGTTGACCACGATTGACTTTCTATCTAATCTGACGATTTTCAACCATCGAGCAATTATCGAAACTTGACTTGTAAGGCTTGAAACTTGACATGGAGATTCTTTGAAGCATATGAGGAGGCATGATGACCATTGGAGATGTTGGGAACCACCCTGATCAGAATTGCCAAAATCCTAGTTAGGGTTGGTGTCTAGGAGAGGGTTTGTCTGATCAACCCTTGAGGTATCCTTGAGTATAGATGTATGAAATGCCTTGAGAAGTAGGAGGACAAATTTTGGGGTATGACAGCTGCCCCTGTTCAATCTTCTTGTACTGGAAGGGTTAGATTGGCATGCGTGCCTTCGTGACTGAATGTAGAAGATGATTGAACACTCAATACACCTAAAATTTGCACTCATGGTTGATTGCCTATGCGGAAACAATCTCGTTAAGTTTCAACTATGCTAGTACTCATATATTTCAACTATCTCATCTCCTTGCTGTTAGTAGAAAGTGAGTGGATTAATTTTTGCCATTTGAATCTTGAGTGCCGATTGTAGTAGTAGATAAGTGATCTGGACGAGACATAGTCGTGCTTAAATCCTAACTTTTGCCTAGACCGCCCTTTCGGGTTTTCAGTCTACCGGGATACCCTTTTTTGCCCAAGCCGCCTTTGCAGGTTTTCGATTTGTCGGGTGTACATGTTTTATATATATCCTTAACTTTTGCCCGAACCTTTTGGTTCGCCAGGATGCCCTTATTTTTGCCTAGGTCAGTCGACCTAGCGGGTCTCGTTTATGCGTAGTATTTTTTGACTATGTCTGCGTTCACAGGGTGTGGGAAGTCTTCGCCATCCATGGTGCTAAGTATCATAGCTCCGTCGGAAAATACTGTCTTGACTACAAATGGTCCCTCATAGGCGGGAGTCCATTTTCCCCTGGGATCACCTTGTGGAAGAATGATGCGCTTGACTACTAGGTCACCGACTTGGTAGACTCGGTGCTTGACTTTTTTGTTAAATGCTCTGATCATTCGTTTCTTATAGATCTGTCCATGGCAGATGGACGCGATTCGTTTCTCATCAATCAGATTGATTTGGTCAAGGCGGGTCTGGATCCAATCGTCTTCGCCTAACTCTGCGTCCTGGAGGACCCTGGTTGAGGGTATCTGAACCTCGATTGGTAGGACCGCTTCCATACCGTATACAAGAGAGAAGGGGGTTGCCCCTGTTGATGTCCGTGCTGTAGTGCGATAACCATGGAGAGAAAATGGCAACATCTCATGCCAATCTTTGTAAGTCACTATCATCTTCTGTATAATCTTCTTGATATTCTTGTTGGCGGCTTCCACTGCGCCATTCATCGTAGGCCGATATGGAGAAGAGTTATGATGCTTGATCTTAAACTGCGTGCAGAGTTCGATGATCATTTTGTTGTTGAGATTAGAGCCGTTATCTGTGATAATCCTTTCAGGAGTGCCGTACCGACAGATAAGATTATGCTTGATAAATCGAGCCACAACATTCTTGGTAACGAGATCACGAGCAGTGTCTCTACCCACTTGGTGAAGTAGTCAATTTCCACAAGGATGAAGCGATGTCCATTGGAAGCGGTGGGCTGGTTTCTCCGATCATGTCAATGCCCCACATTGCGAAAGGCCAGGCGGCTAAAACATTCAACGATCTTGAGTGCGTGCACTTTGTGCATATATCGGCATTTGTGACAAGATCGAGCATAGCGGTGACAATCAGCTTCCATGGTGGACCAATAGTAACCTGTTCTCAAAATCTTCTTAGCCATCGTATGTCCACTGGAGTGGGTACCAAATGCGCCTTCATGTAATTCTTCCATGATACGTTCTGCTGTTTTCTGGTCTACACAGCGGAGTAAGCACAAATCGTGGTTGCGCTTGTATAAGATGCCGTTGCTGAGGAAGAATTTGGATGCAAACCTTCTCAAGAAATTCTTATCATTGACAGATGCCTCTTCACGTTGTAGAACCAAGGTTTCTCTTCTGTATCAAGCTCATAACAATATGCTGGTTCGTCAAACTTCTCGATGATGATTTGGGGAGCCTCGTTGTCCCATCTAACCTTGAACATAGACGACATGGTAGCCAACGCGTCTGCCAACTGATTCTCTTCTCGTGGAATATGATCAAAAGTAATCTCTTCAAAGTAGGAGATCAAACTCAGAACATGCTCTCGATATGGAATGAGATTCGGATGCCATTACTTCATATGTCGGTGATCACTAAAGCTGAGTCTCTATATACTTGCAAGAATTTGATTCTTAAGTCAGTAGCAGCTTTAATACCCATGATGCACGCTTCGTATTCGGCCATGTTGTTAGTGCAACTGAAACATAATCTGGCGGTGAAAGGCGTGTGTCCGCCTGTAGGAGATGTAATGATGGCGCCAATGCCATTGCCAAGTGCGTTTGAGGCTCCGTCAAAGACCATAGTCCATCAGGATCCCTGTTCAGGTCCTTCGTCTAGTCCTGGTTCTTTGCAATCAGTAACTAACAAAACATCTTCGTTTGGAAATTCGAACTGCATAGACTGATAGTCATCTACGGCTTGATGAGCCAAATGATCGGCTACTATACTTCCTTTGATCATTTTCTGAGAAGTATACTGGATGTCGTACTCGGTCAAGATCATTTGCCATCTTGCTATTCTTCCAGAGAGAGCTGGTTTCTCAAATATGTATTTTATCGGAACCATCCTGGAAATCAACAAGGTAGTGTGAGTCAACATATACTGTCTCGGTCGTGACAGCCCATAGCCAAGTTTTCTCATTGTGAGTATCTTGTTTCCGATCGTTAAACTTTTACTAAGGTAGTATATTGCATACTCTTTTCGACCAGGACTCGTCATGTTGCCCCAACACACCCCCATTGAGTTCTCTAATCTTGTCAGTACATGATAAGAGGTCTTCCTTGACGGTGACATCAAGATAGGAGGATTCTGTAGGTACTCCTTGATTTTGTCAAAAGAGACCTGGCAATCGTCGTTCCATTCCACTATTTGATATTTCTTCAGTAGCTTGAAGATTGGCTCACAAGTAGCAGTTAGATGTGCAATGAATCTGGCAATGTAGTTCAATCGTCCCAAGAAACCTCTGACTTCCTTCTCGGTGCGTGGAGCTGGCATTTCTTGGATAGCTTTAACCTTGGCGGGATCAACTTCAATACCTTTACCACTGACAACAAACCCTAAGAGCTTACCGGATCTGACTCCAAAGGTGCACTTGTTGGGATTAAGTCTTAGTCTGTACTTCTTGATCTATCAAGCAGTTTCATGAGATGATCAAGATATTCTTCTTCTGTCTGTGGTCGAGCTATCACGTTGTCGACATTGACCTCTATCTCATGATGAATCATGTCATGAAATAATGCCACCATGGCACGCTGATAAGTGGCGCCCGCGTTCTTCAGTCCGAACGGCATGACCTTGTAGCAGAAAGTTTCCCACTGTGTAACAAAAGTAGTCTTCTCCATGTCTTCGGGAGCCATTTTGTTCTGATTATAATCGGAGAAACCATCCATGAAGGAGAAAACCTTATGCTGAGCGGTGTTGTCAACCAGAACATCAATATGAGGAAGTGGGAAATCGTCTTTCGGACTCGCTTTGTTCAAATCTCTGTAATCCACACACATTCGTACCTTACCATCCTTCTTAGCTACGGGTACCACGTTAGCAACCTTGTGGATAAATGTGACTAGAAACCAACATTAAAGCTGTTTCATGACTTGGCTTTGATTTTCTCGGACATCTCGGGGGCATCGACAGACCTACATTTCAGGGAGAAAACCTTCTTTTGTTGGCAATCGGTGTACCACAATGTCAATGTCTAAACCTGGCATGTCTTCGTATGACCAAGCAAAAACTTCGATGTAGTCTCGTAGCATCTGAGCCAATCTTTCTTTGACACATTCTCAAGACCGCTCTATCTTGATCTCTTTTACATCTTCATCGATTGCCCAAATTCACAACCTCAACTAACTCTTCGTGTGGTTGTATAACTCATTCTTCTTGCTATAGTAGTTTGACAAGTTCTCCTGGCACTTCACAATCTTCCTCACCTTCGTCTTTGGCTTGGTAGATCGAATTATCGAAGTCATATTTAGCAATAGCATAGCTGTTATCAACGAGATTCAGAGTGATTCTGCAGTGTATCACGTGGGTGTGTGTAAGAACACAGCTTTTTGAAGGGGTGATAAAGTAAAATAATGAACACAAACTTAAATGCAAAAGTCCAACGATTTTATTGAATGAAAATATGCAAATGACAGATAATAACCCTCACAAACGAGCCATAATGCCCCGGGCAAGGCACTAGGCTTTAAAGTTTATTGTTCAAAGCATAGAAAACGAAAAGCAAAACAGAAAACAAAAGCAATTACTCCTGTCTAAAGGAGATTGGTATGATGTCTTGATCTTCCAATTCTTGAGTCCGTTGTCGGAGTTGGGAAGATCAATCGCTGATGTCGAAGTCGTTGTCGTCGTCTTCTATAGGGTGGATCCCATTCTTGCTGATGCGGATAGGAAGTTGGCCGGCACGTTCGCGGTGTATCATCTTCTGACCTTTGATGGTGAAGCCTAAACCAGTCTTGTCGGACTTGAAAGGAAGATCAGGGAGCTGACCCCAAATAGCACTACCTCCTTCTTCAACTGCTGCTTGAGCATCCTACAGCGAGGCCATCCTAGGCGGAACTTGCGTAACTTCAGGAGTGACGGGGGAGTCAACAAGAATGACTATTGGAACTGTTTCAAAAGCTTGACAGGGAGTTTCGAAGAATTCACCTTCCATCTCGAGATATCGGAAAGACTGTAGATGACTGACCATATATTCCTCTTCACCACATACTGTAACAACCTTCCCCTTCACTGGGTACTCCAGCTTCTGATGCAAGGTAGAGGTAACAGCGCCTACCCCATGTATCCAAGGGCGTCCAAGTAGGCAAGAGTAAGCTGGACAGATGTCCATGACAAAGAAGGTGGAGTCAAAAGTCTGGGAACCGACTTTAACAAGCAGAATGAGCTCTCCAAGTACTGTTCGTTTAGAACCATCAAAAGCTCTCACAATTATGTCGCTGGGCTTCAATACCAATCCTTCAACATCAAGTCGGTCAAAAGCTTCGGTAGGATATTCGAGCGAGCGATATCTATCAAAACATGAGACAATGTAATGCCCTTGCATTCAACAGAGACGTGCAAGGCTTTGTTGTGTTTCTTTCCGGCAGGAGTCAAATCAGCATCAGAGAAGCCTAGGTCGTTGTTGGAAGCCAGGCTAGCAATACAAACTTCAAATTAATCAGTGGTAGTGTCTTGCGGTACGTGAGCATTCTTCAAAAACTTCACCAAGGCTTTAGCATGAGCCTCGAGCACAAAGCGAGCAAGCATGGAGATTTTGGACGGTCTGTAACTTTTCCACAACATTGTAGTCACTTTTCTTGATAATCTTGAATTTCCTCCATTTCTTGTTTGGAGTGTCTTGACAACTTCGTTGGTATACGTAGGAGCGGGATGAGTTCTTGGCTCTTTCCTCGCGCCTTAGGCGGTTGAATAAGCGGAATACTGGGAGTCGCGGTATCTTTTGGAGGAGAGATCTCTGGAGAAAACACTCTTCGGTTCGGTCACCTTACTTGATCGGTGATGTTGTCAATGTCGGGAATGGTAGCTTCAAGCTAAGATCTTCAATGGTCGAGGGTCTTGCTTGGCGCCATGATAGTAAACTTGACTCCATAGTTCCAAGGTATAGCTTTGTTAGAGGAATATGGAACTGAGTGCAGGAGAAGTAATGATGAGAGGTTCCACTCTAGGAGCAGGATCAGCGAGAGAAATCCTTATCGTGTTAACATCAACATAGTCTTACGAAATCATCTCCCATCCGTCGCCTTAACATCTTCAATAGGAATATTGTAGCTTTCGAGAACATATACTTCACCATGTAATCAAACTTTCCACTTGGCTGCCCAAGGTATCCCATATACAGTGCAGTTTGCTCACATCTTGATCTTGATTTCTTAGACATGTCTTCTACAGTTCTCCAGGTGATGGCTTGAAATAGCACTTGGTTATCCATCATACGAATACGTCTTCTTAACCAAGCACAACCGTCGGTGGATGGGCACCAACGACAATTCTCGGGCATCTGGATTGACAAACTTGCAGTGATTCTTCTTACTGATCATCAGAGGAATGGTCAAGTCATCTATGTTGAAAACATAAGAGGTCTTGTCAATAGCATTGGAACTTTTGTCATGGTTAGGCATAGGCACGTTGATCATATTCGGAGTCTCAACAGGAGGATCAAACTCAATCTGTTTAGCTTCGATCATATCTTGAATCTTGTTCTTCAGAGCCCAACAATCGTCAGTATTGTGCCCTGGGCTGTTGGAGTGGTAAGCACACTTAGCATTAGGATTGTATTTCGGAGAGGAAGTGTTGATGTTTTGAGGAGGATCCCTCAAGGTAATCAGCTCTGCTTTCAACACGTGTTGCAATGCTTGCGACAAAGGCATGTTGATCTTCGTAAACTGTCTTTGTGGCGCGTTTAATTCTGGCGTTGTCTCAACGAGGTTGTCTTGATGTAGGATTGGAGATCACAACTTCCCCACAGTTGAGCACGGTTGGTCTTGGCTCGGCTTTTTGACCATACGCATTGGCTTCTTTCTTACCACCAAAGATCTCTTAGCAACATGTGATGGCGACTCTACACGAATCTTTCCGCTCTTGATACCGACGATCGCTCTCTGTCAATATTAGCTCGGTGAATCCGGTGAAGAATTTCCAATCGGATGATTGAAGAATGGGCTGTCGGTGTTCCCATAAACATATCAACCAACTCCTATTGGACAAGGGTGGTTGAACTCACTAGATCTCTCCATTTCTAAGCATATTCTTTGAACTTCTCATCACGACCCATAGACATGCTCGTAGTTGCATGCGAGTGGGTGCCAATTGACATTATACTCATATTGCTTGTAGAAAGCATCCGCTAAGTCACCCAGTATGGATATGGTCACTCTCTGGTGATAATACCACTCCAATTGAGTTAGGACAAACTCTCTTGGAAATAGTGCATCCACAACTTTCATCATCGGTGTGGGGTTGATCTTTTGAACATAGGACTTCAAATGCAACTTGGACAAGAAATGCCATCATATTTGGCAAAAGTAGGAACCTTGAACTTGGGAATCACCACACGGGACAAGACTCGGATCATCAAAATTCAGCCAGAAATCTTGATTTTCCACATTCGAACGGTCTTCAGTTGCTTATATTTGTCATCCTCATAAAATCTTGATAATTCTCATAATCTTCTTCCTTCTTCTCGAGCTCATTGGTCTTCTTCGTTTCCTTGACACTTCCCTCGGTCTTGACACTCCCTTACGAGAACTCATCAAGCTAACCACCTTAGGACCACCTTTGTGGCGTCTTCCCATGTTGAAACATAATGACCTTCTTCTTTTTGTTGATGAGCTTTTCGAGATCTTCTTGGCCTTGGACCAAGTGGTGAGCATCTCACGGAATTGGGCATTACGAGCACGAAGATCTTTGTGATCTGTTCAAGAGCCATTTACGCTAAAATAAATAGCGAGAAAAGAGAAAACCAATCTTCAATGTACCTATTATGAGATGTTATGCCATGATATGCGATGTTTATGCAAATGCAATGCAATGTTTTCAAGGACCTTAAGGATTTAAATTTGTTAAACAAGCATGAACAAACATTTATTAGTTCTCTTTTTTATTCTTTTTCTTTTTAAGTACAAAAGATAGTTCAGAAAAATAAAATAAAAGAACAAAATCCTAAAGCTCTAAGTCTCTCATGGGCGCTTCCTCTTGGTGCCGAGGTAGGCATTGATGTTCCGCTCCTCGTGAAGTAGCTTGGTCAACTCTAGTACCTTCTTCTCGCTTGCATAGCACTGAGCTTCAAATGTATCCCTTTCTTCTTTAAGTTGAATCCAGGACCTCTTCAAGTCTTCAAAATTAGTAGGCATGTCGGGATGGAGAATAGTATAGGGTACGTCACCTATAGCAACAGGTTCCATAATTATTGGTAACACGGTGTAAATGGCATCATAGGTTTTGAGCTCGAGCTCATACCCATTTGAGGTGAGTTCCCAAGGAATGGAGTTTTGGTGCCCCAAAGTCTTGGTATGAGTCTTCTTTACCATGCCCCAGCGTGTATGAACCTTAAATCGGTAATTCTAGAGATCGTGGTTGTAGTTGAACACAATATCTTGGAGAAGCATATCATGAGGACCATCTCTTGAGCATAAGCGGCGTAGAGCTAGAAGGGTTGTAAGTAATACCTCCCTTATGCCAAGGAGTGGTACATTAGGAATTCCCAGCAGCTCGATGAATGTGAAGTCCTTTTGAGAGAATAGACTCCAACGGATATCTGAATGAGAGAGTGACATTAGCCTTTGAGACCACTTCACCTTTGCTCGTTCTTCAAAGCGGTGGAGGAAGGTGCGAAATAAACCACAGAAAGTAACGGTATGCAACACAGGAGGTTCCTTGTCTTTTAGTAATGCAGTGTGGAGAGAATGTAGAATGTCTCAAGTAAAGTAGGCATTGGATTACGGTGAGGAATATCTTGATGGCATTCACATCTATGAACTGATGAATTTGGAAATAGAACCAAACCATAGATTAGCAAGGCCACAATGTCTTGAATGCATGGAAACTCATAGCTTTGAGGAATTCTCGGGCTTTCTTAATTAGGAACTTAGCAAGTAAACCCTTAACCCCATACGGTTTCCTAATTGGCTTCAATGTCGGCGCTTTAGATGTAGGCTGATGCAATGTCTTCAAGTACCTAGGAACCTTTTCTAAACCGGTGAATGGCATTTGGTCAAGAATAGGTATCCCAAGTAACAGAGAACTCTTCCAAGGTAGGAACCAACGATAATCTGGAAATGTAAAGCAATGGTGTTTCGGATCAAAGAACTGGAATAAGACGTGCATCATATCTTCTTCAAAACCGGAGATAACCAAATCAAGCAAATAACCATGTCTTTTGATGAACTGAGCATGACCGGGAATCTCTGAAACCAATTCTTTGAGCTGAGAAGGTATACCCATGAAGTTGATTCGGATAGTCTTTCTAGAAGCCATAATTCCTACAAAATAGAGCAAAGATAAATCCCTAGGACCTTGAAATAGTTAAAAATGATATGCAATGCGATGATGTCATGATCATGTTTAGCAAGCACAAACAATTCACACAATAGCCCTAGGTTTAAGGCTTTCATGAGGCATAGGTGATTACCCTACCAAAAGTTTGAGTTGGTTCATCCTGTCCTATAATAGTAACCGGGTTCTAGGAATCTCATCATTGATCTTTCGTGGCGTTTATTTCAATACGACTACCAAGTGGTCGACCGAAAATATCCCAAAAGTCTGATCTTAATGAGCGTAGCATCGAGTATCAGCCAACCTCGGTCTACACCAAAGCCGGCCATCTCACTACCTTCTAATGGCCAAGATGGGTCAATTAAGGTTCTAAAAGTTTAGTTAGTGTTGATGACACCACATGAAGCCAAATACTATCCTCAACTTGGAAATGAAGAGTATCGGACATCCAAAGTGTCACACTAACGTAGCCATCATGTTGACCGTTTCGGTATCGCCCTATGATCGCGATGATCTAATGCTACTTACCTAAACGAAACACGGATCCGGTGTAGGATCCCTCACAAATATAATACCCAAGCAACCCTTAAAGATAAAGTGATCTAGAAATCCCTTAGGCATTATCTCTTTAGGGTGTCTCCCGTAGTCGCCAGATTACATGTCTGGTGAAGCCGACTTTGAGAATTAGTTTTGCTTTTATCGCAAAATGTTGCGGATAGTAAGAGTCGCCACCGACTTTTCTTTTATCCAATTAAGGGAAGGTGAAAAGAATAGGAAAAGACCTTCGTTAGATTACGAGTAAGGAGAAGGTTATGAAAGGGAAGGTATTAGCACCCTTTCCATCCGTAGTTATCTCTGAGGCTCTTAGTTGCTCTTAGATAATTTTTTAAAAGTGTTTTACGTGTGTTTGACAAAAATGTTTTGAAAAGGCATTTCGCTTTGACTTTGTAATGATTCATGTAGAAATATACAAAGTGTTCGAAAATGTTTCGTTTGAAAAGAGTTTGAACTTTGACAAAAGTGTGTGGTGTGAAAAGTATTTTGATAGAGCAAGCAACTAAAAGTCTTAGTACCTACTCAGAATGGTCATTTTCGTGTTATTACGTTCCTTTAGAATAGTGCTATCCATACCATTAGTTGGTAGGTAACCTATTCGTTGGATGTAGAAGAGACATTCGAAGGGACGGATGGTCATAAAGGCAACTTGTAGGAGTATCTAGCACATTCGAAGGGATGATCATCACTTTTAGTAGGCAACAATCGAGGGGCGAGATCATGTATAGTAAGGCGACATCGTGGGTCTATGATCTTTGTATCGAAGGGACTATGATGATATATTTGTAACAGCGGTGCTAGGATACCTCTACGTTCGAGGACTTGACCATTTATATTCGTAAAGGCAGAGAGAATTACCCTAAGGGGTGCATGTGTGAAAAGAGTGTGTCAAATTCATATGTTATCTTGTAATTATGAATGATCTATGTCCAATTTTATCTTGCCATACACGCCTAATTACTAGCGAGTTTATAGAGTGCGGAAAATAAATGCGGAAAGTAAAGTCGGAAAAGATAATGTCCTGCGCTATTACATGGCTTTGGGGCAGTTACATAATAGGGTCGGAAAGTAAAAGTCCTAATTTAACTATTACATCCCATAGGCAGTTACATTATAATGGATAGAAAAGCGTGAAAAATAGTCCGAACGTTACAACTTTGTGAACGGATACATAATCGGAAAATACGAGAAAATTGCATAAGAGGAAAATGTTAGTAAAATCGGATTTTGAATGAGAAAACAGTTTTAGGTTAATAATGACAATAAGATGATAAGATAATTTTTGTAATTTTCAGATCGATTTCGATAATTAAAAGCAATTAAAAGTCAATATAATGGTTAATTAGGAATTAATTAAAATATGCATGCAAAAATATTAATTTTAATGTCAAAAATTAAATAAACATTTTTCTGATTAAACTGCTAAAAGAAAATATTTTTGTGATTTTTAAATGCATGAAAAAATGTTTAAAGATTAATTAAATTGGATGAAAATATTAAGAAAAATAAGAAAATAGAAAAAATGGTTTTCAAGGAAGTAAAAAGTGTCACGACCGGGGATCGAATTCACGCCCTTTGAAGAAATCCACTATCACGTTATGGCTGAGCTAATTTGCTTTGGTGTTAGGAATCGGAATCGAGTGGTTTATATGTAAGCGTGTCATGATTACGGAATTTCAAAGCACGGTGTGCGTGGGCGGATTATAATGGATGGACGAATCGAGCGAAGCGCCCACGCATGCCTCGCGGTCTCCGTTCTTGTCAAGACGCTGGAGCCCCAGCTCGGTCGTCTTCCACTAGCCAAACTTCAAACGCAAAATAACAAAAATAAATGGCAAGGGATACTCACCCCTAATTGACCATTGAGGTCATATGGTGGTGTACATTTTGGTAGAAATGGCACTGTATCAATCGGTTGAAGCTAGCGGTTTGAAAAACCTAAACATGGCAAATCACGATTTAGGCGTTCAAGCTTAAACGATGGCCGGATCTGTCTATGATGTCTCATGATCACATTAGAATGGTTAGTTCGATTAAAACACACGGATAATAAAAATTCAAATTCAAGAAAAATATGATTATGTATGTTCATATATGGCTCGATTCATGCAGTTTTAACCATGGATAATGGTGTGTACTTACTCCAATTACCTCGGGAACACAATGGAATGATTGAGAGTGGATGAAAGTGGGCAAGAATTCGATTTTGCCAACTTTTGAGAAAAATTTGAGAAATAGGGTTGCTTCAAGGGCTAGGGTTTCGTCCTTGGTCCTCGTGAATGTGATGGTATCTATAGAGTGAAAGATTGAAGCAAAAGAATGAAAAAGATACACTCTTCAATGCAAAATATTTTCTCTTTAAATTCAAATCAAATCTTTTCAAAATTTGATTTTCCTACCTACATGAGCTAGCACAATTTGGCAAGTTGTATGGGCTTCCTTGGTCCTCAAGCTTGATAAAAAACCAACCCAACTTAAATTATACCTTGTTTTCATATTTTATTTAATTTAAATTTGATTTAAATGCCTTTAAATTCAAAAATAAATCAAAAAATAGAAGGTGGTCGTGGCGAGGCATCAAGAGGTTACAAATAATATTATGATCAAGTTTGGATCATAAAATTATAGTCCCATTTGGAAAAAATTGGATTTTTGTCAGATATTTTCCTTTGTGCAATTCTTCAAAAATGCCCAACTTGTACAAGGTGTATTTTGCTCAATTTTCAACATTTTTGAGTGTTCTTGGACTTTTTAGAAATCTCTAGATGTCCTCTAAACAACCTCTTTGGTTTCATATCAATTGAAGTTTCCATGCTCAATAACAATTCATTACATAAAGTTGACTTTTGTTGACTTTGAAAAGGACACAGTAATGTTTTGATCCATATCTTCAAATGAAGCATTTTTAACCATGCTTGTGAGATGAAGTTGTGAGAGGTGAATTCTCTTCAAAATGAGAGGTTGTGGAAAATTTCGATAAAGTATGAAAGTTATGCTGAGTCAAAGTTGATTGACTTTTCTCTAGAAAACCCTAATTTGGAAAGTTTGACTTTTGATCAAATCTTGAGTTTTCTTGATGAATCATGATCAACCCTTGATCAAATGATGATATCACTTCAAAATATGGATGTTGACCAAAAATCATGAAGTTTGACTGTATATTGACCACAGTTGACT